>JBAMBO010004654.1:0-458877 GCA_037044535.1 Lordiphosa magnipectinata
GTACAATTTGGACGATGATCATTTTTGCCGACAGCCCACAAGTCTTGCAGAACATGATTAATGCTGCTCATGCATATTGTCAAAACTGGAGTCTTAGGATCAACACAACGATCCTAAGAGCGCAGGCAGAGGACGTCTTGCAAAAATGGAAGAATGGAGCTTGAATGGTACGACCTTGGAGGTGGTCAAAGAGTACAAGTATCTAGGAATAACATTAATCTCAAATATGTCTTTTACCAAGCACCTAGAACAAAAGCTGACAGACTCGAAAACAGCAATTAGCAGCACCTGGCGATCACTTTACTGTAAAAACAATGTAAACTCGAGTACCAAATACAGGATGTTTGAGGCAACATCAAAAACAATTATGTGCTATGGATCAGAAGTCAGGGGATATGCCAAATACGAAGACGTCGAAAAACTATTGCGGTATTTCATTAAAAGAGTGTTTTATCTACCACAAAGCACGCCTACATATGACATACATCTAGAGACAGGACTTCCAGAACTGTTTCTACACACTCTAGTCGCACACTTTCGCTAAATAAATAAAATAATGGAACTGCAGGGGAATAGGCTGTCCTGTATTGTTGTAAAAACACTTTTGGAGGCAAGAACACAATGTTTCAAAACATGGGAAAGTCTTGCTCGGGACTTTGGAATTAACCTGGACCTTTCGCTGCCCGATACTTGGAGCGTCTCTCAACGTGCCCTGCAGCAAGCAATCGATGAACGAGCTCGAGATTGCTTTGAAGTCTCTGCACTTAACGGTCAAACTCGCAACACCTATAGCCAAATAAACCATAACTTGAAGGAAAGCAATTACTTTAAAGACCAATACGACTGCTGGACTATCTCGAATATTTTTAAAGCTCGGACGGAGATGCTGGCAATAAATTATATTTCCCACCGTCAGAATGTAGTTGAATTGTGCACTCTTTGCAATTTACGGGAGATGGAAGACGTGGCCCATTTCTGTGGAACCTGCCCAATATTAAAAGAGCTTCGAATCAATATATGGGGAAAATCCGTGCTTAATGAAATGGTGATGAAAATGGTACTAAACGGATCAGACTGGAAAAGGCTGGCGAAATTTCTGATAGATGCAAGCCGCAACAGAAAAAAAATGTTTACGAAAACTTTTAAAGTCCTTTCAATCAAATTTAATGTATGTTTCCAATTTAGTATAATTTATTTATGTGTGTGTACTCAAAATTTAATTATCAAATATTTACATAATTTTAATATGCAGACGGCTCTGATGCCATGCTATTTATATCACCTTCTTTATATGAATGTATATTGTTAACGAATCAAATCTTAAAAAATAAAATTTTAAAATCAAATAAAGAAGAAACTACTACCACTACCACTACTATATTTCACACCTTCGAAATATTCACTCATCGAGTGACTATCACGTGACACGTTGACGTCGGCTGGCATCGCTGTGATATCGATATGACTATTTCGCGCGTAAACTCCATACCAACTCACGAAACTAGCAGGTAGGGTTATTTTTCTTAAGATTTTTGCAGAGAGCACCACGATTTGTGATTTAAGCAACACAGTATTGAAAATTAGCAAAAAAAAAAAAACTTGAGCTGAATCCATTTGAGCCTGAGCCAAAAAAGTTTCTTTGGTTTGAACTCCGGAGTGAACCCATCCCGATTTATCGTAGGTTGGCTTAAAAACACCCTGTTCATATCATCAGGTCCGCCCAATGTAAACCGAAATTTATCAGACTCTGTTCGACTTCAGTCGATATATGTACATGCCATGTGTTTTCACGCAAAAAGGCTAACTTCATTGGGAAGCTGCACTGAGGGAAAAATGCGCTGAAATTAATATTTACACTTTGACTTTAACATTTTCACCATTGATCCAGCGTTAAATATAGAATTGTACACTTTAATTTAAATATGAAAATAAACGGGGGTGACACAGAAATCACTAGTTATTTTCGTATAAACGCTTGTATTTCAAATTGAAACTGCTTGAATTTATATGTGAAGTGGCACAAAACAACTCGGTTACTAGATCAGATGTCGAAAGCAAAGCGAACTGAAACCGACTGTTAAAACCAGGGCTGCAAACCCAAAAAAGTTTTCGGAACCTCCGGTTTGCGGGTTCGAGCCAACATTTAACAACGGTTAAGGTTCGGAAATTTGAGGTTCGAGGTTTTTGGGATTTGGTTTTGGTTCGAACCTTGGTTCGGTGACAATAACAATACAATAGGTATACACTTGTTGACTAGGTAAATTGTAAAACTGTAAGACGTCGATTATAATTGACGTGAGGTTGGCGCTTGTGTGCTGGATATGGACTTCCTTCTAAGCAAGTGTATAAATCTTCAGTCCGCCCTCTAAAAAAATGTCAAAAATGTCTAAATGTCAAATAATTAGCTACAATTACAGGTTACGGCAAAACTGAATAGTTTCCGAGTTTCGAGCTTAGAATAGAGCTATATCTGGGGGGAAAAATAGCTAAATTGACAACGCTGCGTGTGGCACACACTTCTGTTTGTATGAGTGTATGTTCTTTTGTTGCTCGACAAGACGGCTGACATGTTTCTGCAGTAGCATGCACCGAGTTGCTTAGATTAGCGCATATGTTTATGTGAAGTACTGTGGTCTTTGTGTATGTAATATAAACTACGCATAAGTATGAATGTATCCACGTATTTAAATTGTTCTGCATATGAACATTGTACAATGTACATACATATATGTAAGCTAATAAACATTGGGAGTGCGATAAGGAGAAAATAAGAAATCGAAGATATTGTGCCATATTGCGTATTGTTATATTTCTAATTTTTGACTCCGCTGTTACGTACTTGCAAGGGTACCCAAATAATTTTAGTGTGTATAATTTTTATTGAACCGAACCAAAAGCTTGGGTTCGGAACCGGTTCGATTCAAAACCGGTTTGCAGCTCTGGTTAAAAGCCAAGTAGATTTGAGCAGTAGGTTCGAAATCGCTCAAATTCGCCCTTGGTCTGAACACGATTGGAACGTCCTCTCTACCGGTTGCGCCTTATTGCGCGCTCTGGGGGCAAAGCGTCTAAGATAATACTTGTATTTAATTGAATCTACCATATGCCGAAAAACATGAGATCACTTGTAATTTTCAAGTTCGAAATCCCTGGATATTTCTTATTAATGGCGCCAAGAAAATTTAATGATTTAATATGTTTTTACTTAAATCAAAGTGCATATTAATAGATTTAAATACAAAAATTGCATTGTAAAATCAAATATGATTGTTTTATTTTTTTCTATGCAATTTTTCTCTGAGTGTGACTATAGCCATGTCCGTTCGTCTATATCAGAGTCCGGCACGTCCCTATCTAATGTGTATAAAACAGCGCTCTGCGGCAGCGACAGTATAAGGTCGTGTAGCTTCGGCGCGCCACGACAGCTGCAGTCCAAAATGAATATATGAGCCAGACCACGCTGCGCTAGTTTTTGACTTTGCAGTGGGAGAATCGATGCGCAATGCGTTATTTTTTAAGACATTTTCAATTAAATGAACACTGTTGGGCCACTTTTCGTATATTTAGCTTATTTCCATATTTTATACACACATTGAAGTTGTTTAATCTTATTATATTTGAATGAATTGTTAAACTATCTGAACCCACTGTAAACATGCTCACATAACTGTCAACTGTTATAATCCTCTCTTACGCCTTCGACTTCTGTTCGCTTAGGCTATGCGAGTTGTTAGTTCTAAGAATAAATTGAGTTCACTTTTGCATATGAGACGCGACGGTTGGTTCTTTCTGGACAATAAAGTAAATAGCACCGCCCATGATCTGAAGTTTCATGCGGTTAAGAAAACGCTCTTAATCACACCCAACATTCTGGCGCCCAACGTGGGGCAGTGTTCTTTACAATACCAAAAAATTCCGGCAAAATTCCAATCCTTCGTCCGTGAATTTCACTTTGAGCAAATCGCTCGCCCGTTGGTACACGTGGTACGATTTGCACTTTGGACTACGTCGGTCACCGCTCAATCAACGGGACTCGCACATTCATCCGAAGCACAGCAGCACACCTGGTCATTGCATACAGTTGTAGTGGTCGCAGGTCTGCTCAGTCCATCTGGAAATTGATACGCTGTTCCAACACAGCTAAGCGCTCAACTAAGCACATCATCGCTAAGAAGGCCCCTGTCGCCCACCCCATCGCTAAGAGACCCCTGTCGTCTACACCACTGTCGTCAGCAGCAAACTTATCATCGCACATATTTTGGCTGTAAGTTGGCTCAGTTCCAGTGGACACCGTTCGCCCTTAACCTACATCATCATTGCAAGCCGTTGCCCCCTTGTCGTCAACGCCGCTGTCCATTACCCGCTACTTCATTCGCCGTTATTTGTCTCTTCTCATCGCTCGCTCCACATAATCGCCACTTCATACATACATACACCATAACCTTGTGAGTACATGTGTACGTGAACATACACACACAGCAGACGTCTTGTGGTCACATCGAATCTAGTTCACTGGTTCATGATCGGAACTTTAGCGTTGCCACACTCGTCCGCTGTGCCCATCGTAAGTTCAGTTCGAAGCCTCGGTGCAGAATCTCGACAGATTGGCAGCTCTGAAATTGTTCGCCATCTTCTGTTCTGCACAACAACAAAGATTATTAATTTCTCGCAAATAATAAAGTAAATTGTGTTAAGTATTCTGCGTAATCATGACAAATCCAACCTTAGAGTCCCTAAAGCAAAAGCGTTCCAATCTCCGCAGGAGCATCTCACGCATCAGCGCTGCAGTTAAGACAGATCCGAAAGCCGAAAAGGCGCAGCCGCCGCTGTCGCCAGCTGAACTCACCTGTCGCCTCTCAATCTTAGAGGCATATTTCAAGCAAATAATGGGTGTTCAATCTGAAATTGAGCAACATGACCCAGATGAAGCACAGGCCATCTATCGAAACGAACTGGAAGATCTGTACATCGCTATCAAGGTTTGCATAAAGGAACAGCTTGGGGATGACCCGCACAACGCTACTGTGACTGAAGCAACGACCACTGTTACGTCCATGAAATTGCCCCGACTTGCTCTTCCTATCTTTGATGGCAAGTACTCGGAATACAAGAATTCCATCACTACATTCAAGCAGGTCGTCGATCAACAGTCAGCATTGTCCGCAATCGAGAAGTTTAATCAGCTGATAAATTGTCTGCAAGGAGCAGCTTTAGAAACCGCGAGGGCGTTTCAGGTTACGGCTGAAAACTATCCAAAGGCATTGGCCCGTCTGAAGACTAGGTACGATAACCCAACAATTGTATTTCTAGATAACATCGCATCGTTGTTCAATTTGGCGCCGGTCAAAACTCAGAATAGCTCACAGATACTCAGCCTCATTGACAATGCATCAGCCTTATATAATTCGCTAATGTCTTTAGGTACAGAATCTCAAATTGCTCAAGTTATGCTTATCGCCATCGTCATGGAAAAAGTCGATGAAGGAACGAGACAAAAATGGAATGATTCATTAGACTTCGCAACGATTCCTAATTGGAATGCATGTCTAAATGTTGTTGAGCGGCACTGCCAACACTTGGAGTCCGCCATCAAGCCCAGCGCTACAACGCACAAGGATGCTGGGAAACCACGTCATCAACCATCACGCACGGGACATAGCTTCAACTGCGCCACGCAGTCATGCCCAATCTGCTCCAGAACTGATCACAGGATCTTCAAGTGCACGCAGTTTCGAGACATGGCTATTTCCGAAAGATTTGAATGTGTCAAAAAACACACACTATGTTTAAACTGCCTTGGCAAGGGCCATCACGCAGTAAAATGTACATCCTCCAACAGGTGCCGGGACTGTGCAAAACCGCACCACAAAATGCTTCATCGTGATTCTGCCGGAACAACCACAGCGTCTGCCAGATCACTCACGCAAACTCAACAAGTAACCTCTGGAGCTGTTGCGCACACACATATGGACAACCGTCCAGATCATAAGTTTCAGTTATAATTATCTTGGCTACCGCAATGGTTCTGGTGCAGGATTCCGCTGGTCAATTTATGGCAGGTCGTGCGTTACTTGATTCTTGCTCTCAAGTTAATTTCATTTCAGAAGATTTCGCACAACGACTTCGACTCCCTCGCACCAAGGGTCACCTGGATATTCGACCACACCACACCACAACTTTGAAATCACGCCTTGGAGGGAAGGAAATGCCGATACAACTTTGTGTTACTTCGCACATAGCGTACCAACCCGATTCAGAGATAGATGTTTCATCATGGAAGATTCCTGAAAATACTCCATTGGCTGATGAAAGGTTTTATCAATCTCGCCGCATCGACTTGTTGCTCGGTACCGAAACGTTCTTCAATGTCTTGTCTGTGGGACAAATAAGGCTTGGCCCACAATTACCAACCTTGCAGAAGACACTCTTCGGGTGGATCGTCTCAGGACGCGCTGGGAACAACGGCCAGGCAAGTATAGGCAACACGTTTCTCTCACTAGATCAATCAATCAACCAAAACATGGAACGGTTGTGGCAGATTGAGGAAGTTTCGAAACCTGCAGACAAATACACACCCGAGCAAAGAAAATGTGAAGAATTGTTTATGGACTCTGTTCGTCAAACTGGAGATGGAAGAGTCGTGGTTCATTTACCATTCAGAGATAATCCCAATCTACTCGGCAACTCTCTCGACACCGCTCGAATGAGATTCATGGCCCTTGAGCGTCGTCTAAATCACAACAGAGACCTCAAGGCGCAATACGTACAATTTATGCAAGAATATGAGCGCTTGGGTCATATGACGTTGGTCACTAGTCCGCTGTTGAATGAAGCGCACTTTTATATACCTCACCACAGTGTGCTGAAACTGAAAAGCACCTCTACAAGCCTCAGAGTAGTTTTCGACGCCTCTTGCAAAAAATCGCTAAACGACTTGCTCCTAGTTGGACCAACTATACAACCGGTTTTGTATTCATTGCTGTTACGCTTTCGAACATTTCTGTATGCTATCACGGCCGACATAGTCAAAATGTACCGGCAGGTGCTGATAGATCCAAGTCAACGAAAATTCCAATATATTTTGTGGAGAGAGGCTCCAGACAAGGAACTTTGTACGTACGAGCTGACAACCGTCACTTATGGAACAGCTGCTGCACCCCACTTGGCCATTCGCAGCATGGCACACTTAGCCGATCAACAAGCGGATAAGTACAAAATTGGTGCCGAAGCGGTCAAATCGTCCTTTTATGTGGATGATTTTCTATGCGGAGCAGACAATCCCGACCGCTTTCGACAACTCCAAAACGAAGTCACAAACATACTCAAGGCAGAAAAAATGGAGCTGGCAAAATGGCACTCCAATCACAAGGACTTCGTTAACGACACAACTATAAAAGATCTTAATTTAGAAGACGATGCTACAACCAGCACTTTCGGTCTAGTCTGGGATCAACGACAAGATGTCTTCAAACTCACATTCAGGCCAAAGGCCCAGGCTGAAAGAATCACAAAACGTTTCATCCTATCGGTGGCGTCCTCCTTATTTGACCCCCTAGGACTACTTTCACCTCTAATCATGATCGCTAAAATCTTGTTGCAGGAACTTTGGCTACTCAAGTTGAACTGGGACGAATCAGTTCCTCACCCATTACATCAGGCATGGATAACTTTTCGATCTTCGCTGTCTTCGTTGGAGTCTCTGACAATCCCTAGATTTTGCTTGCAGGCAACGACGCTAGAGCTGCAGCTACACGGTTTCTGCGACGCGTCTATTCGCGCCTATGGATGCTGCATCTATGCACGAACAGTCGATGAGAATGGCAAGGTAATGGTGCATTTGGTTACCTCCAAATCAAGGGTAGCTCCAACGAAAAAAGAGATCTTTACCTTAGCTCGAGCTCTGTGGAGCACAGCTGTATGTCAAAGTATTGGCTGTCTTCGGCGATCGAGTTTCTACCACATTCTTATGGTGCGACTCGCAGCTTGTCTTACACTGGATCAGACAACACTCGGCGACGCTTTCAACATTTGTCGGAAATCGCATCTCCGACATTCAAGAGGACACCTCGAATTGCCAATGGAGGTTCGTTCCAACTCGTCAAAATCCAGCTGATCTGGTCTCAAGAGGATGCACACTGACAGAACTCACACACTCGGCCTGGTTTAATGGACCATCGTATTTACTACAAGAAGCTCAGAATTGGCCTGTTGACATCCGCGCCAACCTCGATTCGGATACTTTGGAGATGGAAAAACGAAAATCGGCATTCATAGCCATGACTGTCCCAAACTATCTTCTGGAACGGCTTTCCGAGATAAGCTCATACCAACGCTGCTTAGAGGTAGTAGCTTTCCTGTTTCGATTTGGCGAGGCAGCAAGGAAATCGAAATTCGACACGAAACATCCATCCCCCGAAGAACTTCAAAGAGCTTTACACTGCATTATTTGGAACTTGCAGCAACATCATTTTGCCAATGAGATTTTCTACCACGCTGGCGCAAAGGTGCTGGTAGGACTGATCCTCTTACAATTCTGGATAGTGAATGCCCGAGATGTTGCTCGTCGAGTCGTCAGGACTTGCCTTCACTGTATGCGATATCGACCCAAGATGTTACAGCAAGTGATGGGAAACTTGCCTGTACACTTTCTAGGCCCTTTGCACGCTGCGGAGTTGATTTCTGCGGACCAATTCCCACATATTTTCGCATCAGGGGAAAGGGTCCCTACAAGAGCTATATCGCAATCTTTGTGTGTTTTGCCACCAAAGCAGTCCACATAGAGGTGGTGTCCGACCTCTCAACGGATGCATTCATAGCTGCATTGAAACGCATGATCGCCAGACGTGGACTGCCCACCGACATATTCTGTGACAACGCTACAAATTTCGTAGGCGCTTGCAATAAGTTGAAGGAATTAAAGGACTTCTTATTTAAAACTGAAGCCCAAAACACAATCACAAGGTTTTGCTCTAATGAATTTGTCAATTTCCGATTTATCCCTCCCAGGGCTCCACACTTTGGCGGCCTCTGGGAAGCCGCGGTTAAGAGCGCGAAAGGCCTACTTAATCGCACCTTGATGGATGCCCGGCTAACGTTCGAGGAGCTCACTACAGTTACGGCCGAGACAGAAGCCATACTTAACTCTCGCCCACTGACTCCACATTCATCAGATCCAAATGACTTGTCTGCACTTACACCTGGTCATTTCCTGACAGCAGAGGCGTTGCGTACACTTCCAGAACGGCCAATCTCAAACGATCATCTTGGTCATCTGGAGCGTTGGCGCCGAGTGAGCGCAATCAGACAGCACATTTGGAGACGTTGGTCAACGGAATATCTTCACGAACTTCAAGCTCGAACAAACTGGACCAAGGCGTCACCAAACATCGCCATCAACGACATGGTCATAATCCACGAAGATCATGTTCCCTCGCACCGATGGCTGCTGGGTCGCATCGAAGCGATTGTACCCGGCAAGGATGGCTTTGTACGCGTCGTTGACGTCAGAACAACCAAGGGAATCGTTCGACGCCCAATACACAAACTGGCCCGTCTACCTATTGATTGAAAGCAACTGGGTACTTTCAATGGGGCCGGGATGTTGGGCCACTTTTCGTATATTTAGCTTATTTCCATATTTTATACACACATTGAAGTTGTTTAATCTTATTATATTTGAATGAATTGTTAAACTATCTGAACCCACTGTAAACATGCTCACATAACTGTCAACTGTTATATCCTCTCTTACGCCTTCGACTTCTGTTCGCTTAGGCTATGCGAGTTGTTAGTTCTAAGAATAAATTGAGTTCACTTTTGCATATGAGGCGCGACGGTTGGTTCTTTCTGGACAATATAGTAAATTGCACCGCCCATGATCTGAAGTTTCATGCGGTTAAGAAAACGCTCTTAATCACACCCAACAAACACTTTAGCTTTGAAAAATTAATGGGGGTTGAGCGTATGCAAAAAATTTTAGAGTTACAAGCTACATTTTTTCTAATATTTGTAGCTGATAAAATACGACCTAAAAATTTGTACGTTGATGGATTAGCTATAAAACAAGCTTCGTTTGCTGTTGCACTAGCTTTAGCAAAGTAATGTCGTCCATTTACAGATGATTTGTTGTTTAAAAATAAAACGAGAAGGCCAAGCTAACTTCGTCTGTGCCGAAGTTTTTATACCCTTGCAAATGCAAATGTCACAGTTTAAGAACGCTTACATAAAAATCAAAAAATTTTGTAACTAAAACCTATTTTCCGACAGATAAACGTCTGAAAAAAGTTTTTCTCACTAAGACTCAATTTCCAACCGATCGGCCCTATGGCAGCCTTAAGATATAGTCACCCGATATCGATCAACTTTTTCAAATTAGTTTGAAAGCGTTTAATATTAATAATCACCGACCTTAAGAACGATTTACTTAAAAACAAAAAATTTTTTTTTCACTAAGACCCATTTTCCGACCGATCGGTCCTATGGCAGCTATAAGATATAGTCATCCGATTTTGACCAAAATTTGCAAATCTGTTTGAAAGCATATAATATTGTTAATGACCGAGTTTAATCACGTTAACATTGCAAACAAAAAAGTTTTTCTCACTAAAACCCATTTTTCGACATATGGTTCCTATGGCAGCTATAAGATATAGTCATCCGATTTTGACCAAAATTTGCAAATCTGTTTGAAAGTATATAATATTGTTAATAACCGAGTTTAATCCCGTTAACATTGCAAACAAAAAAGTTTTTCTCACTAAAACCCATTTTTCGACCGATGGTTCCTATGGCAGCTATAAGATATAGTCATCCGATCCGGTCGGTTCCGACATATTAGCAGCGTGCAGTAAAAAGAAGACTCTGTGCAAAATTTCAGCTCGATAGCTTTAAAACTGAGAGACTAGTTTGCGTAGAAACAGACGGACAGACAGACGGACAGACGGACAGACAGACAGGCGGACAGACAGACAGACAGACGGACGGACAAAGCTCAATGAACTCAGCTCGTCCCCCTGATCAAGAATATATATAGTTTATGGGGTCGGAAATGAATATTTCTATGCGTTGCAAACTTCTGGGCAAAATTATAATACCCTTTGCAAGGGTATAATGATAGATGTCTTGAATTGCTTTGCAGAAAAAGTCAAGAAATAAAACAACATTGCCAAGATATTTCTTTAACTCCCCGTACCGTAGAAAGTAGAATTGAAGAGATAAGTCAATTTATCCATTGTGCAGCTAGGAAAAGACTTATGAATTGCAAATACTTTTCTGTTTCGGTGGATGAAAGTACAGATATTAATAGTATTTGACAGCTTATAATCTTCATTAAGACTGTTAATGAAAAGCTTTTTTGTTTGAAAAAGTTTTTGACGTCATTTTTTTTTTATACACTAATGACCAAAGTGTTCTCAATAGCGGAAAAAAGTAAGCTGAGTTGTATATGTACAAATGGACAAAAGGTTATGACTGGAAAAAACAAAGGTCTTGTAGGGACCCTTACAAAGAATAGAGTTTGTTGCCCGTAATTCCATTGTGTCACTCATCAGGAAGCCCTTTTTGCTACGGAATTAAAAATGATTTCCGCTATGAACATTTCTGTCAAAACTAAATATTAAAATAAGAGGCGGACATAATGCATACATATAGAAAGTTTACGGATTTCATAAAAGAATTAAATGCTGAACATGGCGATCTTTTAATGTACACAGAAGTACGGTGGCTTAGTAGAGGAAAATGTTTGGAACGCCTTTTTAATTTGTGAAAAAAAGTCACCAGCTTCCTAAAAATGATTGAAAAGGACGCCGAAGATCTTCTATTGTCGCTTCAGAACGACGACTTTTAAATGGATTTCGCATTTCTTTGCGATATGACAAGCATATTAAACGATCTCAATCTTTCCCAAGGTAAGAATAAAAAATTTTTGAATAATATGCGAACCTCAAAAACGAAATTTATAGGCTATACTCAATATTTGGTACGACACACAACTGCGAGGTAGCATTTTCTTGTACGAAAATAATTTTGAGCACGCTACGAAATCCAATATCACACCAACATATACCCGACCTTTTGGGAATTAAGGAATACAGAGAAGAGATAGATTTGGACGACTTATTGACTGCGTATCAGTCAGATATTTTATTTTTTTTATACATTGTGGACGGTATATTCAAATTGTCCACATGTTGGTAACGCATAAAAAGAAGCATCTCCGACCTCATAAAGTATATATATTCTTGATCAGCATAACGAGCTGAGTTGATAAAGCCATGTTCGTCTGTTTCTATGCTATCTTAACCAAACTTTTCACGAAGTCGTTTGGTATAAAAACGCTACACATTTGTCGGAACTGGCCAGATCGGATGACTATACCATATAGCTCCATAGGAACTATCGGTCGGAAAAGTTGTTTTAGTTAGAAACTTTTTTGTCTTCAACGGAAACGTCCCCAAACCTCGTATTTGTAAGTTTTGTATGCTTTTACATAATTCAACCAAGTTTGATGGAAATCGGTCAACTATTTAGAATAGCTGCCATACAAAATATAGTTCTGAAAAAAAGTCTTAGTAGGAAAAACTTTTTTGTTTTCAATGATATTGGGATTGGGATTTCGAACCCTGCTCTTACGTTAACTACGATGATCAGGTGGGTGTATTTGAAGCTGGAAAATTTCTCGGCTGTGATCTGCTGGTGAATGATTGCTGGAAGCTAATTAAAGAAGCGGCGAAAGATGATGACAGAGCATTGTTAATGTATCTGCAAATGCGATCAATGTGTGCAAGTTTCGAGAAGAGTTTGAAATGAAGACGGTGATACTGTTGTTACAAAATGCCAAGGTGGCGGTTAATTCAGAAATGGAGGTAGGTGCTTAGCAAAAGCGGCTCACGTTTTCTGACAACTCTTTTATTGTTCTTAGGTGTTCTATGCAGGAGTCCTTTGGTTGAACTATCAATGGCCGGAACGGAAGCCCTTTACAGTGGATATTGTGGAAGGCGTACGCTTTGATCTGATGCCCTTTATGTTCTTGGTCACCCTTTGTCAACGCCGTGATGAGCCACCCGCTTTGCGTTATCTGGTTAAATTACCAAATATACTCAGTCTTATCAACTCGAGTCTTAATCGCATGTGAGTTAAGCCTTTCATAGAAACGAAGCTTGCTCCCCTTTGATGGTCTGCTCTTCCCATCTCTTCCAGCTGCAATTTGCCTAACAAATTTCAGGGACGTGAAAGAACGTTTTGTAGTTGATAAACCTTCTTACAAATGAACTGCAATATAAATCGTTATCCTCCTCAATGGCACCACCATTTCCAGTTCCATGTCCGCCGCTATTGTCGCAAAACGCCACCGTCTGTAGGGCGGTAATCCAATCCTTAAGCTCCTCAAAGATGTGAAGATTGTTGGATTTTTATCGTCCTTAATCTCGCAAGCTCCTGGCGGGCAATACCTTGGCTACTGGCCTTAAAGAGTAGGTTTGATCTCTCTGCAAGTGAAATAAATATATGTCCCATACATGTCAAGCCGCTATCTCTTACCATCTCTAAAATCTCTTCGTTCATACGGACGGACAGACGGACATGCCTATATCGACTCGGCTGTTGATGCTGATCAAGAATATATATACTTTATAGGGTTGGAAATGATTCCTTCTCCCTGTTATATACTTTTTCACAAACTTCACACACTCTGGGTACCTTTGGTACAGACTCAGTACTACAGAGTATAAAAAAACCGTTTGGAAAATAATGTCAAAAGAGATTGTTTTAAACTTGGGGTTATTGCTGTCTCGAGGTCAATGTTATTGATTGTTATTTATTGATTTATCTTCACGAAATGTTCACAGTATATTCATGTTGATCAGGAAAGTGTGATTGTCTATGTCCCAAGTCTGTGAACTGGTTCGAGTTTAACTGCAGGGTTTAAAGTTGGTTCAGAGTCATACAGGCCTGTTCCGGTTTTCACTTTCGACAAAAATTGGCGAATTTGAATTTGTTAAATTCGCCGTTGTATAAAATTGATAGGGTTAATCAGATAATTTATTTATTTATTTAAGTTTGACAAAGTTCTGTCAACATTGCAGGGGATGCTTAAAAAATTACAGTAAATTATTTCTTACATCTAACACAGAAGAGTGAGCAGAGAAAAGATGTAATAGACACAAATTTCGGATAGGTTCATAGTTAGCTAAATTTGTTAGGCAAGGCTGTAGATAGAGCGGAGAGAAATTTCTGGTAAGACGCAAAGGAACAGCAAGATTTATTTGGCTTAACAGAGCGCAAAAGTTAATATCACCTGATAAAGTTTGTGAATGAAAAGCACACATTGGCCCGAACGGCGGTTCTTAAGAGATGGAAGATCGATTAAGAGTAATCGATGCTCGTAAGATGGATGGTGGGATCCCAGTTCAGGCCACGGGGGGCAAAAATTAAAAACTGTTTTTGAACCGATTCAAGTTGGTCCTGATATTTTTGGTAATGCGGTGACCAAACACACGACCCATATTCAAGTATTGGTCGAACGAGAGAGACGTATAAATGTTTAGTGAGATACGGATCGTTAAATTCCTTGGACGATATTTTGATAAACCCAAGAACACCCATAGCTTTATTAGAGATGGCAGAGATATGTCAATTAAAGCCTAACTTGGGGACAAAGCGGACGCCCAAATCATCAACCTCGTAAATGCGTTCTAGAGGATTGTCATCAATCGGCTGTGTTCGATAAAAAGTCATACATTTACACTTTTCAGCGTTTAGTGGGAGGGAATTAACCGAACACCATGTATGCAGAGAGTTTAAGTCCAATTAAAGAAAGAGAGGGGACAACGGGTCCTTATAGGGCAAGCAGAGTTTTAGGTCATCAGCGTACATCAAAGCATGGGATGTCGGTAATCAACAGATTAAAAATTAAAGGTCCAAGATGACTACCCTGAGGTACCCCAGAGAGTACGCTGATGGATTCAGAAAGCGACGAATTGAAACGGACACGCAATGAACGGTCTGTCAAATAAGCCTTTATCCAGTTAAGAAGGTTTAGAGGAAAACCAAGCAGATACAATTTGTGAAGGAGGAGATCATGATTGACAGAGTCAAAAGCCTTGCTAAAATCAGTATAAATTACATCTGTCAACAGTTTATTAATAAAACCACTATTCACAATAGAAGTAAATTAAAGCAAGTTTATAGAAACATAACGCTTTTTCATAAAGCCGTGCTGAGATTGCGAAATATTTGAGCGACAGGAGTACTGTATATGGGAGTAAGTTTTTCAAAAAGTCTAGGAATGTCAGATAGTTTTGAGATGCACATGTAATTATACTCTGTACCGAAGGTACATAGAATATACTAAGTTTTTGCAAAAGTATGTAACAGGGAGAAGGAATCGTTACCGACCCTATAAAGTATATATATTCTTGATCAGCATCAACAGCCGAGTCGATATAGCCATGTCCGTCTGTCCGTCTGTCTGTCTGTCCGTCCGTATGAACGAAGAGCTCAGAGATGGTAAGAGGTAGGTGTATGGGACATATATTTCTTATACTTTCAGGCAGATCAAGTTTATTTTCAATTTTTGCCACGCCCCCTCCCGCCCCCGCAATTTGGAAAAAACTTCATATCTCCTTCAGTTTTGGAGATAGATCGTTCGTTCCTTCTAGAGATACCTTGTAAACAAAATAATTTAACGATATGCTGAAGGAATGATAAAGATCGGATGAACGATACTCAAGTTATGGCAAAAAACGGCCAGTTAACACCACCCACCCCCCCACCAACAACCACAGCCACATACCCTAACCGTTCAACACAGGCAATCTTAGTGCGAGAGAGAAAGAGAGAGAGAGAGAGAAACTTAGAGAGCGCACCGCGTTGTGCGCGGGGTGTTAACTGGCCATTTGACTCCTGAGCAAATGCGAGTGTAAGGGTACAGAGTATGTTATAGTCGGGCTTGACCGACTTTCTTTCTTGTTTTTTACTGACGATTTAGATCCTTTTTTATGAATAGGAATGACAAAAGATTCTTCACAATCGTTGGGAAACTTACCTAGCTCAAGAGATAAGTTTAAAAAGTTATAATTTGAGTCCGTCGGGTAGAGAGTAAGTAGAAACTAAAGGTTTGATACAGATTTTCTTGATCGCTTAATAGATCTTAATAGATCATCTTAAAGTTCGAATTCACTTAAGTGTAAACCGGATACATGGCAGATAATTCCGTTTAAGTTATGAACTTTGCATTTGATCTTTAGGTTGGTAATATGAAGTTCGGAATTTTACTGATTAAGGAATGCTTTTAACCCGGTTCAAAGGTGGTTCAGAACTATATCTCAGAAATTATACGAGCTACATATTACCTGAAATTGGGTGTGTGAATTTACATATTTTCTCATTATTGAACGAGCTATCTGAACGGGTCATATGTCAGAAATAGTATAAGTTGTGATCTAGAAAATTGGTTTTGTATTTAAGGCCTTAACACTGTTTAATACATGAGACATGATAATCAGGCCTGCATTTAATAATGATTATGAATTCGATACGCTAATCACATTTGAAACATAACAAACAGCGGGACTACTAGACTATCATGTCACAAAGTCAAAGTTTGAGTTTGTCGAGTTAACGCAGCAACAAGTGCTAAGTGTTGCCTCCTCCATGGCACAGATTCGTTCACATGCTGTGGCCGCAAGAGTCCTACAACAGTTTCATTGATCTTTAGGGTAAGCTGTATCAGTACACTCAGAGAAAAAACCAAGCCGATCATGCTTGATATCAAGCAGTTTTAATGTCAAAAGTACGGTAAAGCGGAATATTTTTGGATCCAAGCCAAAAGGCTAGTCGATGATTTTTGCAAAATTTTTTTGTTAATTTTACAACAATTTCAAAAATCGTCAAAAACGAAAAAATGGAAAAAAGGGTTTCTTAAGGTCTCGTGTTGATATTGCTAAATGGTGTTTTACTGTCTCTATCAAAATCCAAATTTAATAACTTTTTAAATTGTTTACTAATATTCAGTAATTGTTGCTAAAGTTTAAATATAATTTTTTCTCTGTGATAATCAGCATGATATAGGTTCTAAGAATATACATTTGAATGCCCTAAGCATAACTTAAATTACGGTGCTTTCAAAAAGATGGAGACTTTTCTTATTTAAAAGATATTAATTTTTAAAGTTATAAGCAAATAAAAAATGTGCCCATTAATAAAGTTGTGCCACACAGTCAGTTTTAAAGCTATTTGGTTGAAACTTGACACGTGTGGTTTATATTTATCAAGCTTTTCAAATATGTCAACACGCAGATCGGACGTCTATATCATATAGCTGCCATACCACGGATTCCAAGACGCTGCTTTAAACTCAGCTTTTATCATAATTTATTGAATAAAGCTCTTATATTAAGCACTTATATTAACAAAACTTAATAAAATTCTTTATCTACAAAGGGAATTTTTTTAAATGCTGACATCTTTTGGTTCAAAGTAGTAGGCTTTGAATATTTGAAATATCAATTATATTGCTTATAAAGTAAATATTTTCACAAAAGTTTCATTCAGTTCCAAGCGATCGGCCAATGCAGATGTATTTTTTTATTTTTTTGCTATTGGGACTAAAGTTAAATTCTAGTTTAATTATTTCTTTCTTTTATACTTTGTTTTTTGTATTATTGTTTCAAGGAAATTTTTCATATTTACTACATAGTTGAGAAAGAATATTATTTGTATTGAAATGTCTTGGGATAGCCACTTGTGCGTTATACATAAGAGTGGTTATAGTGTACTAAGTAGGGTGAAAAGTAACCTCCACGGGAATGAAAACAATGTTTAAAAAAATTATTTTTTTTGTTTTGTTCAATGAAGTCCCCTTTTGGGTCGATACACTTATTTCAGAGATTTCCCAATTTTTTTTAGGACATTATTTATTTTGTTTCTAAATTTTTCGTCACCTTATGTAAATTTGGCAACTTAATTTAGATTGTGTAGATATCCTCATAACTTATCTTTTATGGAAGTTTGATATCGGATGTAATGTGTCTGATTATGGACGAGTTGTTTTCTGTTGATATAAAATATGTTCAGTGTATTGATGGTGTCAAGTTTATTGAATGGCAGGTAGTTGCTAAGTTGGTATATTTGTCTGTTAAGAAGTTCCCTAGGGAAAAGTTTTTTAAGGCGTCGTCTTATTCTAAGTCCTGCTCTCTTTCGTCTGCGCAGGATTCTTCTGGATAGTGTGTTGGGGTGACTTCTTAGTTTCTCCACGTGATCACCTGCCTGTTTATTAATTACGTCTCCAATCTTGGGGCAAACTGATGTCACTCTCCAAATGTCTTGTGCACATATTCCTAGGTGCTCCCGATAGTCTAAGCAGACACCTTGACTGAAGGATACGGAGCTTTGTCAGATGCTATTTCGCAGCTATTCCTTATACTTGGATCCCATATCTCCAGGCCATGATGGAATAACATAAGGTGGTCCCGTCGGCAACAGACATCCACTTATTGTATGCTTGCAATAAGTGCGAGTGAAAAGAACATAGTATACTGAGTGTCGTTTTGAGTGTGAGTGAGGCGGCAATGTGATTGTTGATTAAGCCTTAGCATGTCCGTAGGGTTTGAATATGCCATTTATAATAAAAAGACGAGACATTTTTTTAAAGTTTAATTTTTAATAATTTTGAATTATTAATTAAACGCTGCTTTTGGTTCTTAATACAAATTTTTTTGTTTAAGTACTTAACTTTAAAATATATTCTTATTTTAAAATAGAAAGAAATTACAAATTTATCCAGCTCTACATTTTGCAATATTTCATATTATTATGTGCACGCTTAAGGGTTAATGAACATCAAAAAAAATTCGTCCGCACACAACCTTTCTCGTCAACAAGCAAACGTGCACTGAAATAAGTGTATACTTCGTAAAACTTCGGCTGCCGACGGGACCACCTTATGTTATTCCATCATGCTCCAGGCAGGTGCTATGATAGCTTCGTATATATGCATCTTATTTCAGAGTGAGAGCTTGTTTCCGTTAGAGAGAAGCCATCCCACACTCATCATGACGAAGTGTATATGTTAGGTTAAGCTCAATGTTCCATCGTTTCGCCCATCTGCTGAATCGATACAAATATTGTTGAACGACATCAGTGGCATCATAGATACTGTAATGGTCACATATAACGAAAACTGAAAACAGCTAAAGCATTGTCAAGTGAGGCCAGGATATGTTAACTGCCTCCCTTAGCTATCTTTTTTCGGTCTTTGTTTTTGCTGAAAAGCTAAATCGAGTTTGAATTTAAATTTGTTTTTTTTCGGGAGATTAGAGATTAGAGATCGTCATCGATAGAAATGACAGATGTCAATCTGCTTGCGATTCGCTCACTTTGAGGCTGCCCTCAAGCTTCATTTCCTCAGCTCAGTCTTTCCGTTTTGCGAAGTCGCCAAGAGCAGATGGTCCAACCTTCCACAAGCAGCTAATGTTTCTGTTGATCAAGTGGCCTTAACCTTTGAACTTAATCCGTTCAATACTAAGCCATCCGAAGCAATCGTGGGGTAAAAACCACCTTAAAGCTGTAAGTAAAATTATTTGAGAATCTCAATCTCGTGGACTCCATCCTAATAAAATGAGTAATACTCCAAAGGTCTTCCATACGACATCTCCCTAGGAATCATTTGCTTTCTTTCTCTCCAAGTTGCGTTGGTTAAATTAAAGCCTCGCTTTACATCACCCAGCGAAGCTGCACAGCAAGAAAAGTCCCAGGGGAGAGCACTTCCCCAAGGCCCGGAGAGAGTGAGCTGAAAGGAGAGCAGAAGCCCTTTCTAACCAATATCAGTCCGTGGCAGTCAAACAAATATTAAACGACAGTGAAGTTCCAAGACGACTAGAATCAGTCCTACAATCGTTAAAACGCGCAAACCTTCTGTGTAGTGGCCAGCAAGAACGAAAACCCAGGTAGAGGGCAAGCAGCCCTTCAGAAAAGTGGAAAAACTCGAGTAAATCGCTCTATGGCTAAGAAATGGTGTAAAATGGCTACCAACGAAGGCTAAGTGGTTCAGTTGTGAAAACAGGGTAGTTAGACCCTAGATCATATGTCAAAAAAGTTTTCAAGTTTCCACACAAAAAATTCGTTGACAAATCAATTAAACACAAATGCTGTAAATGCAAGTGATCGTACACACATACATGCTTATAAAAAGAATAATAATAAAGAAACCACGCGAGTGTAAATCGTCTGAGCAATGTAGCCCAGTGGCTCTCAAACTGTAACGCTCACCCACATATTTTTGTTTGCGTGACCAAAATCTCAAAATCTAATTGCTAAGTTTTTGAATCGGAAATTTAAATATGAAATAATTCTCCAACTTTACATAAACCTTTAGACAGCAGCAGAAAAAATCGTCTGAGAACCATAGAGCGCTTCATCGGAATTTCGGAGGGTGAGTTTAAGCTATTGCATGCATAATTGTTTCATATATATATTTTCCGATCGTATGGAGACCAAGCGAAGGCAGAGTATATAATGTTTGCAGCCACGAATTTTAAGTCCAGAAAAACGGACTCGGAGGTACATAATTACCTGATACTACCTTGCCTTGGTCCAAACATGCATATGCATTCAGGGACATAAGTATGTTCGATCAAATATCAGTAGGCAGCCAGGCCAGCTTTATATGTTTTGCTTTTGTTTTGTCGCTGCATTCGCTGATAAACAAGAACTGCTTATTGTCACAAACAAGATCATAAAAACGAGTGTTTTGTTGTGATTATGATTTTTGGTAAATGTTAAAGTAACTAGAAATATGGGAGAGGTGTGGTTGCTGACCATTCAACAATAAAAAGAGAAAAGAACGAAAGAGAACTTAACTGGAAACGAATCTAAGATTAATTTAAATTATTATTATGCTGCTACTTATACACCTTGACGTATAAAAATAGAAAAATTATTTTATTCCATGAATTGACTTAGACCAAATGATACCTCGTAAACGATATATTTAATCAAGAACGCACTTTGGCTCCTAATCCTAGATCTTTTTTTATTATTAGTAGTATTAAACCCAACGAAGGGTATTTTGTTAGTTCTACAGAATGAAACGAAATGCAGGAAATTATTATGAAAAAATGAAAGATTGTAAAATGGAGTATGAATTTAATTTGTTAAATATAGCTATAGAAATGAATTGCTAAACTTGACTATTTTCCGATGACATGGGAGCATAATTGACATGTAATACTAAATTATTTTTGGGGTCTTCAGCCAACAACAATATTTGAAGACCATGGTTGGCGGGTACAGAATAAGGGGAGTGGCAAATAACATCTAAGACCACCGCTCCATCATTTCCAAATTAAGAGTGCCTCCTGTTTTTTTTTGTTTGTATTTTTGTACGGCCTGTCATCCTACAATTGCTGGTCAACAGCAACATCGACATGGTGTTGAGAAAAATGAGAATTGTCTCATTACTTTTTTTTAGATTCTGTAGGGACTCTTTATAAAGTAACATGTAGTGGCGATCTACAGCGGCAGTCACAACCCCCCCATTCCATACACCAACTCCTAGGTGATGGCCCGCACACCGCCTCTTCATGCGCAGAGGCCAAGAAGCAGGCCCACACCTCCATCGTAGCTGAAGCCATAGGAACCTACCGGCTCAATGTAGTCCTGGGCGGCAGACCTCCCCCCGTTGTCCCGTCGGAACTGACACTCCCACGAAATTCAAGGACCACACTTTCCCAGCTACGATCAGGAAAATCCAAGCTCCTGAACAGCTTCCTTTCGCGGATTAACCCCGATGTTGTGGACGAATGTCCCAAATGCGGCCACAGCCCACACGACACCAAGCATCTCTTTGAGTGCCCCCGCAATCCCACTAACCTGTTACCAGCGGACCTCTGGACCCACCCAGTCGAGGCCGCCCTATTCCTCGACCTGGCCCCCGATTAGCTCTACATCTCTATATACCTTACCCTCTATCTATTCTTTCACTTTCACTCTCTACGTACATATCTTTCCAGACGCCGCTACAACAACAACAACAACCCCCCCATTCCGCAAGAGCTACGGTATTATAGGGTCCCGCTCGCGGCTTAGCTGTTGGTCCACAGGCCATTTGAATGCATCCAGCGCATGAGGTAAAATTGTTAGGCGCGGGGCATTTGCAATAAGGCGGTTGCTACAATACATGAGTCTCATGCCATAATAGCTGTATCGTCAACAGATGTTGCAATGAGTAAGTCTTGGGGGTCTTCAATGGGCATTGTTCTTCCGGCAGGCATATCACAAGTGTAGAGAGAGCAGAGGGTTGGTCCAAGTACACTTCCTTGAGGCACACCAGCGCGTATTGCCCTCACGCTGAAAACAGCCCCTGCCAATACTACCGAGAAGGTCCTGTCCGATAGACGGCGGTAAGATGTCTTTTACCTTACATAGAAGTCCAGCATGCCACACTCTATCGAAAGCCCGCCTTATGTCCAGGTAGACCGCAACCACGTACTCCTTAGCCTGGAATCCGTCGAGAATGAAATTGGCGACCCTTTTTACCTGCTCAGGGGTTCCGAGTGACTTTCTAAACCCGAACTGAAAAGGACGTATTCTGCCAGTCACCCCATCGATTGCCATGATTCGGGCTAGTAGACACCTCTCGAAAATTTTTGCTATTGTGGATAGGAGGCTGATCGGACGGTATGAATCGACCTCAGACCGGCTTTTTCCAGCCTTATGGATCATTACGACCTGAGCTTTTTTTCCAACCAGTCGCAATGCCGCGTTGAAAACTAGGACCAGAAAGAGCACCGCTTTTACTGGGAGGGCTTTGATGACCCTATTGTCAAGTCCATCCTCGCCTGGTACCTTTTTATTGTTAAGGTCCTTGATCTGCCCCTGAACCTCCTCCAATGTGATTGGTGATCCTGGGGGCGCTAGCTGCACTGCGTTGTCAAGAACCTGATTTACAAGTCTCCTACTGCTGGCCGAAGTCGTTTCGAGGGGCGTAAATCTATCCTCTAAGCTTACCGCATATGCTTCTGACCTTTCCTGCAGCGATTTGGCCCAAGTACCGTCAGCTTTGCGGATTGGAAGTTTGGGTGCTGCCTGCTTCTTGTACCTCCTGGTGAAAGACCAGAGAGTAAAATTGGTACTCGCATCAGATGTAACGCCTTCTAGGAGACGGTCTGTGGCATTCTGCCTAAACCTAACGAGCAGCTTCTTTACCCTGTTAGCCACTCTTTTATATACCCTTTCCACATTAGTGTCTCGTACCAGTAAACTGTCTCCGCAGTCTCCTTTTGATGAGCAGTAGAGCATCGAGGGCATGTGGAAGGCGAGACTGTGGTCGGCGATCCTGTAGGATTTTCGATGGACGCGCTTTAAGGTCTGCTGCATGCACCTTATTTACGAAGATTGCATGGCCGTCCTCTATATCCTCAGGAAGGGTAATCTCCAGGTTGAGGTCCAAAGTTCTCTCCAGATCGTTCCTAAAAAGGACCAAGTCAGTGCCAGGTGAAAATAACCGGCCATTTGTCACCGAGGAGATCCTTCCAATTCAATCACTAGGAGGAGGTGGTCGGATGAGAGTGAACATTCCATCCTAATGCTCAGTTCAACATAACGCAGTCCGTTAAAAATACAGAAGTCAATGGCGCTGGGGGTGTTTCGATTGACGAATGGGTAGTGGGTGGCCTGGCCCGTTGCCAGGATCTGGGCTGAAGTGGCAACTAGAGCTTCTTGCAAGCTCCTTTCTCTCGAGTCGTATCTATAGCTGCCCCAGAACCTGTGCTTAGCGTTGAAATCTCCACCAATATGGAACTTGTTCCCAAGCCTGTTAAAAAGCCCAGCAAAGTCAGCTGTAGACCATGGAAGGGACGGGGGAAGTACAGCGACGATATGGCCAGCTCTCCTTTGCTAGTAGCCACCTGGATTGTCGCCATTTGTAGATGAGTCAACCTAACAGGAACCAATTGAAACTACGACACTTCTCGTCTTACTAAGATAGCAGCCCCTCCCCTGGGTGTGTTGCTTGCGTGGATTGATCCCGTCCAAAAAGTAATTTTCCGAAAGGGCTGCAAAGTACTCCACCGCGGCGTCGATGATCTCGCGTGAGCTGTATTTTTTATTGATGAGCCATCTCTTGAGGTTTGGGAAGAGATAATAGTCCGAGGGAGCCAAATCGGGCAACTAAGCTGGATGGAGATGCAATTTTTATGGTCCGGAGTCATCGTGCGCCAGCGACAGGATAACTCTTTTATATGCAGAATCTCGCCCAAAATATGGTGTGTGCGCTCAGTACTGATCCTTGTGACATCTGCTATCTCGCGCACCTTCAATCTCCTTTCAGCCAACACCGTTTCATGAATTTTTTTTTTATATTGTCCTGTGTCGGAGGGCCTGCCGCTCCGGACTTCATCTGCAGTGGAGTTTCGGAACCACCATGAAACTCTCGAAACCAATATTTCACGGCTTAATCTGAAGGAGCATTAGCCACATAATATTCATCCAACTTTTCTTTTGTTTCCTTCGCCGTTTTGCTTCTCAAATAATAATATTTTATGAGAGAACGAAAATCGTTTTTTTTTCAATACTCAACATGATGCCAAGCACGTCAACAACAATCAGCTGTCAAAACAAAACTAAGGGCTGCATCGCGCTGAAATTTGTCACCAGAGTCATCCAATTGCTGCTAATATTCAGATTTAATTTAGTTTTCTAAAATTAGACTATACATATTTTCGAAGCACTATACAAAACAAGAAAGAAAGTCGGTCAAGCCCGACTATAACATACTCTGTACCCTTGCACTCGCATTTGCTCACGAGTCAAACGGCCAGTTAACACCCCCCACCCCCGCCACCCATAACCACAACGTTCAGTTCAAGAGAAGCAATCTTAGTGAGAGAGATAGACACAACGCGCACAACGCGGTGCGCTCACTAAGTTTCTCTCTCTCTCTCTCTCTCTCTCTTACTAAGATGGCCTGTATTGAACGGTTATGGTATGTTCCTGTGTTTATGGGTGGGGGGGTGGTAGGTGTTAACTGGTCGTTTTTTGCTCATAGCTTGAGTATCGTTCATCCGCTCTTTATCCTTCCTTCAGCAAATCGATAAATAATTTTGATTACTAGATATCTCTAGAAGGTACGAACCATCTATCATCAAAACTGTGGAAGATACAGGTTTTTTCCAAATTGCGGGGGCGGGAGGGTGCGTATCAAAAATTGAAAATAAACTTGATCTGCCTGCAAGTATAAGAAATATATGTCCCATACATGTCAAACCTCTATCTCTTACCATCTCTGAGATCTCTTCGTTCATACGGACGGACGGACAGACGGACATGGCTATATCGACTCGGCTGTTGATGCTGATCAAGAATATATATACTTTATAGGGTCGGAAACGATTCCTTCTCCCTGTTACATACTTTTGCACAAACTTAATATACTCTGTGTACCTTCGGTACAGAGTATAAAAAAAATAAAAATTATAATCCATTTGGGATGGATAGTTTTTTCATATGCTTTGGACGATTTTCAGATACATTGGATGAAAATCTAAGACCAATCTAGCATTCAATGCATATTATTAATATTCTTTTTCGATATTTTAACCAGGGATCATCAACTAATATCCTTTTTTTCAAGTATTGAAGTTTTTTTGTAAACCTTAGATGCCTGTACTCAGATGAGACAAAAGCTTAGTTGTCCCAATGCACAGTGGTCGGACTTGTATGGAAGTATGCGACAAAAATAGTTATACGTGTCCTCCAGGTTTATAATTTAACTGTAAGCCTTTAACAATAGTATGAAACTATTTTGAAAAAATTGGTCATGGTCATACGCCCATACCACCCATTTACATATATTTATATACCTATAGTTTGAATAAAATATCTTTTCTTAAAATACTTCTGAACACAATATTTATTAACAAAAATTATAAAGAAAATATTTAAATGCATTTTAAATACAAAGTAATTAATTAATCCCCAAATAACTCAAAAACAGACTCTTTCAATAAAGTTTTTTTTTTGCAAGGTAATTTTCTTAATCCACTTATGAGAGGATCTGAACTTCGTAGTAATCTATTTAGGAGGTCTGAGTTAGTTGCGGATCGCGAGATTTTTGTAGTATGTTGAAATCTGTATTTTTTAATATCTTTATTTTTAGCCTCTGCAGCTTCCTCAGAGAGCTCTCTAATTGATACTAATGCTCTGTTAATAACCTCAGGACCGTGTATTAATATTTTATGCACCGAAGCTGGCATGTAATACCATGGATAAGTTTCCACAAGTCCCCTTGCTGTCTCCAGCGCATAATCTCTATATTTGTCTACATTTATTTTGTAGCCAGAATTTAAAGCCTGCAAAACGGTGGCGCATCTGTTAATTAAGTTTTTTGTCAAGACCTGTGACATTTACTACACATATAACAATAACAAACATATACCAGAGCACATAACATGGAAAGCAAAAACAACAAAACACAAATACCTGCTGCAATCGGATCAGAACATTATGGCGCTGGGCAGCTCCGGGCAGCTGATTGTTTTCTTTTTTATATTAATCTATTATTATCTATTATTATTAACAATTAATAATAATAAACATAAACATCGTAATCGATCGACATCACAACTAAAAGCTTAAGGGAAAGTACAAACAGTAAACGAAAAACACTCACAAATGGTCATTTATGATTTTCTTTTGTTTTATACGAATCATAGTAAATACCTGTTCGAATGATATCCATATCATTAAGAAGCTATTGGACGTTTAATTTGTTAATTTGATTTCTTTTAACTTTATTGTCACTTTGAGACAAAACACAACGCACTGAAATGCCTAGCACGAGGTTTAACTTTAAGGGATTTTTTCACAGAGAGCGAATGGTCACAAAAAAAAAAAACCGTTTGTTTCAAAAAGATAATTTATTTATGATATGATCGACATTCTTCAAAGTGTAAAATTTTGATTTCGGTTTTTTTATTTTTGTCGTATGGGAGCAACCACTGTGCAATGGTTAGGTTAGGTTGGGCCGAGGTCACCCAAAGGCCTTAAGGCCTTTGTGATGCCTAATTGGGGGAAGGGAAATGGGGTGGTAGGTGGGGTTGATTGGGTTCTGACGGTCAGGTACTACGCATGTAATATCGTGTCGTTAGTATATGTCTATCTACACCATCCAAAAAGAGCCAGACTGCCCAGCACTTCAAGGAATGGTTTTCCCAGATGCTAGGTACGCTTCCTAAGCAGCGCAGGGCAGTCGCAAAGAAGGCGTTGGATGCCTTCTATCTCTTCCTCATTCCCACAAATACGACAGAAGTCATGGTGGGGAGCGCGCATCCTGATGGTCATGTGGCCTATGATGCAGTGCCCCGTTATGACTCCCATCATAGTTCTAATTCTGTTCTTGCTAAGGTGTAGAAGTTGGGAAGTTGTTTTAGGTGAGTATCAGGGCCAGAGTGATCGGGAGATCACCGCCCTGGCTCTTGATTTCCGACGTACTTCTATCATGATGTCCTACAGGGGTCTTTGTATGTCTGTTACCGCTTGTATGCCGGGGTGGCCAGGTACCCAGACGAGAGTGATGGAGTGATTTGGTTCAAGGCTGTCACCGTGCTTCGGACTAGGTTGCTTTTTGTGGCGTTTGATGACAGAGCTCTAATAGCAGCCTGATTGTCGATCAGAATTGAAATATTCCTTGGAGTTTCGTCCAGGGTGTAGATTAATTTGGTCGCTTGGCAGATTGCATAGGCCTCTGCCTGAAAAACGCCGCACCAGTCCGGTAAACGGAGTGAATGCTGTGTCGCTAGTTCTTCGGAGAAGATCCCAGCTCCTGTTCCCTCATCCGTCTTCTTGCTCTCTCTCCGGGAACCGGGTTCTAAAATTGTCATTCCATTTCTGAGCTGGTAAACAGTAGTCACTTCCCTTTGCCTCTGCAGTTATTCCTTCTTCAAGCAGGATGCTGCTGTAGCCTGTAGTATACATCAGGAAAGTGTCTTCAGGTTCCAGGTTCAAATTTACATCCAGGGCCGCCTGGTCCTGTTATACCCAGGCAAGCCGCTCTTTGAACCTTATGGAGGTTATAGGGATTTGGTGTTAGCCACGTTCCACCAGACTAGCGCTCCATATGTAAGGAATGTGTATAACCAGTGAATTATATACGGTTGCAGTCCCGATCTCCTACCGAAAGTCTTTTTGCAGGCGTAGTATGCTCCCAATGCCTTCCTCATTCGTTCCTCGGAGTTCAGAATGACACCTAGATAATTGGCCTCCTTGACTATGTTGAGCCGCGTTCCCCCAAGGGATGGGGTGTGAACTCAGGGATCTTATATTTCCTAGTGAACAGCACCAGTTGGGTCTTTAGTGGGTTAACCCCTAGACCGTACTGTTTTGCCCACCGAAGTGTTTTAGCAAGAGCAGATTCCAGTAGTTCATTGATTGTGGATAAGAACTTACCCGTTACCAATAAAACCAGGTCATCTAAGTATGCTGTCACCCTGCAACCGCTGTATTCCATGGTAAGAAGAAGTTTGTTGAGAACCAAGTTCCAAAGAAGTGGGGAAATGACTCCCCCCTGTGAAGTGCCTCTCGTTGTTTTTCTTCTTATGTTACTTGCACAGAGAATAGAGTTGATCATCCGGCTGCTAAGCATGTTTCTTAGCCAACGAGTAATCATCGGGTGTGAGCCAATCTTGGTAAGAGCTGCCGTTATCGACTCGGTCCTGACATTGTTGAAAGCTCCCTCGATATTGAGAAAGGCTGCCAACGCCAACTCCCTCTGATTCAGCGAGTCCTCTATGCTTCCTACCAATGCGTGTAGTGCATCACTCGATGCTTACATGACCGCTCGGATGTTATCCGGTCCTGGTGATCTAAAGGGTTGGAATGACTTGATAGCCTTGATCATCTTTTCCTCTGTGATGATTTCCTCAATCATCGTCGTGACTATTTCACTCTCTCCTAGTGCCTCGCTGATTGGTAGTTCGGTGGCACCGACCTCTGGACAAGCATCCAGGCAGCCTGGATAATGTGTCGTCACTAGCAGTTCCAGAGATTCTTGAAGTCGAAGACTGGACGCTTCACTGGTGCTAGCAATATCCTCGCAAAATTTAGCCCAGGAATCTCTTCTTACCTTTCTGCACGCCCCTTTGAATTTCGAGAAGCTCTGTCGTTAGGCGTACCAGTCTTCTTCATCATTTGTCGTTTTTGCCTTAATGAAAAGCTTCCTCATTTCCTTTCTAGTTTTGTCGAGCTCCGTTGTCCACCACACGTTGTGATTGGGCTTTGGGGATCGACTAACCGGGCAGGATTTAAGAAACGCTCTTCTTAGCACGTCTGTTATTGTCTGGTTGCATTCCTCAGGCTTCATTAACTCTCCTTCCGGTGGGTTGGGGAGTGTTTGACAGCTCTTGTGAATTTTTCCCAGTTCGTCTTTTTAGCGTTCATGTACGGAGTGGGTTTCTCTCTGCACCATTTGACATCAAACAGTATCCTGTAGCGGTCCGAGAAGGAGCACTCCGTGGATACATGCCAGTTGTCGACGGTCAGAGCGCCTCTACTTAGCGCTACGGTTATGTCTATGTCGGAAGGTGGGGTGCTCGCCCCTGTTGCACAGAATAAGGTTTGTGCTCAGAATGTGGTCTAACAGTGCCTCTCCTCTAGCTGTCCGTACTACCCCCTCACTCTGCGCATTCCGAATGAGAGCTCTGAAGCATTCCGAGGGGGGGTCTTTTTCCTCATACCGATGCAAGGTATAGGTTCCTCCCGTTCCTTCCCTCAATCGTCACCACTGTGAGGTCCCTGTCACTGTAACGAGAAGAGAAGAGCAGATTAAGCCCGGTTCTTACCACGATACATGTTCTTGGCTTACCTACGTCCCTAGGAAGTAGGAGATGGTATCCACGAGCACCCAGTCCACGAACCCTTTCACCTTGGATCCAGGGTTCCTGGACGAGGGGCGCGTCAACCTTCTCCTCCTCCATGAGTGATGCAGATTAATCTGTACCACCCTAAGGTTGTTCTGCTGCTGACCTAACATCCTAGCTCAGAAGTATTGTCGGAGGCAGCCCATTCCAAGCTTAAGCTGGCCTTGCTTCTTCAGGATGAGGCTCTTTGATTCCCGACCAATACTGATCCAGAGATCCTTGCCGTTTCCTTTGTCGAGTGCCAGTCTTACAGTTGTCCAGTCGTCAATTCCGAACCCCTTGTTCTGACCTTTGATCATGTTGAGTATGGTTCGGTCCTCCAGAGGTGGGATCCATACTTTCATGATCGAACGTTCAGGAACTTGGTCCGGTGGTACGACTTCAATCCTTGCTCTTGGCCAGAGGTCGCCAACACCGTGTATTGTGTCGGTGAGAAATCTCATGGACTCCTCGTTGGCACAAGCCACGATCTTAACTCCCTTATACCATTTGATGCCATCAAACTCAGCTAGAAATGGATAATCGCTGCGCGTCATGGCATCATGGATGGCCTGCATGATGACTTTCTCCAGGACGAGCCAATTTTCGGATAAAAACTTCCCTTCTGGGTCGTTTCGGTCGATAATGGCCACCTGAATTTCCAGTTTGGAGCTTAAGCTAGCCAGAAAATCCGATCTTTGCCGCTTGACCTTGTTACCCTTTCCGCCGTCCGGACCCTCCTTTTGAGAGAGTGTGGTCGACGCTGTGGGCGGTCTTCGGCGGTGCTTCGTGTCGTTCGTGGGTGTTTTGACTGCCTTAGATGTGGATGGAGAGTCCGTTCCCTTCTCGGCTGCCAGTACTCCCATTTGGGCCATGGTACTCGGTTTCGGTGCGCCGGAGAACGTCCTCGTTCTTTGCCTTCGGCAGAACCGTGGCCGATGCTGCCTCGCTCGTTTCCGATGGCTCGTCATTGATAGACATGCGAGCCCAGCTCTTCGTCTGTCATTGCCGGGCCTGTGAAAACAAACTCGCCATTTTCAACCTTAGGTTCAATGTCCACTCCATCTTTACGATGAAGTGAACCTTCACTTGCCGCCTTACGCGGTGTGAGGGCCAAGTGGTCTACCCCCACACTGTGATTGCAGTTGCTGCATCTCGACGCCGTGGGGCCTGCGTTCTCACCCCGATCCGCCGCCCGTACTGGGTATCCGACTCCCTGCACCGTAACTTCTCTGCCTTCTGTGTCTATGTTGACTGGTTTGCGTTTTTAACCTATCCGCCATGTACTGGACTGCTCTTGGATTCGGTGCTCCCCCTCGACCTTACCGGCATGAGTGGCCCTGCCAGTAGCGATTGCTACCGCCGGCATTGCTCTTAGGTTCCTTACACCTACTGAGCCCTCCCACCACGTTGTCCCAACACTTTTATAAATAAAACTTCTGTCCAAAAATCATTCTGATTTAAAATCTGTTCAGTTGTTTTTTTTTATATTCCTTGTTTATTAGACTAACTAAAATTACCTATCACATGAGTGGGAAAAATATATATTTGTATACATTAGTAGCGTGCAACTGCGGGTCGGCCGCAAAGCAATGCTTCGCAGGGGCCACAACCGCATTATTCTAGTCTATATCCGCCTCAGTCGCTCCAGTATGCGCTATTCTATAAGGGCATCAGCTGCAAAAGTACTAGTGGCGTCCCAGAATCCTTCGCTTGAAACCATCAAGTCGCAGAAGTTATTTGTGGTAACTTTCTTGCCTGCGATGTCCCATAATGCCAGCCTTAGTTCCTCGAACCATCCACATTCTAAGAGGATGTGATGTGCGTCCTCCACGATGCTTCCATTACACCAAGTACATTCGGGGCTGCTGTCATGCCCAAAACTATGGAGATAGCTGGGTGAGGTAGAAATTTACCACTCCATGGGGTCTCTCAATCCACGGCTGGATTTTATGGACTATCCTGTGCGGCCTTTGGAGGATGAGTCCCATGCGGCTGCCAATTTTTCTTCTTGGTATGCAATTCTGGGTGACCGCTCACGCGATGCACTGTACAAAATGGCCGATTACGTTGCCAGGTGGCTACGACGAGCTCTGCTTCATTTGAAATGGTCCTAAACGCACTACATACCCGAATTTCGCGCAGGCGGAAAACAGCCTCAACTCCTCGGCAGTAGCTCAGGTACGTAAATGCGTGGACCCATACCGGTGCAGCATAACTTCTGAGATAAATAACTTCTGAGATATGGCTGTGAACCGGTTTGGAACCGGTTCGATAACGGTTTGATACTGGTCCTGATCTAGTAAAATGTCCAACTCCATATAATCAACCTACAGGCCAGATTTCAAGCTCATAGCTTGGATGACTTCTGAGATATGGTCCTCCTTTTGTGGTTAAAAACGAATGCATTTACTGCAGTGTATGCCAAATATATGTAAAAACGAGAGCGTAAGTTAAAGTCGGCTCTAACCGACTTCGATATACCCGTTACTCATGCATAGAAATGTTTAACAGCCATCCTGTGTGCCTGAGGTGAGACAGCCGAAAAGTATGCAACATTTTTTTAACTCGGCTATTTATCATCCGATCTTGATGAAAATTGGAGGGCTTATAGATGTTGCGAATTAAGTTTTAAATTTGAGATCGATATCTCAAAAATTGTGGGAGTTATTCAACATTTTTTATTGTGGAGCCGGGGGTGGGCGTGGCAAAAATTTGAAATAAACTTGATCTGCGTGCAGACAATAGGAGTCTACATTTCAAAATTGGTTGCTCTAGCTCTTCTAGTCTCTGAGATCTAGGTGTTGATACAGACAGACGGACATGGCTATATCGTCTCGGCTGTTAATGCTTACTCGTTTACTCTACGAGTAACGGGTATAAAGATATAAAATGGAATTAAGCCATTTCTAATTTTTGCCACGCCCACTTCCGCCCCCACAATTAAAAATGTTGAATAACTCCCACAATTTTTAAGATATCGATCTCAAATTTAAAACTTACATTTATATTCGCAACATCTATAAGCCCCGAAATTTTCATCAAGATGGGATGATAAATAGCCGAGTAAAAAAATGTTAAATACTTTTTGGCTGTCCCACCTCAGGCACACAGGAAGGCTATTTAACATTTCGTTTCATGAGTAACGGGTATATCGAAGTCGGTTAAAGCCGATTTTAACTTACGCTCTCGTTTTATTTTATATTTTCTAAAAGATAACGAAGTGTTACTCAACACTGAAAATTATAAATAATCAGTTTATCTCATGACCTGGGTCTGCGCTGGTGATGTCAGCTTATTTTTTCACAGTACACTTTGTTGTTGGGGATTTAATTTTTAAACAGATTACTTGATAACAAAGTTGACGTGAAAACTCTAATTATTTTTGCCAAATTGTATAAAAAATTGATATTTTTTGAGTATTCACATCAACCGTTTTCTGTGTGCAGTGGTCATATTGAATAATACCTGACGCAAATACTTACAAGTGCTTTAAAGCTTTTAAGCTTCAAGGGCGGTATCCACGGGTCGCCAAAAAATTTCTTGTGAAAAGGTTGATATTCCGCATATTCTTAACAGAGTCTGCCAAGCCTATGTTAACAACACGATAACACAATTTACTCTGCCGATAAACGTTTCAAAGAAACCTTGCGCTGCTCTGGCGCTGTTAAATATGCCCGCGAACTTATAAACAACAACACCTTGCAGGATTATGAATATAACATATTTAATGTGCTATTTTAATATATTTTTATTATTAAATGAAATTAATAATAAATTAATTGTTATCATTATGACAATTCGATGTAGTCCCGAGCAGCGGCACTTAACGAACACCTCGCACTTGGCTGCCACGGCAAAGATTTCGTTCATATTGATTGGAAAGTAATTCCGTAAAGTTGGTCAGGTCATGATGATCTTCTGGATGTACTGCTGTAGCCTGTGTGACTTGGCGGCTCCGCTGAACTCTAAAATAGTAATGGGCAGCGGTCCCTGGGTGGTCACATAGCACTTGGCCACGTAGTCGGGGCCCTGTCAGGGAAACGTTAGGAAATGGAATTGATTTATAAAGCTGAAGTTTGGTTTGCCCATTTCTTACCTTGATAAAATTGGCATTGATTTAGGGCACATCCTCATTGCCCGATCCGCTTTTGCTCGGTCACCTTCAGGGGGTCATTTTTTTAGGCTGCACTATCCGCTATACTACCGCTTGATAGGAGGCCAGCAGTTCGCTGTCCACTGAACTGGGAGCGGGCATTTGGTTTGTGGCCGTTTTACTGTCGCGATCATTGAGCACCGGCAGCTGTTCAATGATTTTCCTTTTGGTCTGGTAGCTGTGATCGAAGACATAGTTTAGGCGAATCAAATCAAACTGATTGAGGGGACTGGAGTGTGAAGTGTTTCAATGCTGGCCAAATAGATTTTAAGCTCCTCGCTTGTGGTTTGTGGTGACAGGAGATGCCACATGATGTTGCAGACCGTGCTCCGGTCCGCCGGTGTTCTCTGGCGGGTTTCCGAGTGTTTCTTATCCGCCAAGTCCCGCACCTCGCTCCTCACTTTCATGGCGTTTATTAAATTCAGCTTGCCCGCCATAGAAAGTGCCATTAGGCGACGCTTTCTGCAGGATTCTTTTTTTTTCATTTTTCATTTTCAATTTGGCCATTCAATTTCGCAGCACAAATTAGAATAAAAACCTATTTTGTTCACGTCACGGCAAAAAAGAGGCGTTAACAGCACTTAAAGCACTTAACAGAGATTGAACAAGACGTGGTGGTAAACGTAAGAATTTCTCGCGATTGGTAGAAACCGAATTTAAAACGGCCACACACAAAAATTCCTTAGCAGTTTTTTTTATATGGAGTTTTTCATTTCGCGGCCGATTTCGTAGCCATGGACAGCGCCCTTCAATAGAAAAAAATCTCGCACCTCGACCGGCAGTACCCGGACTCTTCGTCTTTCTTCTGGTGGTTCTTATTCGTCAAATGTTGTTTTTTCATCTTTTACTGCGTTCATTAGGACCAAATAAAATGTATTTTCATCAAGTTCCCAGATAAATAAATAGATACAAAATGTTAAAACGAGCTTTTGGTTTTAAAAAATTTAAACCGGAATTATTTTCTTCACCATCTGGCCCAACAGCATCAATATGCCTTTTCTAATAACAACACGAAAGACTCTTAGGCCAAGCCGCAAACTTTTCTAATAACCTAAGATACTTGCAAACAAAAAACACAGACACATACACAAACACACACACCTATGCAAGCATGGCAGAAAAGTGGCCAAAGAAAAATATGTGCGCAAAAATTGCACAGCACACACACATCCACATAAATAAAAAAAAGCAGCTGGCAAACAACCAACTTGTCGATGCACAGGCATATCAAATTGACGTGTTATTTCGAAAACTTTCAAACCAGCAAACAGAAGAGCATTAAATTTGCACAAGTAAATTTGCTATTGGGAAAAGACTGCGGCAGGGCGACGAGTTGGCCCCGCATTTTATACCTACGTGATATATTATTTTACATTGCATTACTGGAAAATTGAAAAAGGAGGCGAAATGGAAAAGTAAATTCGCTTACCCAGGCAAAAAGTAAATAAAGTGAAGAAATTTAACAGCTTACGCATTGGCAATGCAGTTATGGATAACTGTAAAACTGAAAGAGAAGTGCGATAGTTTATTTTGCAGAATTGTACATACATCTATATAGAGAAATTTATGAATCAATTTTTTAGTACGCGCTCATAAATTTTTTTCATCGCTTCTTTTTTTTAGCAAATTGCATGCACGTTGAAATTGAAGGCAATAAAAAAAGTAGAAAAGCAAATTGATTGATTGAGAGCTTGATTGATTGTCCTTCGAAAGTAGCAAAAGTATGGTAGCCTTATTAGCCAACCCCATGGGCCAGAAATCGCTTTTTAATGAGGATTGTTGTTTCGTAACGCAGAAAAGCGGGCTATGCGTAATTGCTGTTGGATAAACTAGTTTTGAGCGAAGTTTGTTTCCATTTGTAGGTTCTGTGGGCACAAATGAAAGACTTTTCAAACCGAATTTGTTTTAATTGAAAAATGTTACAAAAAAACTCAACACGAAGTTCATAAGATATCAAATTTTTGATTTTAACTTGGAGAATACGGCTTATTTTATATATAACACACAGTCATTTCACTCAACACAACAATTCAACACTACGTCAATTAAACACAAACAAATTAAAATTTAATAAGTGGAGATAGTAAACAAAATGCAAGTGTGTTGCACCAACCTAATCAGGGATAGAAGGGTGACACAAGCGGCAGGAAAAATTTATACTATATTTACAACGCCTGCATTCGGATGAACGATATACAAGTTATGAACAAAAGAATGTTAGCTCCGGCAGCGCTGCTTTCTGCTGCTCGTGCAGTACTTACAAATGTGCATACACTTTCGGATGTACGGAGTATACTACAGTCGGGTTCGACTGACTTTCCTACTTGTAGGATTGACCAAATAATTTTTGTTGAAATTTTTTTTTTTTTTTTTTAACTTTTTTAGTATTTATTGAATCTTCTCTTAATGAGACTAACAATAATTTTTCAAATCTTAATCTAGAAACTATTGTACAACCATCTCCTATTGGAGCTGGTTTATGTTCTGCGGCCCTTTAATTCAGTCGCTGGGTTGGTAGGTCTTTTCTTCGGAGGCGAGAATGCGTTGCTTGCAGGGTGAGAGATTGTGCAAGTTCATTAGGGTGGGCTAGAAGCTTTTCAGAATATTTGCGCTTTAGTTGCTGTATTTCAGTTTCGACCAATGGGATCCTCAGGTCGTTGTGGATACACTCGTTGCGAATGTACCATGGCGCTCCAGTGAGTGTTCTAAGAATTCTTGATTGTGATCTTTGAAGGATGTCCACACTGCTCGCACAGGCATTTCCCCATAGCTGTGAGCCATAAGTCCAGACAGGCTTTATGATGCTTTTGTACAGTAAGACTTTATATTCCAGTTTTAGAGGGGAACGGGAGTTAATTAGCCAGTGAAGGCTGTTGGCCTTTAGCCTTATTTGAAGTTTTTTCGGAGTCTATGTGTTTGCGCCAAGTAGTGAGCCTTCTGTCGAGGTGGACACCAAGGTAAACAACATCGTTTGATTGTGGTATCATAGTCGCGTTTAGGGATATCTGGGGACAGGTGCTTCTGTTGAGTGTGAACGTCACGTGTTTACACTTTTGCTCGTTAATTTTTATGCGCCAGTTGGCCAGCCACTCCTCCACGTGAGCTAGGTGGCTTGCCAAAAGTCTGGATGCGATAATTGGACATCGTGATCTGCTTAGAATTGCCGTATCATCAGCAAAAGTGGACATTGTTAGTCGGGGGTCTGTTGGGATGTCGGCAGTGTACAATACATACAAAAAAGGACCGAGAACGCTACCCTGTGGCACTCCGGCTCCAATGGTGAACTCTTCCGTTGTGTACTCATTTTGACGAACAGAAAAAACTCTGTTGCTGACATAACATTCTAAGAGTTTGTGTGTATTTGGAGGAAGCAGTGTCCTAATTATACTCTGTACCGAAGGTACATAGAGTATATTAAGTTTGTGCAAAAGTATGTAACAGGCAGAAGGAATCATTTCCGACCCTATAAAGTATATATATTCTTGATCAGCATCAACAGCCGAGTCGATATAGCCATGTCCGTCTGTCCGTCTGTCTGTCTGTCCGTCTGTCTGTCTGTCCGTCTGTCTGTCTGTCCGTCTGTCTGTCTGTCCGTCCGTATGAACGAACGAGATCTCAGAGACTGGTAAGAGATAGAGCGTTTGACATGTATGGGACATATATTTCTTATACTCTGCAGGCAGATCAAGTTTATTTTCAATTTTTGCCACGCCCCCTCCCGCCCCCGCAATTTGGAAAAAACGTCATATCTCCTACAGTTTTGATGATAGATCGTTCGTACCTTCTAGAGATATCTAGTAATCAAAATTATTTATCGATTTGCTGAAGGAATGATAAAGATCGGATGAACGATACTCAAGTTATGAGCAAAAAACGGCCAGTTAACACACCCTCCACCCCACTCATCACCAAGCATTCTATTCAACGAGCAATCTTAGTGAGAGAGAGAGAGAGATGAGCGCGTTAAAACATCGTGTGCAAACTTGTCGAGCTGCGCACCTCAGGCATACAGTAAGGCTATCAGACATTTGTTTCCATGAGTAACGGGTATAGTCGGAGTCGGTTAGAGCCGACTTTAACTTACGCTCTTGTTTTATATATAAGCCCGTCCAACCAAACGCGGTCAAACGCTTGGGCAACATCTAGGAAAATGGCAGAGCAGTATTCGTGGTGCTCATACGCAGTCCGAATATCTGAAGTTAAACGGTTGACTTGCTCAATGGTCCCGTGTTTTGCTCGGAACCCAAATTGATGTGAAGGAATTATATTTTGTGCATGGGTATCAATTTTGCGAAGTAAGATCTTCTCAAATACTTTTGATAAGCAAGGTAGCAGGCTAATGGGTCTATATGATGACGCTTGTGTTTTATCCTTTCCTGGTTTCTGAATCATTATGATTGTCGATTTCTTCCACTGAATTGGAAAGTATCCACATCGCAGTACGGCATTGAAGATTCTCGAGATGTATGTAATGGCAGGACTTGGGAGTTTCATAATCATTTTAGGCGTAATAAGATCATGTCCTGGTGCTTTTTTGGGATTGAGTTCTGTTATAACTTTTTTTTATTTCAAGCGAATGAACTTTGATTGGGTAAGTATGTGCGGCAGTGGGAATCAGTGGCAGTGCATATGCATTGGTTGGTGGATTCGGCTGGAAAACATTTCTTAAGTGAAGTGCAAAGACATTTGCCTTTTCTTCGTCGCTGCGGGCCCATTTTCCTCTCTGATCCCTCAAAGGCGTATCTACCTTTGCAGGAGGCTTTATGCTTGCGTGTGCTCTCCATAGGGGGAATTTGGTGCTTGTAGGCGATAGTTTTTCGATGTAAAGGCTATGGGCTAGCTGCTCCTAAGCTTTGAGTGCTTTGTGAAGTACGCGTTCTGCATGTCTCAGGCGAGTCCTTGCAGCAGGCGACCGATTCCTCTGCCATTCTCTTCTTGCACGCCGCTTTTCAGTGACCAGCCGGTCTATAAAGCTGTTCGTTAATCTACGATCTTGCTGAGGTGTTGTTGTTGATGCTGTTAGTGGGCCCGAGTGATGAGCTGCAGCAGTAATGATTGAGCTCAGGGCTCGGACTGAATTTTCAATGTCTTCTTCGCTGTTTATGGTTGGGCTCAGTTCAATGTGACTGCTAATATATTTTTTGTATTTGAGCCAGTTTGTCTTATGTGATGTCAGTCTCCGAGGATACTCTCTGATCTGAGGACACTCCAGAAGGGTAAAAATAATCCGAGAATGGTCTGACGACAAATCTGCGAGTGCTTCTGCAGTTACCAAATTTTGTGGAACTTTTCTTGTTATGGCAAAGTCTATAAGGTCGGGTATTTTCTTGGGATCTGCTGGCCAATATGTAGGCCTACCCGGAGATACATAGTCGAGCAGAAGTACGCTATACAGTTGCTTTCCTTTTGGATTAGTCAGTCTAGAGCCCCAGTGCGGATGATTCGAGTTATAGTCACCCGCGGCTAAAAAGCGCTGACCTAATGTATTAAAGAAATCTAGAAATTGATTTTCTGATATTGCGAAGCGTGGCGGACAATAAACCGCCGACAAGGTGATATTGCCTCTTTTAGATTCTACACATATTGATGTGGCTTGTAGGTAGTTTTCCGAAAATCCCGATAGTGGGTAATGCTTAATGCGGTTTCTGACTAGGATGCCAGTTCCGCCATGGGCTTTACCATCTGGGTGATTTGTGCCATAAAATGCATACCCCGGTAATTGAAAGTTATATCTGTCCGTCAGATGAGTTTCCGCAAGAAGCATTATGTCGATTTCATTGTCTTGGAGAAATTTTGATAACTCCACTTTGTGGCGAGGAATGCCATTTGCATTCCAGAGTGAAACTCTTAGGAGAGCCATTATTTGGTTTGTTGCGAGGCGAGCATTTGAATGAGAATGCCTTGATTCCTCATTTGTTCTTGCATTGCGTTTTGCATAAATCCAATGAATTCCTTCAGTGTTTGCTGCAACGATAAAAACATGCTTTCTAAGCTACTATAGTTTGATGGTAGTTCCGCTTGTTTATTAATTGTTGGCAGAGCCGGATCAGTTCGTGTGTCGTGTGAGATTGTGGCTGGGGATGTGGGTCTATCCATTCCTAGTTTCAATGCACTTGCAAAAGAAACGCCTTGGGTAGTACTCGATGGGACAAACGACGATCTAGCAGCTTTGGTAAAGAAAACTCCAGGAGTCGATTGCGAGGGTGTAAACTGATTAAGGTTTCCATTGGAACGTGCAAATTCAGTGCGCGCATTAATCCTGCTCTTCAGATCTTTGTAGACTGGGCAACCTCTATAATTTGCAGTGTGGTTGCCTCCACAGTTACTGCACTTTTTAACAGAAGGGTCCTCCTTGCTCGCAGGACATGTGGCAGTGTTGTGCAGTTCTCCGCATGCTACACAAACAGGTCGTAGAGCGCAGTAGGCTTTAGTGTGCCCGAATTCTTGGCAATTGGTACATTGTACTGGATTTGTACGTTTGTGGGGCTCCTCTACAGTTATTCTGCGGTGCAATAAGAACTGTACGTTGTAAATTGGGTGCACAACATTTTTGTTGGGAGCTGTGTTTTCCGGACTTAGCTCAACTTTGAATAGTGGCTGGGGTATTTTGTCTCTGTTCATAAGGTTTATTACGGACTTGATCTTAAATCCCTTTTCTTCTAAAGCAGTGCCGACTTCCGTTGATGGCACACTTGATTCAATGCCTTTGATTACCACTTGTAGTCCTTTGCAGCTTTTTAGTGGGTAGGTAGATAGGATGTGGATAGTGGATAGGATGTTGTGTTCTTTTTTCTAGTGTTAAAATTGTACTGTGTTGAAATTTGGCGATGTTCAATTGCTTCGTGATTCAATAGATTATGTTAAAATTGTAGTTGTGTTATAATTGTGTTGAGTTTGGTCGTGTTTAATTTGATTTGTGTTGAATTCAAGTGTATTGAATTGACATGTTTAAATTGATTTGTTTAGAATAGACGTGGAACCGAGTATTTGTGATAAATTTGGTTTTCTTCCAAGAACTGCCAAATCAAACCGAATGGTATTTCGGTTCCGGTCCCGGTCCTTATGTTTCGGTAAAAGGTTCTGTTTCGGTCTTAACATTATTTCAGTATTCGGTTCCGTATCGATACTTGGATTTTTATTTCGGTATACCGAGCGCTCATTGTTTTTGCGCCCATCCGATTTCTTAACCGTGACATAATAGTCATCACTCCGGAGTCTAATTATTTGCAGGATATTTTTAAAATATCTATATCGATATTTTATTTGATATTAAAAAAGTATCATTTCGATTTTTCGAAAAATAGACATCTTTGGAATATGCAGGTCTATCGACGCAACTAAGATGTCATTTAACTATTTTTAATAACCACATACATTCTGACTGCGTTCAAAATATAGAGATCGGAGCTTTATAGGTTTAACAAAAGATATGTATTTTATTTCATTTATAACAAAAGAAGTTGTGGAAACTTATTAAAGAATCAATTCGCTGTTCGATCATACTGCCAGCTGTTCACGAAATCTAAAGCCAATTTGTCCGATAACAGAATAGTTCCGTCAACTGACTTCGAGTTGCTTTCACGAAGTATAAATCCAATTTAAATCACTTAAAGGAATATCACGAATATCCAAAAGAATGCCCGCTTTAATACCACTTCTGTCCTGCCCACGTGGATGGTAGCAGTTTCGACACGCTTTCAACTGCTGACCAGTGCCGCCTCAGTTTTTAGCGCTGCCAGCTCTAGTATTATTGAACGAGCATAACAAGAATAGCTCAACAGAGAACAGTCAAGTGAAAACAAAAACGAAGAGAAACGAAGTGTTCTGCTGAGAGAGAGAGAGCAAACGCTCATGGTTTTTTCGGTTACGCTAGTGCGCAGATCGCAAAGAGAAAACGGTCAACTGTTATTTGCGAGTTCTGCTATTTAGACGATATTGAATTTAATACATGCCCACCATCTCCCGGAATGCGAATTTAAGTGGAAACACTGAGTTAATGTGTGAATAATTTTTATTAATTTTAATGTTATTTATAATCTTGTTCACAATATGTTACCATAATCTTTGATAGGTTTTCTACTGCTAAGCCTTGGATCTTGTGTGACAGAATCATTTTAAATGCCGAAAAACTTCTCTCAAGATCTCAGGATGTCAGCGGAGCATATTTATACTTTAAAACAAAGTCGGCAGATGGGCCATCAATTATGTAGGGCCCATTAAATCTGTTAATTATGTCGTTGACCTTATTAATAGTTTTGAAATCTCTTTTTCAAAACTTGTTTCAAATCGGTTCCCCATACTATTTGGAACATTGTTCAATACCGAGTGGGCTTCTTTCAGTAAATCCATTCCCTTCTGTAGTGAATGAGTTCTCAAGCTTCTGAATTATTTTTGGCAAAGCTTCAATGAAATTTGTGATGGAAAGCAGATCCGATTGGAGTGATTTGTATTTGAGCAGCTCTCCAATTGCTCTGGCATCTCCCGCATGAAATTTGTTAACTACCTAAAATCTTTTCAGGAAAGTGTTGGAGAAATAATAAATAAACAACAACAGTCTCGTACAGTTTTAATGCCCTCGAAATTTGTAGCAAGCAGCTTCAATTCAGGTGCCCCATATGGCTATAATTGGCTCCAGTGGTAGTTAAATATTTCATACGGTTCTTTATATTATGCACAACGGTGAGGCGACTTCAAAAATATTTTATTCACCTCAGATATGTAGCTGTTAACTGTTAAGAAGGCAGCTCTAATGCTTTCAGCTATTCGATATAAGCCGTGAGCCAAACACGTTATGTATTTCGTACTGTATATTTATGAAGAGATGATTTGAATGTATTTATCGACACCATGGTATTTCATAACTCTGTGTAGATTGTGTTTTCCCTATTATCAATTGTTGTGACAGCATTGGGGCTTGCAGCTTTTTTTTGTGTTTGTCGGTTGCGATGTGCTAAAGAAGCTGCAATTTTCGATCCCTAACAATCTTTTGAAAACATTTTTTACGCTTATGAATTCAGAATTATTTAATATTGAATAACTTTTTGAATGTATTTGCAGCACGGATTAATTTATCAAATTTAAGTTGGTCTTACATGTCGTACTTGAACGGAATTTGAGCTTGAGAGTTACTAGAGGTCTCATTTATGCGATATTCAAGAAATTTTTCGTGCATGTGTATAGGTCAGACTCTGAACACTAAATCAGGAGAATAATAAGTTTGTGATTCTCTGGTGCTTCTTAGCAATAATTACCTTTGGCTTGATCTCAGAGTTAAATAAGTATGTATGTGTGTGTGGGTGTGTGTGACACCACGCACTTTCGGCATCCAATTGCTTAGCAACGCAAACGCATGTGCAAATGCAAGGGCTTGTGTCAACAACAACAAAAACAAACGGAAAAAAAAACGGAAACGGAACGGAATTCACGCCCGTGTGCACTTTTCACTTGTTACCTTGGATTGAGGTTATGGCAGCACGTGTACGTATATAAATGCGTAATATCGTTGGCCGCAAAATGCTGAGTGACCAACTTGGCCGAATTGGCCGCAACGAAATGCTCACTCTCCAATTCTTTGGCTTAGTCGATGGTTGGGTATAGACCGATATTGAGATTCACGTGGTATATCTTTACTTTCGCCAACGCACAATATTTTATGCACAAAATCCAAAAAGAAAGAGGCTGGCAGGAAATGCTCTGACGCTAGTTGTCAAACCATTTGACAATTGACCAGTATTAGTTAATAAACGGATCATGCTAACAGAATACTGAGTAACAGCTGTGATCTATGGGTTGCCAGACTGTTAGCTTTGTGACTTGTAGGACATCGGCACAGTCTCCAACAAAAGTTTATGTTCTGCAATGCACTACGCAAACTCGCACCCCTACAGGGCTAGTCTAAAACCAAGTTGGCCACAAAACAAATGTAGTCTAGGACTTTGTCATTAAAATTTCATGTCATTTTACGGTTAAATCAACATTACATAAAAAAATGTTACTAAATTATTGGACTATGTTTTCTGCCGTATGCAGCATTTTATATCCAAGTGCAGAATCTCGAGGTAAATTATCTTTTTGGTAATTGAGTGGTAAATTCCCCTATATTATTGAGGCATACTAGAAAAATCAATACAATTGCTTTTTCATAACTCAAACGCTAAAACTTCTTAATTTAGAGGCCAGAGCTAACATATCAGAGCTTACATGTGATACTTGTGAATCCCACAAGTGTACGGTGTCTTTCTCAGGCGTTAGGTGTGAAGTGTTAGAAGAAGGTAAGTTGATAAATACAAAAGACAACGCATCAGCTGACGTTGACCATCTGAAGGAGTGTTTGCCAGAGGGATATGGATTTCATGGTTTGTATAAATAAAACGTAATGCAACTGTTATCTATATGCTAGCCTATTAACTTTATTTTTTTTTTCTTTGGCAGGAGGGATAACCAAGTTTTGCTGTCTTTATTCGGAAGAAATGGGATGTAGACTAATACAGCCAATCGGCGGTGCAGCATCATGTAGCTCTTGTTTCCAAACCGTTAACTCTTATGGATTTCCTATTGGCCAGTACTGTCCTTGCAATGACATGATATGTTCTGTCTCTGTCGCCACCACCATCACTGCCAATATGAGCAGTCTAGCAAACAACGGATATGCCATTATGGCTTTGTTCATCAAGTCCAGATTTCACAAGCGGTTTCTGTAAACGCAGACTGCATACATCAAATTTTACAACAATACGCTCAAGCAATAAACCTTGAAAAACTTTGTGTGATGTATGGGGGGGATTTTGGTGTACGCCACTGGTCCCATACATGTCTTACCATCCCTGAGATCTGTGTGATCATACAGACAGACGAACTATATCGACTCGGCTGTTGATGCTGATCAAGAATATATATTCTTTATGGGGTAGGAAATGATTCCTTCTCCGTATTACACACTTTTGCACAAACTTACAATACTCTGTGTACAGAGTATAACACTGTTAACTGGCCTTTATTTGCTCATAACTTGAGTAGTTCATCCGATCTTTATCATTCCTCCAGCTTTTTTTTAACAACACAAGGTAACAAAATTGTACTTTTAGTTTGCTGAAGGGGCTAGGGGTTTTTCCAGTTGATTTTCGTGTGCTCAACACGAATCTGTATTGGGAAATGGTCCGTCACGTCTCGTTTTTTTGTTATTTGAGCCATAATTTGATCAAAATGCATATTTTGAACTTTTATTACGCGCGTGATGCACCATTTCTGGAAACATCACCACCCCTTTTATAATCTAGACCGTGTTGCCAAGTATTTTTTCCTGTAATTGTAAACCGCAGCAGAAAAGTATGCTATTAAATTTAACAAACTGATTTTAGTAGCTGCTGGCACTATAAGAAATTTTCCCATTTTTCAGACAATTAATATATTCACAATTGACCGAAGTTTTTGGGTCTGGTTAATTGGTAAAACAACTAAAGATCGTTAACAAATGTTTTTGCACTCATTTTCGGTTCATATAATTTTACTGTTTGCGTAAATCATCGAAAGTTTTAATTCAGATAATGGACTTTATTTGTAACGGAATAAAAAACAACCACCGAGACAGTCGCAATCGTTAGCATAAGCTGAATTTAACAGCATGCTCCAGCATTTCTGGTATGTAACGCTGAAGAATGATGTATTTATGAATTAGAGACTAAAATTTTTTTTTTATTTTGATCACTTTAGACGAAGGCCTTTTCGCCTTAAAAATGCGAAAATTTGCTATATTGCATACAATGCACTTCACTTGAATAGGTTCAGCATGTTTCCAATATTTATTTGTATTTCTTTACCAATTGGGACACACGGACGGACGGACAGACGGACATGGCTATATCGACTCGGCTGTTGATGCTGATCAAGAATATATATACTTTATAGGGTCGGAAATGATTCCTTCTGCCTGTTACATACATTTGCACGACTTAAGTATACCCTTTTACTCCACGAGCAACGGGTATAAAAAGATATTTTCTGAGTTGATGGCTCCGAATTTGATCATAATTGGCTCAAAGGGAGCTTGTTATGAGAAAAGCTTAACCACAAAATTAGAGATTTTTTGGAGCTTTTTTGTGGAAGTTATACGCTTAAAAGGGTAAAATTGTCTATTTTCAAAATTGCAAATAACTCGAGAACGGTTTAAGATAGAGTTTTGAATTTTTATTTCAAATGTTCAGGTTTAAAAAGCTCTTTTGAAAACAATATTGAAATATTTTTTTTTCCTTGGATAAAACAGGATTTCTTCAAAAAACTTAGTCTAGCAAAAAAGACCCATCCTTCAAAATGTTTTGAGTGGCTGAACATGGCGGAAGCTCGAAAATTAAGGAAGATATAGCCATTTTTGTCATGTAGAAAATTTGTGAAAAATTGCTAAAAAATTGTATTTTTAATTCTTAATTTGATAACCACAATTTGGTAAACCACATCAAAAACATCAAAGAAATCGCACGGAAATGGTGCTTGTGATGGCGTAGAGGTGCGGTTAAGCGGCTTGCCAGTCAATACTGCCTGCAGCAAGGAACAAGAAATGAAATACTGCTAAAAACTTTTATCAATGGGCAAATGACCATTTGAAAACCATCAATTTTTTTTTTTACATCACAAAACTGTTAACTGGCCGTTTTTTGCTTAAGTATCGTTCATCCGATCTTTATAATTCCTTCACCAAATCGATGAATAATTTTGATTACTAGATATCTCTAGAAAGTACGAATCATCTATCATCAAAACTGTAGGAGATATGACGTTTTTCCAAAATGACGGAGGCGGGAGGGGGCGTGGCAAAAATTAAAAATAAACTTGCCAACTTAATATAGTCTGTGTACCTTTGGTACAGAGTATAAAAATATCAATATGTATATTATAAAGGCAGTGGAATTCATTGTTTTCTTTTTTATTCAAATTCTATTTCCACGCACCGTCCAACTGCACACAAGCTGCTGCGCAAAGCGCAGTATCAAAAAATTCCAGCTGCGATAACAATAAATAAATAATAATTATTATAATATATATATTATTATAATATACTATTAATGAAGTTAAGATATGAATAAAATGTTTAAAATTGAATATATCATAAAACTTATTTAATTAGGAAATTGTTGTTACCCGGAAGAAGATCGTGGTACCTGATATGAATTATTCTTTTGTTAATAAAATACAGTGTTTTTAATCTCTCCTATATAGTGTTATACGGCATATCGAAATTTAGTTTAGAGATTAAAAACACTCGCCCCTTTTCAGAGTGCGTCGATTTTCGTGTAAACGATGGTATTTTGAATTTGAATAGTAAAATTTGTATGTAATTGACAGGAAATCAGTAGAAACTAATGAGGATTAAGTAAAACCTAGTATTGAGGGCGTTCGAATTTTCCTTTCGTCACAGTATTTCACATAAATAGAAACACTTGCTAAAAGCACATGAACATCAAAGCAAGGCCAAGGTGTTTATAATTATATGAAATACTGTGACGAAAGGAAAACTCGAACGCCCTCCGTACTAGGCTTAAACTTGGAATTGGTTAAGAAGTTGAAGCAGGCTGCTCAATGTGAATTGCTTTTAAATCGTATTAAAATGACGACCGGATCTACTAACCACATATTTGCTTGTCACCTTTTATACAACGCTGTTAACTTCGAAATCAAAGTCTTTACACTAAATCGATTCGGAACTCGGAACGGCTGACTGTCTTTTATTAACAAAAGAATAAAGCACGTTATCTGACACGACCTTTAGCCGAGTTACTTTAATGAGGCTTGGTTCTTGCATTACCGCCTGGTGGGTACCTAATCTAGTGCGAAATAGAGGTACTTACAGAGGTACTGACTGAAGGTACTAACGGTACAACCAACTGTAGGTACTTATTGTAAGTACTTACAGTAAGTACTTACAGTAAGTACTTACGGTACTTACAGTTTTCTGTACTTACTCCACTACTTACATGTAAAGCAAAGAGGGGGCGATTGGTTACCCCCTAGGACATGCCCTGCAAAAAGTAAGTACTGAAACGCTTTGCTGGTGGGTTGGGGTGTAAGTACCTGTGGTTACTAGTAAGTACCGAATTCGACACCCATGTGCTAGTGCAGCGTACTGAAGGATATATACATACAAACACATATTCTAAGTTTGTATAATTTGTTGTAACCTTTTATCTTATTTGAAAAATAATCATAAAAAAAATTTTTCATTACACTTCTAAAATTTATGTTATCATTTCGTTTGGACAAAACTGTAATTTTCACTTTTTAATATAATATTTAAGTTAATCATAGATGCTGAGAGCTCGATGCGGGACATTGCATCTTAACTTCAACATATACATATCTCTTGATTATTTAGATTAAGCAATTAATTACTAAACTATATAAAATAAACATAAAAAAACAAGAAAGAAAGTCGGTCAAGCCCGACTATAACATACTCTGTACCCTTACACTCGCATTTGCTCACGAGTCAAACGGCCAGTTAACACCTCCCACCAACCGAAGAGGGGGTGGGGGTCATACGGACGGACAGACGGACATGGCTATATCGACTCGGCTGTTAATGCTGATCACGAATATATATACTTTATAGGGTCGGAAACGATTCCTTCTCCCTGTTACATACTTTTGCACAAGCTTAATATACTCTATGTACCTTCGGTACAGAGTATAAAAACAACAACAAAGAAGCAATAGATTCCCTCAGCATCAAGACAAGAGACAAAATACTCGCTCACTTAATGCTACAGCTCCAAAGAAGAGACTGTAGACTGCTTATAAGCATACTAACTGGTCACTGCCTAGAAGCTGCTCACCCGAAAAAGCTAGCAGCAAATGTAAGGAACCTGGAGTCGTAGAAACTCTGGAACACCCCATCTGCATCTGCCCAGCGATCGCTAAGACAAGATTAACCCATCTGCACTCCCCAAGTCTCACCTCTCTTGAAGAGGCGGCAAGGAACTCTCCCAAACAAATATTGGCATTTGTCAAAACGTCAATGATCCTCTTGGATTTCTAATGGTACCCAGAAAAAACTACCCGGCCTCACTAAGGACTGTAACGTCTATGTGTGGCCCCTACAAAGCGCCATCCGGAACTATCTACCTACCCTGTGCTAAGTAGCCACAAAATAAAAATCATATATAAATAACTTTTTCACATCCAAGCAATCCTGCTTCATACTTCAAGTCCATATGCCTGTTGTCGACACAGTTTCCCTTCAGTCCCAAAATACAAATCATACTGAAAACACCTCCCAGTTCAGAGCTCCAAATTTTAAATTCGTTTAAAAATATAAATTTATTGGAAATATATTTCCATTTATTTTATTTTTATTTTTTTATATACTATTTATATTATTTTGATTTATATTATTATTTATATTATTTATTTATTATATATACGATTTCAATATATCGGAAGGCACTCGATGCTCGGCACTCCCATTTTGACATTCTCCAAATTCAAGCTCGTCCAGACCCGAACGTATACTGGACGCTGCTATCTCGGCCCACGCTGGCGTTGCTGCTTCTGCCGCTGCTGATTCCACATGCTGGTTGCTGCTGGCTGCTGGCTCATCAACTCCACCAGCCGCAGACATAGTTTTAATCTATATACTATGTATATATCCGCAAAATTGTCCAACTTTTTTATTTCAAATGTGAAAATATATGTAACTAATTGAAATAATTTTAAGAAAAATAATATTTTTTTTAATTAAAAAATATGAGGGACTAATTAAATTCATTTATTTTGACTGTCGGTAGAGAAAAATATCGGATGGAAAAAAAAGGAGAGTACAAATTGGTTGAACCGATTCTATTAGGCAGCCATGCAGTAAACATGGAGAGCCTCCAGCAGCAATCCACAGTGCAGAAAGAGCTGTAACAGAGTTGTTGCTTGCCCGGGCCGAGGCCAATAAAGAGCAACTACAGTAATACTTAGTTTTATGAAATAAAAACAGAAACATAATGAAAGTCTATTACATTTTGTATTGATCTCGCTCGACTAAGAGTAGCGTATCAGCCAGGTGCTGCGAGGTTTTATGGACGTCGCCCCTCACCATGGGGGCATTGTCACGCCCGACAGTGTGCTTTTCAAATAAGACAACTAAGCCACTGGTGTCTGCTTCTTGCATCCACATCTTTCTCCTCTTCCAACACGATTTGTGCGGTATAAATGAAAACGTGAATTTCCTGACCCAAAATCTGTGATTTAGGGAAAGAGCATCCACAGAAAGAACGATCCTCATTTCATATTCTGAATTTGATATTGTTGCTTTCAAATCCTCATAAATAGCATAGCAGAATAAGTATACAAAAACTTCCCCCACTCGTATCAGCATTAAATTTAAATATATGATTACCATCAATGAGAAACTCACTCCTAAATTCTTATGCCCCTTATTCGTAGAGTAAAAAGTAGGGTTTTCGGATATTTCAAAAATATCTATATCGATAATTTTGACGAAATAAAAAAAGTATCATTTCGATATTAATATTTGGCAATTTGGAAAAAACGTGTATCTTCTACAGTCTTGATGATAGATGGTTTGTACCTTCTAGAGATATCTAGTAATCAAAATTATTTATCGATTTGCTGAAGGAATGATAAAGATCGGATGAACGATACTCAAGTTATGGGCAAAAAACGGCCAGTAAACACCCACCACCCCCCACCCATCACCACAGCATTCTATTGAACGTCAATCTTAGTGAGAGAGAGAGAGTGAAACTTAGAGATGAGCGAGTATAACTCGTGAGCAAATGCGAGCTGCGACGTTAACTGGTGTTAACTGGCCGTTTGACTCCTGAGCAAATGCGAGTGTAAGGGTACAGAGTATGTTATAGTCGGGCTTGACCGACTTTCTTTCTTGTTTTTTTATTATACTCTGTACCGAAGGTACATAGAGTATATTAAGTTTGTGCAAAAGTATGTAACAGGGAGAAGGAATCGTTTCCGACCCTATAAAAGATATATAATCTCGATCAGCATCAACAGCCGATTCGATATAGCCATGTCCGTCTGTCCGTCTGTTTCGTCCGTCCGTCTGTCGTCTGTCTGTCCGTCCGAATGAACGAAGAGATCTCAGAGATGGTAAGAGATAGAGGTTTGACATGTATGGGACATATATTTCTTATACTGGCAGGCAGATCAAGTTTATTTTCAATTTTTGCCACGCCCCCTTCCGCCCCCGCAATTTGGAAAAAACGTCATATCTCCTACAGTTTTGAAGATAGATCGTTCGTACCTTCTAGAGATACCTTGTAAACAAAATTATTTATCGATTTGCTGAAGGAATGATAAAGATCGGATGAACGATACTCAAGTTATGGGCAAAAAACGGCCGGTTAACACCACCCACCCCCCCACCAACAACCGCAGCAACATACCCTAACCGTTCAACACAGGCAATCTTAGTGCGAGAGAGAAAGAGAGAGAGAGAGAGAGAAACTTAGAGAGCGCACCGCGTTGTGCGCAGGGTGTTAACTGGCCGTTTGACTCCTGAGTTATATGTTATAGTCTGGCTTGACCGACTTCCTTTCTTGTTTTTTTGTACTTTTTTACCGAAAATTCTCGTTTTTTCGAGTTTTTTTAAACAGTTGTTCATGCTTGAGGGTCGATAACTATATGAAGGATTAATTGAACGAAGTTGGTTAGCTTGAACGGTTTGTTTATTTTGGTCTAAGCTACAACTTTATACTGTATTACTTGACCAAATTGTTACGGGTTTCAAGATGAAGTTGAAAATCTATAAAAAAGTGGTCTAAGCTTGGTATTTTTGGGAAACTTTTGTAATTATACTCTGTACCGAAGGTACATAGAGTATATTAAGTTTGTGCAAAAGTATGTAACAGGGAGAAGGAATCATTTCCGACCCTATAAAGTATATATATTCTTGATCAGCATCAACAGCCGAGTCGATATAGCCATGTCCGTCGTCCGTCCGTCCGTCCGTCCGTCCGTCTGTCCGTCTGTCCGTCTGTCCGTCCGTATGAACGAAGAGATCTCAGAGATGGTAAGAGATAGAGGTTTGACATGTATGGGGCATATATTTCTTATACTTGCAGGCAGATCAAGTTTATTTTCAATTTTTGCCACGCCCCCTCCCGCCCCCGCAATTTGGAAAAAACGTCATATCTACAGTTTTGAAGATAGATCGTTCGTACCTTCTAGAGATACCTTGTAAATAAAATTATTTATCGATTTGCTGAAGGAATGATAAAGATCGGATGAACGATACTCAAGTTATGAGCAAAAAACGGCCAATAAACACCCAGCACCACCCCACCCACCACCGCAGCATTCTATTGAACGTCAATCTTAGTGAGAGAGAGAGAGAGAGAGAGTGAAACTTAGAGATGAGCGCGTATAACTCGTGAGCAAATGCGAGCTGAGACGTTAAGGGTACAGAGTATGTTATAGTCGGGCTTGACCGACTTTCTTTCTTGTTTTGAGTATGAAGATGTAATTTTTTTGATTTTTTACAAAAAAATGTTTTGTAGGCCAGGCCAAGAGCAACAACTTTTCAAAAAATATAAAAGCAAAATTCAAAATACTTCACGAGATATGGAATCGTAAATCATACTCTGAAGCTGAAAAGTTCAAACTGCAATAAAAAGAAAACGTCAGCTAATCTGACCATCCCCAGACAGGGTTTTTATACTACCATCACACCCTTTCAGAATTTTTTGGTCTCGAAGCGATCAACTTTTTTGAGTTCAAAACTGTTTTGAGGAATCTGACTATATGTATATAGATTTTCCCGTTTCCAGATTCCACTCTCCTCTTGATGGAACAGAAGCATGGAAGGGTGTGAAGAGATGAGTAAGGAGATAGGGGTATTACCCTGTGGGGTCATCGAGTGACTAAAACTGGTAGTGTCTTTCACGCAAAATTCTTCCTTATCTGTTTTATAAACTAAACTCATTTCCTAGAAAGATTTTTCATGGTACACAAAATGGAAAAAAAAAAACAGATTTGATGATCTTTATCTTTATTTATATTTATTTACTATCGATTAATAAAAAAACCATTCTATAGGGCACGCAAAAGGCTATTTGATTTCCACTGAGCGGTACCTCTTACGTTTTCTGGCAAACTTTTCTTAAACACGGACTACTTCCAACAGCAACAACAAAGACAACAACAACCAGTCACCATGAATGCAACGGCTGTCGATGCCTCCCAAAGTAACCACATGTAATGCAGCTGCCAGCCGACAAACTTGGCAAACTTAACCAGCAAACAGGACAACAGAAAAATGTGAAGAAGAATGGGGAAGAGGAAAGGTGGTAGGCAGAAGAAGAGGATTCTTTACAAGTTTTTCTTGCACACTTTTTGCGCTGCTTGTTCTGTGGCTTTCCCCACTACGCCCTCCCCCTTTATATTTGGCCAATTTTGTGTTGAACTTTTTGAAAAATGTTTGGCCAAAATATCAACAACTTCAGACAGGCATATCAAGGATTAGGTGAGGCAAATGTTAACACACCCAGGTGCAACAGTCAGGAGCCAAATGGTCAAAGCTGTCACAAAAGTCATTTATAGGTGCCGGGAGTTGCTCGAAAATTGCATTGCATGATAATGCAAGTTGGCAGTAAGCCAACAAATACATTTTGTAGCATATACATGTTTAAAGCGAAAAGAAGGCATAAGATTGATAATACTAAAAAAACGAACTTGGGCACTCGGGCGGCTCTGGTCCGGGCAACATGTGTCGGTATAATACTAGTAAGAAGAAGGACTGCAAATATCCAGTTAAAACGGCTGCGAATTCCGGCCATTGCAGTTGTTGCCATGTAAATCGTTTGAAACAGAAATGCCAGCGATAACGGGGGCTTATCTCGCAAATGAAATACCCTTGCCCAAGAGTACTTAGGGTCTTTCAATTGAAGTGAAGGCGAATATAGTTCTCATTTATATTCAGTGATAGTAACGGTACAAGGTACATGTCAAAAAAAAACCTAGGCAAGGTAAAAGGTATTCGGAATTTCCAGTAAATAGGTAAAGGTAAAGGTACGGTTAGGTTAGGTTGAGATGGCTAGAAGGTAAAAATACAAAAAATGTACTTTTAAATTTAAGAGCAAGGTTCATCCATTTTTAAAAGTAATGAACATTGCAAACAAAACTACTTTTTTTCAATAAAAATATTTTTAGATTAATACATTGATATAAGAAACGGCTTCAGGAAATAAGTCTCCAATGAACTAATGCCCCAAAAGATAAAATAAAATAAATAAATAAATCATATTAAAATTTGGGGTCTTATATCCTAATAAAAATGAAATAAGACCACAAAACTAATTTTTGGGGCCTTCTTTCATTTCTTCTTTTGGGGTTTTATTTCATAATGAAACAAGACCCCAATTTTCTTTAGGAAATTAGTCCCCAAAAAAGGAAATAGCACCCTAAATTTTACTAAAAATTTTTGCTGTTGTTTTCTGTATAATTTTTTGGGGCCATGTTTTATTTTATTTTTTTTTTTTGGGACCTTATTGGGGCTTTATTTCGCAGATCCATAAGAAACTGTAAAGGCTCAAATCCAAAAATAATGTTTAAAAATATAACATTTTTATTTAAAATAATGTTATATTATTAAAATGTTGATAACACTAGTTTACAAAAAAAAAAATTAAATGACCCATTTCTACTGAAACTATATTTAAGTGTAGTTTGGATTGGTGATCTCAAAAATCGATTTCAAAAATTTTTTCATGGCAACGTTTTTTTAATATGAATTTTTTTCAATTTTTCGGTAGGTGCACTTATATTTTAAGCCATATCTCAATTTATAATCGTCAGATGGTGTCAAGCAAGATATGAATCGAAAGGTAATTCAATTATCAATAATAGCGTAGAACATTGTCGGTCGGTGTCAAATCGGCTTAGAAGTTTGAATACAATGACCAAAAATATTTCAATAAAATCGATTTTTTGCTCGAAAATACAAGAAATTTCATTTTTAATCGCTTCGCAAAAATATTAAAAAATTAAAAAAAAATTATTTTTATTTTTTGATTTAATCGTACTTCTACAAAGATAATAAGGTTTTGATGACTAAAATCTATGTATAAATATTGTAGCTGGATCAATTTAGGTGAAGGAACTATGAGTCAAATTTGAGTATTTAAGGTGCATAGAAATTTTTTTTCTATTTTCTTCGTCTTTTGGTCCGTATTAGATATGGGTAAACCAGACCAGAAAAAAAAAATTCCAGAACAGAACAAAAGTCGAAGCAAATGAAAATTTATTTTTTTAATCTTAAAAATACCACTTTTTACAGCGCTCAATTGCTCACAGCTCCTGTATTTATTCATAGATTTTGTTCATCGATATATTATTTTCTTCAATAGATACAATTTTGATCATCTTTCTTTTGCAGTTTTCAATGGTGTTTGTTTTTTCAATGTCTGTTAATTAGAGGAGTTCATTTGTAGGAGGAAATAAAAGTAATACAATTTTGTGATATTTTGTGACGTTAGATGTGATTATGGAATCAATGAAACTGAACAGTGAACTTTTGAGTTTATATGTTAGCTCGAAATCATTTGTTTCTATTTTGCTTGTCTCTTTCAGGGAATGAATTTCTGGAATGACTATGTGTTGTGTTGGATATGTGTCAGCTTGCAAAACTTTCGAGTATTGCTCAAAGTTTTACAAAATGCCTGATACTGCTTTAATAATATTTAGAACTAGATCACTGAGACTAGCCTCCGCCTTTTTTGCAATCCGAATTGCAGAAATTTTGGAACATCTTGTTTCAATGGAGCGCAACGTAGAGAAGCTCTTAAGCGTGGTCTTTAAACTGGCGTTTTCTCCCGATTTTTTTTAGTACCAATCAATTTTGCGCAATTGCTCCACATTCGGTCCAGTTCTAGAACAGCAGCAAAAGTTTTCTCGATGACATTATTGATAAGGTGGTCTATGCAATGTATATCCATATTAGAGCGATATGCTGCCACCATATTTGCACCGCGATCAGTGACTACGATCACATCATCGCAATTCATGTTGCACTCAAACACCATTAAGCAATTTACAATAATTTTTTTTCAATTTTCCGCTGTAGAAATAGTCAAGTAAATATTTTGCTTCAAAAAATATTTAAAATGTATACCGTTGACCGTCCATTGATTCCACTGATAGAAGGCAACTGATCATTTGTCCTTTGTGAACGTAGTGAATTGTTATGGAAACGAAACCGAACTTATAAATATCATCAGTCCAAGCATTCCATGTATACGGTCCGCAATTTCATTTTTTACCCTCTGAAAATGTTCGATGCAGTAAAATTGAGTACGCCTTAAAATTTGCTCCAAGTTGGATCATAGCGTCTGCAAATTTTTCAAGCCCTGAATCGGCGATCAGCTGTAAAGGTCGGCAGTTTTCAACGACCCATTCGGTTGCAAGATTACAAACTTCATTTTTGTTGTCTTTACCGATTTGGACTGTTCCCGTTTCGTCTTTCTTGATTGTGGTCTCTTTAAAACAGTTGAGTCTGGTCAAGTTCGATGTAATGTTGTCATTTCATTTAGATACACGGATGCACTTTCTACACACGACGTGATTCTTCAGCTCCTCCCCATTTTCCTTTTTAATGTTGCAAAAAAATGAACAGACGTGACTCCGTCCCCACTTCTGGCTTATAGTATATTTCCCAGATATGAGCTCCAACTTAATCTCTTTTAGACTAAGAGATAGTGCGTTTCAAGAGTTCTCTTATTTTATTTTGTAATACATTAATTTTGATTTAACAAAATTCTAAACTCTTTAGCAACACTTACCGGTAAGTCCATTGCGTTCATTTCGAGAGACACACAAGATATGATTTTTTCGACTTAGGAATATCAAACTTTTTTCTCTGGAATTGAAATTTAGTGCTACATAGCCCTACGAGCTATGTAATCATTTAATGGAGATTTTTTGTTCTAGATATTGAACTGTTAAAACGACTCGTACGAAATATTCCTAATGTCAAAAGCTATTGAATCAATGAATCTTTGACTCAGATCAGAATCAAGCATGAACTGATTTTAAGCTCTACTCGTTCAGGGCTCTAGTACAGAGTATATTACAGTCGGGCTTGACCTTCTTTCTTACTTGTTATTAATGCCACTCTTCCGCGAACAATACTCCACACCTCCTTTTTGGCAGGGCATCGCGTAGACTGCACCATTCGCCCATGCAGAGCTATCAAGCAAACCACACTGAGTCGTGGTCTGCCTGCAACTCACAGCTCGACTCAGCTCCTGGCCGCCTTTTGTTGGGTTATTTAAAGTTCGCAGCACTATCGCGTTATTAATAAATGCCTCGGTGGGGAGCCTTTGCATGGCCCACACCCAGCTCCGGGCACAGGCCTGGTCTGGTATGCAACGCTTGATTAGTGCAGCGCCTAAGTTATGGCCAGACAGGGGGCCCAGCCATGCGGACGAGAACGCAGGCTTCCTGCAAATTGCTACGAATTTTGCTCGGTGCAAAGTTTGGCGCGTTATCGTCAAACTTTAATGGAACTATGTCGTGTCGTGCAGTGTATGGAGCGGCTGAAATGGGGAGTAGGCCGTTATGCCATGCTGTGTGGCGATGTAAGTCAAGTGAGATTTCGGAAAGTGGTTAGAGAGGGATTGGGGGCAGGGCTAATTGTTGAGAACCACACACTTGACAGATTTGTGGACTATGTTAGTAGGCAAGGAGGAAATTAAAACAATATGAAATAGTTATGCAAGTGCTCCCAGTGGGTGGTAAAATGAAAGATTATGTACAGCTACTAAGTGTGCGTATCAAAATTCAAGTAAGATTTGAATTTTATAACAGGATAACAAATTAATAGTCCAGATTGTTAAGTTGCACCGTGCAGTGGGTTTAATCGATTGTTTAGCACGGTTTTGTCCCTGCACGCAATGTAACTGGGACATCATACACTCGCTCCCCCATGTAGAGGAGCAATTGAATCAATTCCATCTTAACTTTGACTACCTTTACAATAAATACGTGCCACTTAAACGCAAGAAGCTTAAACCTCAGTTGAAACCATAGATGAATAAAAATATAAAGACATATTCTGCTACGTGTTGAGGCGTACAAAAGATGAAAAAGGTACATGACTCCAGAATTCCACCAGTCATTCAAAAAATATAGTGCGGATGTCAACAGACAATACAAGTAACCTAAGCGGGCATTCTTTTTTAAAAAATTCAACAACCCAATATCATCAAGACAATTCTGAAAAGCCATCAAGACAAACCTGAAAAGCTAGAAAATATGGAAGCTAATGAACTTAATCAGACCTTCGTGCAATCACATCCTCTAGTACCTGATGTGCTATCAAACTCGCACCTGAATTCTGTACTTTATAATAATTGTAATTTTTATCTTTCTCAATTTTTTCTTGTGTCAGTTCGTGTGATGTTTTAGAGTCTATCTTAAAAAGAAAATCAAATGCTACTGGCCTCGATAACATTGATCCAAAGTTCTTAAAAATTTTGCTTCCATAAGTTCTTAAATACTTAACTCACATTTTTAATACTGCAATTACGACCTTGACGTTTCCAAGCAGGTGGAAAGTTGCTAAAATCTTGCCCATTCCTAAAGCAGGTAACGAGTATAGGCCAATTTCCATCCTACCTTTCATCTCAAAATCATTCGAGCAATTGATTTACACGCAAATCAGTAAAAAATTTTAAAGAAAACAAACTACTGAATGATAAGCAGCATGGTTTTCGTAAGTCGCGTAGCTGTACTACGGCAATTCTGAAAGTGGCTGAAGATATTCGAAAAGAGGTTGACAAAAGCCATATTACCTTCCTTTTTCTTCTGGACTGTAGCAAGGCATTTGATTCTGTAGATCACGTAATTTTATGCACAAAACTAGAAATACTTTACAATTTTTCCACCACTGCTAAGAAATTAATATAAACATACCTAACCGGCAGTCGTAGACTCTTCGCAGAAATCGACATTCTTAGAATGCACAGAAAAAAAATAAGATCCATATCAATTTGATATGTGCTGGTTAATTTGACATTTTGTCAAATATAATTCTTTTCATATCATTTCTAAACTATAAAGATTCTTTTGAACCATAAATAATATCAATTTGTCAAATGATAATAGAAAAAGTCAAACGGATATCTATTTAATTTTCGAAACTCTCACAAGGGGAAAGGGATGTATAGAAAATGAGAAAAGGAGAGAGACAAATAGTGTTTCAAATCAAAACTTCAAGCAATGTAAAGAAATATATAAGTAAGCTCTTAGCCATGTGAACACACGCATGCCCGATAGCGCAGTGCGGTAAGATGCCATGCCAATTTGTAAAACATCAAGGCGGGGTCAAAAAATTAAAAATTTGTTCTTGTTCTGTTTCTATAATACAACAAAAAATAGTACTTAGGTAAAAAATAAATAGTGTGCCATATGCAATTCATTTTTTTCTTTGCTGAATAATTAAATTATAAAATATCAATTTGATCTTAAAAAATCATTTTGAAATGGTCGAAAATTTCACTTTGATATTTTCGGAAAGGTCAATGTCAAGTGTCATATCGGCTTTTTATTGATATGAAAATATATAATATTGAGCCCCAGATCATATCATTATTTTTTTCTGTGTGCTGACGATCTACAAATCTATATGAGTCGTCCGGTTAGTGAAGTACCTGAGTGTATAACTGTTTTTAATAGTGAATTAGAACTAGTTGGTGAATGGGCTAGGAAAAATGGACTTCACATCAATCTGTTCAAAATAAGTTTAAAACTAGCAACTTGCCAAATTTCAAATTAATAATTCCCTAATTGAATATGTTGATCGTGCTAAGAACCTAGGTATTATTTTTAATTACAAACTTTCATGGAACGATCACATTAATTGTGCAGTAGATAAAACTTATAGTCAGCTCCGCCAACTTCGGTTTGTTAGTAGTTTCATGCCAATAAAGACAAAGCTTACAATTGCAAAAGCATTCCTAACTCCAGCGTTGCTCCATGGGATTGAAGTTTTTGGAAAGTGTGATGCTCTAACCCGGCAAAACCTTAACGTGGCTTTTAATAATATTGCCAGATTTGTATTTAACAAGAAGCACGATGACCATATCTCGGCATACGCAGCACTAATCTTTGAATTAGACTTAGATTCCTGGATAAAATTAAGAACATTAATAGTAATTCAAAAAATTATAACAGCCAGGGAACAGTGTTTGGAAGTACCTAGGTACAAATACCTAGGTACATACCTAGATACATATTTTGTGTACCTTTTACCTTACCTCGGTATTTTTAAATTCGTGTACCTTTCTCCTTACCTAGGTCTTAATTTTCATTTACCTTGTCAATAGGTAAGGTATTAGGTACTTTTCGTACGTGATTTTTTTTCGCTCCGATTACATTATAGCCGGGATGCTGCCGCGCTCTTCCATATTGGAAAGAAAAGTATCAGGGACCTGTTTGTGGCTTTAACTGGACGTCGGGTAAATATTCCGTGTTCAAAAACTATACGATCCATGCTAGATAAGAGGAAGGCGAACTATCAGCCGTGCTGCCATTTTCACATTCGCAAACATTTTACGATTTTGAGACAAATTTGGTACTGATAAACGGTTATAAATCGCAACATTTATACTCAAGTGAAATGGGAGCACCGCTGTATAAGAAAAATATCGCCGGCTCTCGTGCGCGCTTATAAGCGAGTTTGATTGTCCCACACACATGAAATAATTGCTACTATATTAGCTGAAGTTCATAGCAAATACGAACTTAGAGATATCCAAATGTTAAATAATTACAGAAAATGTATCCAACTTCTGAAAAGCATTTAAAGTGTACAGTTTTGAAGGAAACACATGAAGACTGAGATTTTAGAAGAGTCTGATTAAAAGGTAATAGGAGCGGAATAGTTCAGCACATTATTCAAGTGGTTGTACAATTCTCCCTTAGCGAAAGCAGCGGCAACTTGTTATGCTGTTAGCAGATCTAGAGTAGCAACAGATAAAGTTGAGAACAGTAGCAGCGCAAGATGGAACAGTTTTCATGACAGTATTCATCGAATTTTGAAACTACAACTAACTACAACTTTAAAAAAACTTTATTTACAAGTACAGAAATTGATGTTTTGCATGAATTGAATAATGCTACTGAAGTTTTCTCTAAGGCTATTGATCTTTACTTTACTAATACCCTAGCAAAGGGTATTATAATTGTGCCCAGAAGTTTGCAACGCAAAGAAATTTTCATTTCCGACCCCATATTTACACAGACTCTCTTTTTACTGCACGCTGCTAATATGCTGGAGCCGACCGGATCGGATGACTATATCTTATAGCTGCCATAGGAACTATCGGTCGAAAAATGGGTCTTAGTGATAAAAATTTTTTTGTTTTCAATGTAAGCGTCCTTAAACTCGGCCATTATTAATATTATATGCTTTCAAACAGATTTGCAAACTTTGGTCAAAATCGGATGACTATATCTTATAGCTGCCATAGGACCGATCGGTCGGAAAATGGGTCTTAGTGAAACAAACTTTTTGTTTTCAAGTAAATCGTTATTAAACGCTTTCAAACTAATTTTAAAAAGTGGAATGACAGCGGGTGTTTAAATCTAATGGTTGCCATAGGACCGATCGGTCGGAATTGGGTCTTAGTAAGAAATTTTGTTTGTTTTTAATGTTAGCGTCCTTAAACTCGCTGATTGCTAATTTTATATGCTTTCAAGTAGATTCGCAAAGTTTGGTCGGCGATTGTTAATTTGATATGTTTTCAAAAATATTCGCGAATTTTGGTCGAAATCAGATGTTTATCTGTCGGAAAATGGGTTTCAGATACAAAAATTTTTGATTTTTATGTAGCGTTCTTAAACTATGACATTTCAAAAACAGCATTTGCAAGGGTATAAAAACTTCGGCACAGACGAAGTTAGCTTGGCCTTCTCGATTTAAATTAGTACTATTCCAAACCATCTAAATAAATTGATCGATCTTGTCTTTGTCGCTGACAGTTCTAATGCAGTAGTCTCTAGGTCTACCCCCCTATCACAGCCCAAAGATTCTTACTATCCTACAATTGAAATCTCTTCCGCGTCCATTAATCCTCCTTAGATTTCTAATTTGAAAAATATTAAGTCTGGATGCTTCAAAAAGTATAAACGAACTGGTTCTGCTGTTGATTTTTCTAAATATTCAATAGCAATATCTAACTTACACTTTTTAACTCTGAGCGCTATGAAAAATATTTGACCGGTCCAAAATTCAATTTGCAGAGGACCCTGAACAACTAAGCGTAAGTCTTCATCATTACCTTCTTCTATTTTCTCTGGGTGATCAAAAGGCTAGCAATGATTCCGCTGCCGTCGACCTATTCGCATACTTTTTTCAATCAACTTATTTCTCTGTAAATTTTACTAACACTTCTTATATTTAGAACATTTCTTCTTCTAACTCGATTTGTGCGCCCTCAATTACTGAAAGCTCTCTACTTTCGCTCTTGAAATCATTAAAATCCTCAAACCTTTGCTTAAGCTTTTCAATCTATCAATTGATTCTTTAGTCTTTCCAACTCTTTGGAAAGAGTCCTATATTATTCCTCTCCATAAAAAAGGTGGAAAATGCTGACATTTCCAATTGTAGAGGCATACCTAAGCTCTCCGCTATTCCTAAATTATTTGAAAAGATTATAACCTCCACCTTGCAGCATTGTAAATTATTGTAAATCGATTTTATCACTTTTCCAGCATGGGTTTCTTAAGCGTCGGTCAACTACGACCAATTTGCTGGAATTTACTTCATTGATTAATGATGGATTCCTCAAGAAGAAGCAAACTGAGGTCATTTACACCGACTTTAGCAAAGCTTTTGACTCTGTAAACCATGATGTTCTCCTCTTTAAGCTTGATCGGTTAGGATTTTATAGACTTTTGTTGAAGTTTTTTGATTAAAAATAATAACAACTCAAATAATTTCTTATTATTAGATATGGCTTTGAAGAGAACCGAAACCTACAGACCAAATTTCGAGTGCCGTTTCAAACCGCTTTGGATCCGGTTTTCAGACTTGCCAAATAGCTTGTAATTCTCTTCTGATCGACATAAATATACTGTAAAAATTTCGTGACTATCGGCTCAGTCAATAAAGTACTACCAAACATACAAACATTCATTTACATTTATTTATATGTATAGATGTTCACATTTCGGCTATTCAGCACTAAAATTAAAGCTAACATATATCAAAAATTTGCTCTGCACCAATCATTTATCGCCTGTCATACAAACATAAGCCAAAAGTTCCATGTCATATCCACGGAACGCAACCGCAGTTTTGGTGTTTGATGTTTTTGGTTTTGAACCAGAGGGCATTGTCATACGATATGTCATCAAATGTCGCCGCCTACTCTCACATTGGAGTTCGATTGATGACACGACGAGGATGATTACGATGACGGATGTGCATTTTGTCTCCCTAAACATTGTTGGTTCTATGCTCCCAAAGCGTCTTTGTTTGTAATTATCAGAGGAAAGTCTGGCTTTCTTCCTACTTCTCTGTTGTTAATGCGTCTCAAAAATAAAAAGTAAAACACTTCAAATGTTGTAGCGCATTTGTAAATGTTCTTTACATCAGTTTTGCATGGGTCTTGTTTGTTTTTATTCCATCCTGTTTACAGGCATTTAGCAAAGTTTCTGTTTCTGATATGCAACTTAATTACTTTGTGTATTCGCATTCGGATTTAAAGTTTATTTGCCTTCGCCTGGCGCACTGTTGCATTGTGTAAATAAAAACTGCAATAATTAATGTTTGTATAGCGTGTTTTTTTGTTTTCCAGCTTTTTTGTTTTGCATAGTCTACTTAGTGGCGCTATGTGCTGAGTTTGTGGGGGCTTTAAAAATAGTGAGTGTATTAGCTTAGGGTGGGACTGTGGTATCAGAAGTGGAAATGGTGTTGGGTTAAGTAAATAAGCAAGCATAAGAGTTTGCACAACAAATATTTGTTAATAAAGCCACAATTGAGTTTGTAGCCGGGGACATTCGCTTGTCCAAACCAAATCCTGAGCCTAAGCCAGAATACATTAAAATCCAAGCCCTTAAGAATTAGGCCGTATCTGAAAAGCTCCCTAAATCAATTTGATACGCGTTGTCTCCGATGGACACCAAAAACCAGTATCGTTTTAATGGTACCAATATAATCCTAGAGGGCAATTAATTGATCGGGTATTAATTTGATTAATTGTATTTATTTTCAATGTCAACAAATACTAGTTCGAAAATTCGAAAAGTCATGCTCGTATGAGAAGACTACCTACTGCCACAGCTTTTGATTTTTGTGCAAACACATCATTACCTAGTTTAAAAAAAAGCTATGTAAATCACTTCCCCCGAAGACGTGTTGAAGACAAAATAAAGGGATTCGGGCTTCTATATTTACAAGGTAAGCTAACAATTGTATGTTATTGTTGTCGTTTCTTGCACTCATATGTAAGAAATGCACTATCGAAGGAAACTCCCAATGCAAGGGGTTATAAATGAAAGAGCTCCAGAAATGGCCCTGGGACAAATTGCCTAATCATTTCAACATAATTGGACAGCTATCTCACTCAGGCTATCTGCGAATGTTTACAAATCTCTAGATTCCAGCATGAGACACATCCTCACAAAAAGATCCTAGTGGACAGGGAGCATGCAGCGTAAGAGAACGACATGGCTAAAACGGCTTGACTGGAATTATTTTCTTCCAACTGGCCGGACAAACTTCGTAACACCCAACAGTCAATGAATGTAGTGATACCTTTTTAGCACAAAATTGATTAAGTTCAATAGGATAAATAGGATGATATTAGTATAATATACATACTTAAAGAAAATGGCGTAACGGCAAGATATTTGCTTTGATGAAACTGTGTATTTTGCTGCATGGGTTAAACTTGCCTTGATTCTCTTCAGTGAAGTACCTTGTGATATACGACATTTTTCGTTTTGTTATCAGGCCCCAAAGAACAAATAAAGTGGATGGTTTGCCGACACGTGAACATTCCACGTACAATTGACCATGAGAAAACAAGTCAGAGCGCTGTAGTCGAGTTTCCCGACTATAAAATACCCTGTTCAATTGAGACACACATTCAAACACACAAACATACACACACACGCGCGCTCACACGCGGCCAGCTGCCCCGCTCCAAGAAGCAAAATTGTTTCGTGTATAACTTTGGTGTTTTAGCTCGGATCTTATTTAAGGGGGGAGGGGGGAAATTTTCAAAATCTGAAACATGCCAAAGTGCATGCCATGTGCATGCCAAAATTTGTGTCTCTATCTCTTATAGTCTCTGAGATCGACGCGTTCATACAGACAGACAGACAGACGGACATGGCTATATCGACTCGGCTGTTGATGTTGATCAAGAATATATATACTTTATAGGCTCGGAGGTGCTTGTTTAATGTTCGACGAAAATGATTTAAGACCTTAATTTATATCAATTATACAAGCTACGAGGGTATATAAAGTTCGGTCAAGTCGAAGTCTTGTGTTATGTCTACACAATCTAATTTAAGTTGCCATTAGTTAAGACCCTATACAGTTCGACAAAATAGAACTTTTTCAAAAAACCCGGCATTAGACCCTTAAATTCTGGTACAAGGGACTTCTGTAAGCAGCACCTTATACCCTATTTTTCAAATAAAGTTTCGACTAGCGTTTTATGGGTACTTTCGTACTTGCAACACACAGCGACAACATTTATAACTTATTATTTAATAGTTTAAGATAAAACTCTATCACCCATAATTATCGGTGTGTTGATTTGTGATGGTTAAAAATATGTTCAGCGTATTGAAGAAGTCATTTTACAAAGGTGAGGTAGTTGCTAAGTTAGTATATTTGTCTGTTAGGAAGTTCCCTGTGAAAAGATTCTTGAGGCGTCGCACAGTGGCGCCATTAGACCAAATGAGGTTGCAAAAATAAAAAATTCATGTGCGCTTACGATATTTTGAATAGACTCATCTTATAGAAAATTTTTCAAATATTTGAAATTTGCAACCCTCAATTAAATAAAATTTTTAATTCAGGAGATATAACCCTTCGAAGTTGACCGATTTTCAGTTTAAAAAAAAAACACAATTTTAAGGCAATTCGGTCCAGTTTCAGATAGAATATCAAGAAAACTTGTCAACGAATCGTATTTTGTTGGTTTCTGATTTGTATTTATTCAGCGAATTATAAAAAAAACAAGAAAGAAAGTCGGTCCCAAGCCCGACTATAACATACTCTGTACCCTTACACTCGCATTTGCTCAGGAGTCAAACGGCCAGTTAACACCCCGCGCACAACGCGGTGCGCTCTCTAAGTTTCTCTCTCTCTCTCTCTCTTTCTCTGCTCGCAGCTAAGATTCGCCTGTGGTTGAACGGTTAGGGTATGTTGCTGCGGTTGTTGGTGGGGGGGTGGGTGGTGTTGCAACCGGCCAGTTTTTTGCCCATAACTTGAGTATCGTTCATCCGATCTTTATCATTCCTTCAGCAAATCGATAAATAATTTTGTTTACAAGGTATCTCTAGAAGGTACGAACGGATCTATCTTCAAAACTGTAGGAGATATGACGTTTTTTCCAAATTGCGGGGGCGGAAGGGGGCGTGGCAAAACATTGAAAATAAACTTGATCTGCCTGCCAGTATAAGAAATATATGTCCCATACATGTCAAACCTGCTATCTCTTGACCATCTCTGAGATCTCTTCGTTCATTCGGACGGACAGACGGACGGACAGACGGACGGACAAACAGACGGACAGACGGACATGGCTATATCGAATCGGCTCGTTGATGCTGATCGAACGAATATATATACTTTATAGGGTCGGAAACGCATTCCTTCTCCCTGTTACATACTTTTGCACAAACTTAATATACTCTCTGTACCTTCGGTACAGAGTATAAATACTCTATGTACCTTCGAGTACAGAGTATAAAAAGTAATCAGCGAGTTTAAGGACACTAACATTAAAACAAAAAAATTTTCTTACGAAGACCCATTTTCGATCGATCAGTCCTATGGCAACCATATAGTCACCCGATGTTGATCAACTTTTTCAAGCTAGTTTGAAAGCGATTAATATTAATAATGACCTTAAGAACGATTTACTTAAAAACCAAAAAGGTTTTTTTCACTATGACCCATTTTCCGACCGATCGGTCCTATGGCAGCTATATGATATAGTCATCCGATTTTGACCAAAATTGGCAAATACTGTTTGAAAGCATATAATATTAATAATGGCCGAATTTAAGGACGTTAACATTGAAAACAAAAAAGACTATGGCAGCTACAAGATATAGTCATCCGATCCGGTCGGTTCCGACATATTAGCAGCGTTCTGTAAAAAGAAGACTCTGTGCAAAATTTCAGCTCGATAGCTTTAAAACTGAGAGACTAGTTTGCGTAGAAACAGACGGACGGACAAACGGATGGACAAAGCTCAATCGACTCAGCTCGTCGCCCTGATCAAGAATATATATTGTTTATGGGGTCGGAAATGAATATTTCTATGCGTTGCCAACTTCTGGTCAAAATTATAATACCCTTTGCAAGGGTATAAAAAAAAATTCGAAAAAAAACTTTTTATTTTTTTATTTTTGTTGTGTTTACATAAAAACCTTAAAAAGAACCATAAAACATTTCAAATGATTAAAAATCATAATTTTAAGTTAACACAAACATGATATTTTAACAAATTTCAACTTTTATTCGATTATCTCAATTGGTTCAAAAGTTATGATTTTTGGAACGAAAAAACTCAAATGGCGTAACTGTGCGAAACCTTACTCTACTTCCGGCATTTATTCGTCTGCGCAGGAGTCTTCTGGCTAGTATGTTGGGGTGAGTGCTTAGTCTCTCCACGTAATCATATTCCTGTTTATTGATTACACACTGAGGTCACTCTCCAAAGGTCTTGTGCACATATACCAGGGTGCTCCCGAAAGTCTTCGCAGACACCTCGACTAAAGTTTCCTTTAGTTTCCGCCTAAGAATTTTGATGTGGGCCCAGTGTGCTATCCATAAAACTCACCTGTGAGCATCGGTCTGAAAACCATGCCATGTCCGTCTGTTTTAAATTCATGTCTGACATTTTTTTTGTAACTAACAAAATTGAGCCTGAACCACGGTCGAAACACAATCTTGAGTACAATGACCAGCTTTGTGGAAACAAGAAACCCTTTCTAATTGTCAGAGATTTGCAGCCCTGGTGGTTATAATATCCATAATTTACAACTAGTGACATAAATAAAAGGAACAATTTGTAATATCTCGCATTCGCATTAATTTCCAATAACTCGACCATTTTGCTGTCTAAAATCCACCACTAGAAATCATTTGACATTATCATAAATGCATCAAAATTTGCATACATTTTTTCTATGTTTTTCGTTTGCACTCTTAAAACAGAAGAAGGTGGTAAGCCTGACACCTACAAACCCATGGCAAACAGTAGTCATTCATCGCTAGCTCTTTATCACGCGCCAAAACTTAGCGCCACGTAACATTGCTGAAGCCCAACCCACAATCAGACACCAGGCCCCCAGACAGACCAACAGACACTGAGCCAAAGGCAACGAAAAGATTAAATCAGCGTAAAGTGCAAACACTGTGTCAAGTGTCGCCGACCGAGCGCTAGACACGGCTAAAGACACAAGCCAGGCCATTGATATACCCTAGTGGTGGGTCGGTAGGTAAGTGAAAGAGAGCCAAGGGAGCCGGTTGGACAACGATAGCGCGATTGCGAAAGCGACCAACAAAAAAAAACGGATAAATGTCAATCAATTTAACTGGCAATGTGATATGCAGCGATAGGAGTAAGTAAAGTGAGTTTGCTTTTTGTGGTTTTTTGGGTTTTGTTTTTAGAACAATAAAGTGGATGGATATTCTATTTCTGCATCGAGAAATTAAAGCATTTTTTTAACTTGAAGTATCTACTAGATACTATCTAGTAAAGAAAGATCTTAAGACCATAAAGTTTAACTTATTTAATTCGCTTATTAATAATTCTTCAAATTCGCTTCTAGTCGAAGACTAGCACAATTTGAAAATTTAACGAAGCGCGCTTTATTATGAAAGTCACGACTGAAGCTAAGTTCCCACAGGCATATAAATTGAGAAATTTTTGATGAAAACTTTGCTAAATGGTCCTCAACATGAAATTTATCTGCAATATATAAGCAAATTATTTTGCGCAACAATTGGTTAACTATTTAAAGTGTCGAGATTTCATAACGAAATTTAAAAATGGAATGCGCTCCAATTTCTAGCTAGTAAAACTCATTTCAATTTTATGGTTTTACTGCTCGCCCCGCACAATGAACTGCACTGCCTTTTATCCATAGGCTATCAATAATAAATGAGTCTCAAACGTTTGCATCTCGCCCAGTACAAAGAGACAAAGGTCCAAACGCATTTTATGTGCATTTCAAAAACAATAAACCAAAACAAAAGGCCAAATTGGCCAAACACACAATCACATACACACACAATGCAGGACCACCAACAATAGAGGGGGCTCGGGCTTTGGTATTGTTTTGGCCAACTCTAGGCTCCCACAACACTCGCCGGTCGCCAACTCGGTCAGCTGGGCTAACCACCAGACTATGTATTACATATTAGGACTTGATAGCACGTTTCGGTTTTAAGTTATCGCCCACTTAATTATAATGCATTCAAATTGTATAGAGGGCATTTTCATGATGCGCCCTGGAAAATGCAAAGCTAGTTCAAGTGTGGATGTTCTTCTTTTTTATTTAACTTGCCCCCCTTAATAATACACAATTGACCGCCAAACAAGCCGCAAAAACTTTGCCAAATTAACTGCGTCTGTGTGTGCTGGTTGGCTAAAAGTTTTTACATAAATTTGTGGTAAATTATTATAAATATTGTTTGGACTAAGTTTTCTAGGAGGAGCACAAAAAATTTATTCTCAACATCATGTGACAAAGAAAAAAAATTACTATATAAATTGTACCATAAATATTTCTTTGGTTAGCAATTTGCATGGGCAAAAAGTTTTTTTGCATGATTTACTATTTAAAAAGGGCATTTTGCATGAGGAGCCTTTTCAATAGCACAGTGGCACACCCAAAATAGCCTGGGAGCTGGACCAATAAAATGTGAAACTAGAGGCATCAGGGAGCAACACCTCATACCCAGTTTTTCTTGATCACGTCAAGTTCGCGTTTAATGGGCACATTTATACTAGCAACACACAGCCAAAACAGTTGTTGCTGGTTAAAAAAAAGATGAGAGCTAAAATTTTGGAAAATTCACCAAAGATGAAGGGAGTTACCACAATTGTTATACCAAATTTCCGCTTCCAATGGACAAGCGGTTAGTACCCCGCCCATAGAGGTCTAACTTAGAAAATGCAATCAATGGAAAACCACTAGATAGAATTTTGTAAGATTTTAAATATATTGAGACGCTGACCAATAAAATGTGTTCTTAAGAGATAGTAGCATGCATCAAAAAACCGTGATAGTGGGTACCACATTTGACAGCACCCATTATCGAGTCCATATAGGCCATAAACTATAGATAAAAGTAGACCGGTGACTGTCGAGTACCATCTCTAAGGGTTAAGCAATAGCCCATTTTACCATCATAAAAATCGATTTTAATAAGAGTCTACCGTGCGCTTTTAAAGATATTCAAGAATTAAGGTTTAACTCCCTCTGGAGGTACCCTTACCAATAGCCCGATTGAAGTGCATTTTTTGTCTTGCGTTCCCAATGACTGTGTCCACATTTGCTGAATTTTGCAGATTTATATCTTAAGCCATTAAAAACTAAGTTAAAATTGTTGTCGCTGTATGTTGCAAGTACAAAAGTACCCATAAAACGCGAACTTAGGCTTTATTTGAAAAACTTGGTATGAGGTGATGCTTACAAAGGTCCCTTTTATCATAATTTAAGGGTCCCATGTCGGGGCTTTTTTTGGTGTTGTACTGAGTAGTACATATAAGGTATGCGAAATAAGTCACCTTATAAATCTTATGATCTGCTGCCAGAGCTTTGCTAATCATTTTTTCGATTTCTTTTTTTGCTTAGTATCCTCTAAGACAATTTCTATGCTTGCAATAACAATGTTAAGCACAAGACTCTATAAGGTGTCGTTATATTTATTAAAAAGCTAATGCGCCTCGCATTACAGAACGAAATAATTGAGCTTACATTCTCAGTTTTTGTCTTTGAACACGTGCATACAGGCGTAAATTTAATCGAGATTTTTCGCCATAAGTTATAGCCAATAAAAAAGTGAGGTTTGATTCATAATCTGTAGATTTGTATCTAAAATTAACTTCAATTTTGCAGGAATGTTTCAAAACCAATACCTCTCTAATGAAGAGCGAGCTAAAATATCGCCATATCGCGAAATGGGGATGCCTCTACAGGAAATTGCTTCCGAAATGGCGAGAAGGATTTTAAAATTCAAAAGTATTTAAAAGATTCGGAAAATCACAGAAAAAGACCTCGTTTCGGACGCCCACCATTGCTGAAAAAACGTGATAAAAAGAAAAGAATTAAAGAAAACCTAAGTGCAGGCCATATTTCCAACGAACTAGCTCTCCCAGTGTCGAAGCGTCGTGTGCAGCAAATTTTACGTGACGATCAATTCAATTCATATGAAAAAAGGACCGTCAAATTTCAATTACTTCCTAGGCACAAAGTTACCCGTATGCACTTTGCTGAGATGCATAAGTGTTAGGACTTAGAGTGGCAAAGTATTATCTTTAGTAATGAAAAAAGTTTAATTTAGATGGCCAAGATAGGTATCAATATTATTATCGGGATATACGGACGCCAAAACAAGTAAGAGTGTCACGCAATTTTCAAGGAGGTTCGCTAATGGCTTTGCTGGAAAGAGTCAATATGATTTGTAACACATAAAAAGAACTCCGAATGGTATGCCGAACTATTTGACGAAGTTTTTTTAGTTATGGACAAGAATATTTCAGAGATTCTTGGACATTCCAACAGGACAATGCTGCGTACCACGTTCCAAAATGCACTATACTATTTTCTTATGAAAAACAAATAGCGGTTTTGATGTGGCCCGCAAAAGGTCCAGACCTTAATTCCACTGTAAAATTTTGGGAGATAATTTCCAACAAAAACTACATGTAAGGGAGGCAAATTAACAAGGTAAAAGAACTTATAAAGTCTATTATCGTAGATTGGGCTATATTGGATGCATCAATTCTTCGAAAATTGGTAAATTCAATGCTAGGACGTGTATTGAAGGTTATTAACAGTAATGGAGGACATTTCTAGGTATATTAAAAAAATCACGGTGACTAAACCTTATTAAAATCGTAATATTCTGAAATTATCAGTTCACTTATTTCGTTCTGAAAAATATAAATTTATTTTTTTTAAAAGTATTATGATTTCATTAAATCTTTTAAGAATTGGAATTGAATTGTTACTTCGTTAAGTTAAAAGAAAAAACAAAAATATTTGAATATATTTCCAGCTTTAGTATTTATCAAGGATTTTATGATTGTAAGGTGACTTGTTTCGCATACCTTATTGACTGGTTGGTGATTTAGATGATTTTAGTGTGCTGAACACGAATCTGTTTTCAGAAATGGCCCAAATGATCCTCCTTAGCCATTAAAATGTTCAATATTCGATAGTCGATAACACAAGGAAACAAAATTACAGTTTTTTCAGTATATTGAAGAGTTGGAGGTGATTCTAGATTCAGTATTCGGAAATGATCCAATTAAAAAATTTTGTACTGCTACGAAAAACAAAACAGTAGTCTAGTATTTTGTATTGAATTCTAATCAAAATTTTCAACTACACCCATTCCAACATTTTTTCGGATCTCCGATTCGCGGGTGCGAACCAAACTTTAACCGTTGCACACTGGCCGGAAATGCCAAAATTTTGGCATAAATTAAAATAAAATGTTGAATTATTGGAAAGAAACTTAATTTCTCTGAAAGAATATAGAACCATGAACCCTAATTACAGGCTCAAGCATTTTTTTGTGCATCCCTGGAACTTTGGCACGGCCCTGAAAGTAAGCTTTTTTCAACAAAAATTTCATTGCTCTGGTGCCACCGCACGATCTGTTCTTTTAAAAATAAAAACAGCTATAAATATGTAGAACAACTAATGTTTTGAAATAGCAAAATGAAGCACAAGGTATGTAAATTTCAGGAAATAAAGAAAGTTTATGCTGTTTTGTGTTGTGTCTTTGTTTATATGTGTTGTGGGTGTGCTGTTTTTTGGGCGAACCTAACCTAATTGTCAAGTGTTCCGTGAAGTAAAAGTTGGCAGATTCTTGCGACAGATTTTTGCCTGGCCCACTTTAGCTCCACAATAAAAAAAAGTTGAACAACACCCACATTTTTTAAGATATCGATCAAAAATTTGATAAATTTATATTCGCAATATCTATAATCCCTCAAATTTTCATAAGGATCGGATAATAAATAACCGAGTTAAAAACAAGTAAGAGCGCTGTAGTGGAGTTTTCCGACTACAAAATACCCTGTATAATTGAGACACACATACAAACACACTCACATACACACATACGAGCGCACACAAACACGCACACACGCGCTCACACGCGGCCTGCGCAGGCAGCGCTGCCTGCATGAAGTGAATGCCAATATGCCAATTGTGTCTCTATCTCTTATAGTCTCTGAGATCGACGCGTTCATACAGACAGACAGACATATGGACAGACGGACATGGCTATATCGACTCGGCTGTTGATGCTGATCAAGAATATATATACTTTATAGGGTCGGAGAAGTTTGCTTCTGGCTGTTACGTACATTTGCACAACTACATGAACCCCTTTTCCCATTTTTAATGGGAACAGGGTATAAGAACTAGAACGAATAATTTGATTACGAACGCTCTTGAAAAAAAAATTAGTCGTTCTTGAATTTTCAAGAATTTCGCTCTTGGAATCGAGATAAATTTGTTCTAATCGTTCTCAATTTAGTTTTTTATAGGCAAGGGGGGTGAGAGCAACTTAACTTTGAGAGAAAAGCGTTGGGCTCGTTCTCGCAGAGAAAGAGAGCGCATGCGCAGTTGGTCGTTGAGAGAATAGCGTTGGACTCGCTCTCGCAGACAGTGAGAGCGCATGCGCAGTTTGTTGTTGTGCGATGCGTACGAAAGGGAACTGCGTTTATTTATAAGTGTGATTTCGTCGCGTCTTTTATCTTATGGAAGATAGCTGAGTTCGCTAAGCGGCCCGTCGCCTGTGTGTGTTTCAGTCTTTCGAGGAACCGAGTTCAAGTCCCAGAAAAAGTAAGTAAAAAAAAAAAAAAAAAAAAATATCTATGAGGGGTTATCCCAAAATCAATCAGAATTTCGCTCTTGGATCAAGAATTTTCACTCTTACCGAACTTTTGAGAACGAATGCTCTTGATTCAGGAGTGAAATTCTCTAATTTTCTCTGAGTGTAGTTGCTTTGCCAGATATAAGTGTGAGTTGGCTGGCTCTAGGTCCGAAAAAGTTGCGTTTGTTCACAACTGTAAACAACTTATGCAATGTACCACCAAAAAGAGCTGGTTGCCTATACAGAACTGTTTCATCGTTATCCCTAACGACTCTTCAGTAGGCTTTTCGCTGAAGAAAGCATGATTGCCAACTGCCTCTCCATACAATCATTGCTTAGATCAGTTGGGAACTCTTAAAAGCAATGAGAGCAAAAATAGGCAAGCAATGAGTGCTTTCATCTTTCTGGTGGTAATGCTTAAGCTTAGGGCTGAACTTTTTAAGTTAAAAGCTTGAACTTTTGAGCGAACTTAGAAGTGCCCGTTAATTTTGAAAGGCGAAGCATTCAAAAAAGCGTTTTTTGCGTTGTTTCTTGAAACTTTTGTTAGTTTCATTTACAATGCAGAAGTTGTTTACAGTTGTGAACAAACGAAACTTTTTCGGACCTAGAGCCAGCCAACTCGCACTAATTAATCATTAGAAAGGTCGCCAAATAAATTACAAATTTGCCAGATATATTTATGACCGCAAACCCACTGACCATATAACAAAGTTTTCCAACAGCATTTTTGGCCTTAATTTAAAATCGTGGATTAGACTTGGAATTCTTGTTTTTCTACGCAAAATTATAACTACTCGAGAACCGACCTCTTTGAACTCATAAATTTTGCAGCTTAAAAAGGAACACAAAACCTAATACATATGTCCAAGAATACATCTTTCAATGTCCGAAAACCAATTTTATGTCAAACTTTCGCGGCTCGCAGTTGTAACGAACTTCCACATGAGCTTAAACTTATTAGGAACGCAAGACAATTTAAAACTAAACTAATTACATACCTAAAAATTCAAAATTTATAAAAACTTAGGTGCACAAAAAAAATCCAAGATATCCGGGCTAAAATCAATCCCAAACGATGTCAGAAGTCTCGATGTCTCGAAGTCGACTTGGTGCAAGAAAGTCCGAGATTAAATGGAGCTCGATACTTGAACTACATTCAATCCGAAATATGATTGCTCAAAAATGACTGAGATTGACGAACCACAGCCAGCTCAAGGTCATTAGTTTGCATACAACTGTACAAACAGGACACAAACAACATTACAAAATAGGCTAAACTCTTCAACTGAAATTCAGCAGCTACCTTCTGATGCTGGAAGTGCTATAACTGGTAAGGAATTCAAAGGCAACGGTTATTGCAAAAACCTACACCACCAATAACTGCTAAGCTGTCAGAAAAAGTTGTGTATATGTGGTACCCATTTAGCCTGAGAGAGCCTTTCACTCTCAACTTGCTCTCGGTTTCTTTTCGCTCTTTCGCTTTGACCGAGTCAGGAATCTTTTTATTTTCAAGTAGGATCCGAACTAGCATTTTCGGAATGATACAATAGTTCGGAATCGTACTTGATTCAAGTAGAATCTAGTACAACTCGTAGTTGAAATTTCAATCCGAAAGTCGAGATCAAATCCATTTTTTTGAGCTTGATTTTAGCTCGACTTTTTTTCTGTGTAATCTCAAAAATGTAATAATCAAATAAATAAGCCTTAATCAATGTTTAGAATTAAGATAGGATTAGTTTAATTAAAAACAAAGTTTTACAGTCGTGACTAACGCAAAAGTAAGTACATTTTATTTGTAGCGTTCGGATAATAATTCAATAATAAACTCCAATTCCAAGTGAGATTAAAAAGCAACACCTATTTTTCAGCGAATAAGCAATAACACTGCTCGACAAAAAGAAAGTCGATCTTCCTCCATTGGACCAAACCAACTTTCTCTAACGAAAATTGTCCCGCTGATCAAGCAGAAAGCGGACATGAAATGGCTATTTTATTTAAGTTTTGGTGAAAAAGAGCAGACTGTCATCAAGCGCTGCGGTAGCTAATATTATTTTGGTCATAGCTTGAGTGTAATACATCGGATCTTTATCATATTTTGGACAAACAGATAAATAATCTTTATTACTAAATATCTCTAGAAGGTACGAACCATCTATATCCAAAACTGTAGGAGATATGACGTTTTTTCGAAATTACGGGAACGACCGGGGGTGCACAATGGGCGAAATGACCAATTTAACAAAATGAAGGTAATCGGTGGTGTCACGGAAATCTCTTCCAAACAAATTCCAACCAAAAACCAATTCGCGGTGTCCCAAAAATCTCTTTCGGATGGTTTCAAATCTCTCGTGTTTTGTTAGGACATTTAGCAAATCGTTTTTCATCAATCGTTTCAATTGGGCCTATCTGTGTGTATTTGTTTGTTACTGTAATCAATGCCAGCAACCGGTAGGAGTGGCTATTGGGGACGTCGAACGAATACAGCAACACACATGCAAAATGTTAGGGCAACAAGAACAGACAGAAATTACGCGTGTCAGAATGTCGCAACTGCGTTCTTCTCAATCACAAAAGGTACGAGCTTTTCGAAGTCAACAATAACAATTGGAGCAGAGACAAGCGCGCCGGACAGATGTTACAACACGCAGAACAATTGAATCACAACGCCAACAAGTACATCGAGCATTTACATCTGCTTCGTTTCTTTGTCTCGCATTCGAGTATAAGCCAGATATCGAATATTTCGCTCATCCGAAAGTCCTGATTGGTGCTATGAACAAAGAATCTCCCAATTGTCATGCGCTCAAATTCAAAAATAAGTACACCGGGAGGTGTTGCGCATCAGGAAAAGTGCAACTAACGGGAATTGAGACGGCACCAGAACCATTGAACAGATTCAAACCTGTTTCTGAAGTCCACTCGTAGATTTAATTCATGCTTTTAAATGACTTCGTTCGGAGCAACTGAAAAAATGCACAATACAGCGGAAATGGTCAGCACTTTAATTCAACTTTCAAAATCAAAGGCCAAGAGTACCATAATGTAGGCTCATTGCTCAATTAAAAGATTGATGAAAAACATTATCGAAGCCACCATATTGAACGGCAAATTCCGAGCCGAAAATGTTTTGCTACCATGAATTCCAATTGAATTCAATCCAATTTCTTGTTAGATTGGCATTCGCCATGACAATCAATAAGTCGCAAGGCCAAACAAACAATGTCAGTTTTCGGTTTAGATTTGGGCGCGTACTGCTATACGTGGCGTGTTTTCGCGTGGGCGAGATTGTATTGGCAAAAGACGGACTAACAAAAAAAAAATTATATTCTCAATTGCTCTTCAAAATTAAGTACATTGAGTAGAGCAAATAAATGGTTGGGGTTTTTTGATTTTCTCGGCTGTTATCTTCTTTTATAATTCCCATCCCCATACACTTTCATTAGATTCGTTATATTTTATTTAAAAACCGAAATATTTACGAGAAACACTTTATTAGGCAGAACAACGTTTGCCAGGTCAGTCATTGTATCAATATAAAGAAGACTCGGTTCAAAAAAAAAAATGTTATATGCCATACAAAATTTTTTTACTGAGCTACAGTGTGGAGATCGCATAATGATTACTAAAGCTCTTTAAATGATAGCAAAATCTTTAAAATGAAAATCGGCCCGACTTCGAAATGCCCTTTACTCAGGGGAAGATATTACGATAACGCTTAGCCTAGAATTGAAATCTCAGCGGTTCTGCTGAAAGCTCGCACATACAGCTGTACATTCATACCATACCTTGTTAGTTGGATCATGCATACATCAAGTGTCAACTGCACATTAAAGAAATGTCAACTGAGCAGTGTTTGGAAGTACCTAGGTACAAATACCTAGGTACATACCTAGATACATATTTTGTGTACCTTTTACCTTAGCTCGGTACTTCCAAATTCAAGCACCTTTTACCTTACCTAGGTCTTAATTTTCATTTACCTTTTCAATAGGTAAGGGACTAGGTACTATCGTACGTAATTTTTTTCGCACCGATTAGAAAGAGTTTCAGGAACCTGTTTATGGCTTTCGCTGGACGTCCGGAAAACATTCCCTGTGCAAAAACTATGCGATCCATGCTAGATGAGAGGAAGGCGGACTATTAGCCGTGCTCCCCTTTTCACTTTCGCAAACATTTTAGGATTTTCAGATCAATTTTATAATGATTAGCGGAAAGTTAAATAAATACTCATTTTATTTGTACGACTGCCGATATCTGAAGTTGCAATAACAAAAGTTAATTTGATGTAACCGGTCACTATTTAGAACAATTTACAATCTCGTTCTCTCGTGCTCGCGTGTACGATTTTTGACATGAAATACTTCCTTCTATATAAGCTGAAGTTCATAGAAAATACGGACTTAGAAATACCAAAATATGTCAAACAGTTACAAATAATGCATCCAACTACTGTAAAGCACTTAAAGTGTACAGTTTTAAAGGAATTAGCATGAAGCCTGAGTTTTAAGAAGAGCCTGATTTAAAGGTAATAGAGCTGGATGGTCGGGCTCATGCTGAAATAATTTTGCTAAGGTACTTTGGATTCGCATCACACAATTTCAACTAAGTCGTCTCAAAAAAATGCTGAACAGGCTCTAAACACGTCTTTCAAGCGGTTGTCCATTTTTCCTTGGCGAAAGCCACGGCATTTTGGATTGCTGTTAGTAGATCAACAGTAGCAGCAGACGAAGTTAAGAAAACTTGTAAGCTTAAATTAATAGCTCCTTGAGCCACAAGAATTGAATAATGTTACTGACGTATTCTCTAAGGCTATTCATCTTCTACAGTGCGAAAGATTTTGTTGTTATTTAGGATTTTTGCTACCTAATTTACTTCATAATACATAAACTTCAATGCTTGAATATTTTGAAATATTGTGATCCACTTAAAGATGCTCTTGGAAAAGGAGTTTTAAAACGACTTTCTTTTATTGAAAACTTGACTTCAAGCGAGACAAAGACTTTGGTTTTGTCCACTATGACTGTTGATTCGACTTCGGGTGAACTTTGCGAATAAAACGCCGCCAGGCTTCCAAACACACCTCCAAACAAACACACGCTCAACTGAATGATCCACAATGTGTATTTATTATTTGGTAAAGGAATAGTATGCGGTATGATGATGTATCATGGGGGTTTTATCTCCTATAAAACAATATTTATGCAGTTTAAGGTTAACAAATTAATCTTTTCTTTTCACTTACGCTTCGTCGCGTTCTGCCCTCTTCTCAATTCAATCGTCGAATGCTCAAACCAATCGAAACAATCGACGAGGGCGCTTATCGATATACTAACAATAGGGTTGCCACTAAAGGCTAAACAATAGGGTTGCCACTAGGCTTCAAAGTCGTTAACAAAACAATATTTCAAATTCCAACTCAAATTCTTAAATTACTAGATTTCTTCACAACATCCCCGCCACCGTGAATCTAGCAGGGCTTTGATTCACCTAATTCGAGCTTAGCCAAAACGCACGCTGGGCGACGAAACACCCCGACATCAGTCTTCACTGTTGCTGTGCGTACTTGTCCATCCTTGCCGGCAATAACATCAGTCACTATGCCCTTCTTCCAGGTTGATCGATGAACACTCCCGTCGCATATGAGAACCAAATCTCCTACAGCTAGCGGCTTCACATCTTGGTACCATTTCGTGCGACGACAAAGCTCCGGCAAGTACTCGTTCAGCCATTTTTTCCAGAAACAGTGCGCAAGCTGTTGCACTGTCCGCCAAGACTTCCTTGTTGGTTGATAAACTTCTTCTTCTGGATGTGGTGTCTGGCTGGAATTAGAAGTGCCTAAAAGAAAATGGTTAGGTGTTAATGGTTCATCTGTAGGCGAATCTAGTGCTATGTGTGTAAGCGGCCTTGCATTCACTATGTTCTCCGCATCACACATTAATCCATACAGCACATCCTCTTTTAAACTTCGACTCAACATGGCATGTCCCATAGCTCTCTTCACGCTGCGCACGAGTCGTTCCCAGCAGCCACCAGCATGCGGATTCATAGGGCAATTAAAAATCCACTCAATTTCCTCGTTCGCTAATTCCGCAGCAATTTTATATTGGTCCATTTCAATTAACCGACGTTTCAGCTCTCTATTCGCACCTACAAAGTTAGTGCCATTATCCGACCGAAATCTTTTCGGTTTCCCACGACGCGCCATGAAGTTAAGAATAACTCTAATGCAGAGATGGGTATGCACACATATCGTCACACTTTTCACACGCATACAAGCACACTTTGCGTGCGCCGCATTCGTGTTCTATAAATAGCTTTCAATGCTTATAGCGTACGTGTGATTTTGTGCAGTCGGCCGCGGCAGAGGTCCTATGCACACGCTGCCTCGTGTGCATTGGAACGTCGCGACGCGCCCATCTCTGCTCTAATGCAAATGTCTGCACTCAGATCCTTTGCAATTTCAAGATGAATTGCTCTAACGGTTAGGCAAGTAAAAATGCAAATCCACCGTTTTTCTGTCGATCTTCCTTTTGTCACAGAAAACGGCCCCATATAGTCAACGCCAACGTAAGTAAACGGTCGTACGTATGGAGTAAGCCTGTCAGCGGGTAGCTGTCCCATTAGTGGTGCACATGGTCGTGCTCTATTAGCCACACATACTTGACAGAGCCTAGATACTCGGCGCACTTGTTCACGGCAATGTGGTATCCATCTCATTCTGGTGTTTCCAGTCCCTGTGGTATTTCTCCACTACCATATTCGTCACATAATGTCGTTGCGGCATAATTATTGGCCGTTTTGTTTCTTCATTTACTGCGTCTGCATTATTTATCCTTCCGTTCATTCGCAGAAGACCGTTTGTATCGAGGAACGGACACAGTCTCCATATTTTGCTTGTTTTCTTCACAGGACTCCCACGCGCCATGGTCTCCATTTCTTCACTGTACTCTAACATTTGCACGTTCCGACACACAACCAATTGTGCATATTCAATTTCGTTTGCCTGCAAGTAGCTAGTTCGCGCATTTGACCGATTGCTTACCCTCAAAATCCAGCCCATAACTCGGGTCAATTTTCTAAAGGACGAAAACCTTAACAACAGGTCTTCAACTTCTTGTTGAACAACAAATACAAATTTTGTTCGCAATTCTAAATCAGTGCTCTCATGCCAGTCGCTCTCGTCGCGTAAAAGAATATTGGGCCCTTGTAGCCAAGTAGACTGCTTGCTTTTCCGATTTATCTTTGTTCCGAAATCGGCTGGGTTTTCTTTTCCAGGAATCCATCTCCATTCTTCCACGCTGCTAGACTCCAAGATCTCATTCACGCGGTGTGCCACGTAAGGCTTGTATCTTCTGTGATCGGATTTGATCCATGCCAATACTGTACTCGAGTCGGACCACATTTGCACTCGTTTAGGGCGGACATCATGTCCTTCCAGTATGTGGTTGCGCAACCTGCTCGCCATGACTGCCGCTTGCAACTCCAGCCTTGGAACAATTGATTGATTCATAGGAGCACATTTCGTTTTATGACACTTCAAAAATTTAAATTGATGTGAATTCCATATTAAAACCACTAAACCATATTAAACAAACTGAAGTAAAGTGTTTTAAAGATTATCTTGTTGAAGAAATTACGGAAAATTTTGAACCTATTGTCAATGAGAGTTCAATATATAAATGACTCTGAAATGAGAGAATTGTAATAAAAAATGTTAATATTGAAATGGAAGCCTTTACTTATCTTGCCGATATTAGCAATTCGTTTGAATCTATGATTGAGTATAAAAATATGTATAATATTTTTTTATAAAGTATAATACCATTTTTTCTAGCTCTGGCTCTATTGAAAGAATTTTTAGCTGTGGAGGCCATGTACTTACACCAAAAAGAAACAGATAATTTTAATTTTTATTTCGGTATTATCCCAAAGCTACAGGTACATAAGTACTATAAATTAGTGCATCGGTCATTAAAACAGAGAGATCACAATATATAATAAAAATACAAAATATATAAAAAAAAAGTATGAAATTTAAAATACTTTAAATATAATCCTAACAAAACCAATGCAATACTAAACTTTTCTAAAACGTTTATAAAATCTATGTTTGTCTTTTGAGATGATTGGTTAACTGAGATTTAAAATGCGTTGCATTCCCAATAGTTTTAATGTTTTAATAAAGATTAAATGAAAAAGTGTTTGTCTGAGCTGGCCAGGTTTACAAGCTGGCAAACTATGTTCTTCGTTCGTGTTGACACAGCAAGTTGAATATTTTGAAATGAATAGTCAGGCTCTTTTGTCGTTAGAATCTTATGGACTAGTAATAAAGTACGGGGTCTGATCCACGACTCTAAATCTAGGCCAAGAATTTGTTTAGCAAAGATAGAGATATGGTCTCTACGACCAAGATTAAATACATATCTTACGATTGAATTAAATGCCACCTTTAGCCTTTGCATACTGCTTGCGTCACTTATACCAAATATTTCCACACCATAAAATAGAGTCGGGATGAGACATGTTTTGGCGACCAAAAGCCTTAGATGAAAAGGAATGAGTTTTTGAGTACGCGACAGCTGCCTAACTAACCCGAATGTTTTCCCGGACACTTTCGTAATGTCGTCGTAATGGTCGCTCCACGTTAGGGTATTATTAAATTGGATTCCCAGGTTAGTGGTATCCTTAGCATATTCCAGTGGAACATTGTATATGGTAAGCTTAGGGAGATCACAAACATTAAAAGCCTTCTTGTAAATTTCCAAACATTTCGACTTTTTAGGATTTAGCCCCAATCCATTTGCTTTAGCCCATTCGCCAATTTTCACAAGATCCCTGTTACAGATTCTAACACACTCATGTATTTCAAGTAACGGTCGACTTACATAAAGTTGTACATAATCGGCATACAAATGGACATCACAGCCTATCAGACAGTCAGGAAGGTCGTTGATATACACAGAGAAGAGTAAGGGCCCAAGGACTGAACCTTGAGGAACCCCGCGAGTCAGACGTAAGAAACATGACATACCACACCCCGAGACCACTGCTTGGTTTCTGTTCCGCAAATAGGACTTAATTAGACGAGTTGCAGTTGAGGAAAAATTGTAGAGATTTTTAAGCTTGGTACTTAGGATATCGTGGTTAACTGTATCAAATGCCTTGCTGAAATCCAGTAAGGCTAATAATGTAACATTTTTATTGTCCGTCTGCCTTCGGATATCTTTTACTATCTTTAAAATAGCTGTCGTGCAGCTTCTGAACGTTTGATAACCTGTTTGTAGTTGACTTAACAAAGAATTGGTTGAGAGAAATGTCTGAATCTTTTTGGCCATTAGTTGTTCAAATACTTTTGCCAAAAAAGGAAGAATAAAGATTGGTCTGAACTCGTTTTTATCTTTTGGAATGGGTATAATTTTAGCAACTTTCCAACAATCAGGAAATATAGAGATTGTGAAAATCGTATTAAATATAGATGATATGATCAAGAAGCATGGGAAGTAATATTTTCAAGAATTTTCGATTAACTTTGTCTAAGCCTTCCGCATTTGATTTCACTTTTAGGACACATTCAAGAACATCACATGAATTTACACACTTAAAACTAAAACTACTATCACATAGGGGTAAAGCATTCATGTACAAGTTTTGGGTTGCTGCAGGTACATTCAAATTTACAAATTTTGCATTGAGTTCCCCGACATCCAAGTCTGATTTTAATTGAGGCTTTGCCTTCCCTACACCTAAGCTTTTTAATTCTCTCCAAGTCTGATTTGGTGTTCTCGCATTACAAAATCTTGATTTTTTTACCTAGGTACTGGAAATTCCGGATACCTTTAACCTTACCTATAGGTATATTTTTTGACATTTATCTTGTTCCTTACCTAGGTAAGAAAATCGAGTACCTTTCCAATCACTGCATCTGAGAATAGTGAGCATTGTGCGATCGCCATACCTTGTATAGTTGTACCATGAACGGAATTCCACATACAAATACAAATTCAAATCACATTCACGCACTGACCAAAAAGCTTACTATGGTGAAACGCATTGGAAGCTCGATCAAGTTAAAAAGCTTGCAAGTTATTGTTGATTGTTTTTAATAAAATACTGGGGGAAGCAATCAGAGCTAATCAGTTCGTTGTGTACAGCGTAAAGTGGAGGAACTTGAACTTGGACGAAAAATATGATTCGCTTATCACTCAAACACAGTATCAGGGCTAGCTCTACTCTAGCTACAGCGAATGTTCCAAATTTAGCAGACAATTCGTATGTGCAACAATTGCGTGCAGAATGGAGCCAGGGCAAGCCATTCGAACAGCTTCCCGGGCCCACTCGCTGGCAGATGTGGCGTGGCTTCCAGAAGGGCGGTGAATACTACAAGTTGGACTTTGATGAGCTCATGTTAACACTTCGCCAGAAATATGGTGATACGTATATAATGCCAGGACTTTTTGGTATGCCATCCAATGTGGTGACCTTCAGTGTGGATAGTTTTGAGAAAGTATACCGTACCGAAGGACAGTGGCCGGTGAGAACTGGAGCCGATCCAATAATCCATTATCGTACGAAGCGTAAAGATGAATTTTTTAAGGATTGCATGGGGTTGATTACCAAGTGAGTGGAGGTTGAAACTGAAGAATTTTGTTAAATTTAAAGTATGGTTTAAATGGCTCAAAATCTCTTCTTCTTTTTTACAGCGGTGCAGAATGGGCACGTCTGCGAAGTGCTGCAAACCCTGTACTCATGCAGCATCGGAATGCAGCGTTATACCTGGAGCCCATGCAGAGTGTGAGTCAACAGTTTATCGAACGCATAAGAGAGATCCGCAATGCCGAATCTCTCGAAGTGCCCGGTAACTTTCTGAAGGAGATCAATCATCTAACCTTCGAATCTATTGCCGTGGTAGCATTGGATCGTGAATTCGGTCTCATACGTAATGTACATAAAAATCCTGAAGCGGAGAACCTTTTAAGAAATATTGAAATCTTTATGAAATCCTTTTACGAACTGGGCATCAAGCCCTCCGTGTACAAGTACATAGAAACGCCCACTTACCGTCGTTTTAGTCGTGCCATGGATGAGATTTTCGATACCTGTTCGTTGTTTGTAAATGAGGCCCTGGAGCGTATCGAGCGCAAGTCACCCGAGGAGGCCCAGCAGGGTCGGGCTAGTGTTCTGGAGCAGTTAATACGAATCGATCGAAAATTTGCCATAGTCATGGCCATGGATTTGCTTATGGGTGGTGTAGATACCACCAGCTCGGTACTCAGTGGCATTATGCTAAACCTGGCCAAGAATCCACAGGAGCAGGAGAAATTGCGTCAGGAGATCAGAACCAAACTCCCTTCGACCGACAAACATTTCACTCTAAGTGATATGAAGTCTCTGCCTTACTTGCGTGCCTGCATCAAGGAATCTTTGCGTGTATATCCCATCATCTTTGGCAATGTGCGAGGCGCTGGGGCGGACATCGTTTTGGATGGCTATCGCATTCCTCAGGGTACGCAACTTATGTTGAACTCCAATATGCTGCTAGGTGAAGAGCGTTTTTATCCGCGCGCCAAAGAGTTTCTACCTGAACGATGGCTACGACGTTCGGATGAGGACGCGGATCAGAGTGTGGAACCACTGGTGGCCAAGAATTTGAGCCCGTTCATCTATTTGCCTTTCGGTTTTGGGCCTCGCATGTGTGTGGGCAAGCGAGTAGTCGACATGGAACTGGAATTGACGGTGGCCAATTTGGTTAGGAATTTCTACATAGAATATAATTATCCCACTGAGAATGCTTTTAAGTGTACGTTTATTAATATGCCAGTGATACCTTTGAAATTCAAATTTACCGATGTGAAATATTAAAATTTGTTTGAGAAAATAATGCAAGAGGATCACTATTTAATACAAAGTTTGAGCTTAGAACGTTTTGTTCTTTGAATCGTGTTCAACCACCTTCGATCTGGTTCACCGACTTGTGACAAGAAAAAGACAACGCAGCTAACTAAAATCTTTACCTTTTTCATGGTTTCTTACATTTTTTTATTACACAACCAATTTGTTTGTATGAAAACGTAAGTATTCACACATATGGTTGTTGTTTGCGCGATCGCCTTTTTCAAGTTACCCTCTTCCCCTGAATACGAATAGAAAATAAAGCCTTAAACATTATTATTACACTGCTCGTTACTTTAATAGGACACCTCTAAAGTCAATTTTCTATAGTTAATTGCTGCAAAACCAAGCCATCTAGGAAAATAATTTTTGTTTTCTTATAAAGTTTATTTAAATGTAGTAATTAGACGAAAATTACAAAATTATTCAAAAGTTGTAAGTATACAAAAAACATTGTTAACCAATAAGTAACAAATTTTGGAGTCCTCATTTTGCACCACTTGAATAGGACACTTTATCTAAAAACCATTTAAGAATATTTCAATAATTTTCAAATAACAATATTACTTAAATAAAAAATGACTAACATGTTTTTAAACCAAAAAAAGTTTTTAATAGTGTGTTGAGCCTCCTTTTTTCTCCAAAACCTCACACATTCGGTCTGGAAGGGATGCATACAATTTTCCCAAATAATTCAACGATATCGAGCCCCATGCTAATTTGATAGCTGCAATTAGTTCGAGAACGCTCGAATATTGCTGACCTTATCCATATACTTCACGTGTTAGCCATCCCCACACATTCTCAATGATATTCAAGTCCGGTGAATAGGGTGGCCAGTTTAATAACTCCACGTTTTGGCTCGCTATATACGATTTAACAATCCGGGCCGTATGTATAGGGGCATTATCATGTTGATAAATCCATTTTAGATTTGCAAAAAGAGTTTGGAAGTGTGGAAAGGCCTCTTTCAATATACCATTATAACACAACGCATTCATGGTGGTTGGAATAAATTTAAGCTCACAGGTGCCATAATAGGAAATGGCCCCCCATACCATAATACCTCCAGCACTGCTGTGCAACTTATCAAGATGGTGTGGTTCTTTTCGAAGATCATGAAAATAGTAGCTGTAGCCATCGGGGCCCTCCAAATTAAACTTTTTTTCGTCCGAAAAGACAACACGTTGCCACTCCGAAGTCCAGGTGACATGTGCGCGCGCGAAATCAAGGCGTTGTAACTTCCGAGCCGGGTTAAGAGGTGGCTTCTTCTTGATTTTTAGTCTCTTCAGGTGTGTAGCATTATTAATAACACGACGCATGGTTGTCAAACTTGCTTTAACGTTGCATTTTTCCCTTATCTTGGCCAAAGAGTCGTGCAAATTGGAAGCTTCTCTTAATATAAGTCGCTTGTCCGCGATGGTAAGCACACTGTGGGTGCGGCCCTTCATGTTTTTACCATAATTAGCCTCATTATTTAAAAAATTTGTTATGGCGTGACGGCTCCTGTCGACTTTTTTTTGCTATTTTGGCAATAGAAAGGCCAGAATCCTTGTAAGCTTGGATTTTTCCTTTCTCCGACTTAGATAATGAAGTGCCACGCCCGCACGCAAAATTCCATTGAATTTTTGCGAATGCTCACATAAAGTGCAAACAACTTTATAACGGTTCTATTCCAAAACTTGGAATATACCAGAAAGAGCGAAGAATGCTTGCACAAAGATAATATGCAAAAAATACCGTTATTCTACCATTTCGTTTTCGAGTTACGAGCAGTTTTAAAGAGAGCATACAGGGTGTCCTATGCAAGTGGCGAGCAGTGTATGTATGTGTGAAAAATGATTCTGCCACGCCGTAATCTTGACAGCTTGGCGCCGGTAACTAGACAAGTTGCGCTGTGATTTTGACAGTGCACTAGGGTTTTTTTTCGTTTTTTTTGGCATTAACTCAAAAAAAAATGTTCTGTTTTTTAAAATATCCTTTATTTTTATTGTATGTGGGGTTTGGTGACCTGTTTTTGATTTTAGTCAATGTTACAACTGGCTAGCTCAAGGTCTTTTTGGTTGATTATATGCCTTTTTATAACCAACACAAACCAACAGAGATTAATTACAACATTTTCGGATAGCAATTGGGTATGTCCGTACAACGATCGCTGTTTCGAGAATAAGCAAATTCTCTCATCAGCGGACTTGTTTTGCTGTTCACACTTCAAAAAAACATCCAGTTAGTACTTAAACTCTGAAGGGGGCGAATATTCGCCATACCCAATTGCTATTCCAAAATGTTGTAATTAATAACTGTTGGTTTGTGTTGGTTATAAAAAGGCATATAATCAACCAAAAAGACCTTGAGCTAGCCAGTTGTAACATTGAAACACAAGCAAATAAAAAGGTACGCGCTTTTGTCAAATATTTTGGAAGGAAACAGATAAATTGAGGACGACAAATAGTAAGATATAAAAATAGACATTCTGATAAGTTTAAAAATACAGGGACAAGTACACAAACATGGTCACTTCTAAAAGATCTTGGAGTTGGCAAGACAAAATCCCATCATAAAATTGACGTTAACACTAATGAAGTTAATAGTATATTTGCTAAATCTTACGTACCTGATGTAAAGCACAACACGTTACCTAAATAGTCAACCTTTTAAAACCTGTGATAATAGATTTAGTTTTGTGTGTGTTAGTCAATGTGAGGTCCTAGAATCGATTGTGAAAATCAAATCGAATGCTACAGGTTTTGATGATATAAACCCGACATTTTTGTCACTTATTCTTCCATATATACTGCAATACATAACGTACACTTTAAACACTGCCCTTACAACATCCAGATTTCCTGATAAATAGAAAGCTGCCAAGATTATTTATTTATTTATTTATTTATTTATTCATCCTAGTGTTACAAGCATAAAACTTTAAGTTTATAACACTAGTCACAAAAGAACCTTAGATAGGACAATAAAAACGCGGAAAATTGAACTAATATTAAGATAAGTTAGAATTAGAAATTATTGATTTGAATTATAATAAATTAAATTAAATTGGATTATTCTTTTTTTAATGTTATTTTTTTTTTTTTAATTAATCTTAACCTAGTATTATTTTATTTTGTTGTAGTTATATTTAAATTCATCGTGTGCTGTAGTGTGTGTTGAGTTTAACTCGAAATAATGGTGCGCTACTAAGGGCCGTTTTCTCATGTTGGTGTTTTTGCAAATCTAGGTGGATTTGCTGGATTTGCTGCATTTGCTTTGCTCATGTTCAATGCTAACCATCTAGATGAATTTCGTAGCAATCTACTTCAACCTCATTGATTTCAAATCCATGTACATTCTTATGCAAATTAAGTATTTTTATGTATCCGCGCATATGGTCACACTGAAAAATATTTGAAAACAAAAAACAACTGCTGCTAAAAACAGTAAAGTCTGAATTGATATTAAGTAAACCAAAAATAGAAAATATTGGATGTGCCTCTAATATACAAGAACACCTGCAGACATTGCTGCAGATGCACATTCTGATTCCCCTAGTTCATTGTTTAAGCTAAGTTTACACATCCAAATAATTTGGCTAAATTTTAATAAAAATAGCCATGATTAAAGATTTTACAGGATTAAAATCTTAAACTATGGTTCCATACGCAAATAATTTGATCAAATATGGCAGGAAAGTTCCACAATTTGGCCCATATGGCCAAATTTTCATGAAAATTTGTCCAAATTATTTGCTTGTGTGAACTTAGCTTTCGACCTATTGCTTAATCCCCCATCATAGTAACAAGTCGTTCCAAAAGAAAACCTTCTCCTCCTCTGTAAAATTCTTGATTTAATTTTTGAAATTGGCGCGCAATAAAAAAGACAAAATTCAGCCGAGTGCAGAGGTGCTGCCAACCTAGTATTAGACCACTCCAGCCCTCCCGGTGTGACCGTGGCGCAAATGCCCGAATTTATAATCAACCTACATGAGACAACCAATTGCACAAAAGCAATCTAGTTGCAAAATCTAGATGGATTTCGATTTGAGCCAAACATGAACATGAGAAAACGGCCCTAATTGATTTTAGTTCATGAGGTAAGCTATTCCACAGGCGGACAGCATATATAAAGAAGTGCTTTTCTGACGAGGATAGCTTATATTTTTGGCAGACAACATTGTTGGTTCTTTTAGAGGCCGAGAGACTTAGGGCCGTTTTCTCATGTTGGTGTTTTTGCAAATCTAGGTGGATTTGCTGCATTTGCTTTGCTCATGTTGAATGCTAACCATCTAGATGAATTTCGTAGCAATCTACTTCAACCTCATTGATTTCAAATCCATGTACATGGTTATGCAAATGAAGTATTTTTATGTATCCGCGCATATGGTCACACTGAAAAATATTTGAAAACAAAAAACAACTGCTGCTAAAAACAGTAATGTCTGAATTATTATTAAGTAAACCATAAATGGAAAATATTGAATGTGCCCTTAATATACAAGAACACCTGCAGACATTGCTGAAATTACAGATGCACATTCTGATTCCCCTAGTTCATTGCTTAAGCTAAGTTTACACATCCAAATAATTTGACTAAATTTTGATAAAAATAGCCATGATTAAAGATTTTACAGGATTAAAATCTTAAACTATAGTTCTACGCAATAAATACGCAAATAATTTGATCAAATATGGCCGGAAAGTTCCACAATTTGGCCTATATAGCCCAATTTTCATGAAAATTTGTCCAAATTATTTACCTGTGTGAGCATAGGATTCGACCTACTGCTTAATCTCCCATCATAGTAACAAGTCGTTCCAAAAGAAAAACCTTCTTCTCTGTAAAATTCTTGCTTTAATTTTAAAAATTGGCGCGCAATAAAAAAGACAAAATTCAGCCGAGTGGAGAGGTGCTGCCAACCTAGTATTAGACCATTCCAGCCCTCCCGGTGTGACCGTGGCGCAAATGCCCGAATTTATAATCAACCTACATGAGACAACCAATTGCGCAAAAACCATCTAGGTGCAAAATCTAGATGGATTTCGCTTTGAGCAAAAACATGAACATGAGAAAACGGCCCTTAGTTTTTCGTAGAGATACGCAGGTTCCTTAGTGTTTATAATCTTGTGAAGTAATATTAATGCTCTTAAGCTTGTAAAGTCATTAAGGGAAAGATTGTAAATTTTACATGAATGGTTAGAGATGCTGTCAGTTCGTCTCTTTTTAAAAATATACCTAGCTATGTCATTAAATACTACCTTCAGTCTTTGTTTACTTTCGGCATTACTTTGCCCAAATAGCTCAACTCCATAGAATAATTCTGATAGCCAAGACTTTGCTTACCTCTGTTCTTTTTTATGGAGTTGAAGTTTTTAACAATTGTGATTCAGAAAGCCAAAGGAAGCTTCAGGTAGCATTTAATAATATACCACGATATATATATAATCGAAAACGAACTGGATGAATATCCGATGTTTCTATAAAGATATTTAATTTACCCCTGCAGTCGTGGATGGACGTAAGAAATCTAGTTCTTTTACATAAAATAGTTTGGACTCATGAACCTTCATACCTGTACCAGAAACTTAATTTCAGTATGTCAAGAAGAACGAACAATACTATATGTAAAAAAGTTAGGCTTGCATTATCAGAAAAGCATTTCTTTATCTATGCTGTTCGCTGTTGGAACCGACTACCACACGAAATTAAGACTATAAGAAACGCCACGCAGTTTAGGATTAAATTAGAATCGGATCTACTGTGGTTCGTATCGTATCGTACCATCAAAACTAAAAGTAAATAAATAAATAAAATATTTTTAGCTATTTATCAATGTTAAATATATGTAAAACTCAGATATGTATTGAATGTTTAGATTTAGGATAATATTTAAGTAGGATCATAAATGTTTCATTTCTAAATTTAATAACTTTTGTGACTAGCGCTTTAAATTATAAGTATAATGTACTTGTAGCGTTAGGAAGATTAGCCAATAAAGAAAGAAAGAATGGCTTGACAAAAATATTGTAATTGAAATGTTCTTCTGTATAACCAATTGTTTCGGTCAGTACAATTGCACACAACAGATCAAATCTATGGAAAACCCTATTTATTTTGAATTTACCAAATAATTTTAGATACCATGTTCGGGGAAGGGAATGTAGGCGTGGTCGAATCGTAAAATGAACAAAAACCGAAATTCTACTTTAATTTGAATAATTTATCTGGAAAAACTTTACTTCCTATCTTTCAATTTGAAGTTGATGCCAAAAAAAACGGAAAAAAACCCATAGTGGATTGTCCGGAACGGATGCTGTGCGCTTTTGTCTTAGCTATGTTGATTTTGAGGCCTGCCGCTTTAGCTGAGGTTTCCAAGTCGGCTAACGTGTTAGCCAGGTCGCTTAGCCTATTTGCCAGGAGGCATATATCGTCTGCATAGACCAGATGCCGCAGTGTTGTAGTCATTGACCACTTTAAGCCGCTGTTGTTGGGAGCAGGTCGCATTGTAGCGAACACGTCTGCAACCACCATTATAAACAGAATGGGCGACAGAGCACATCCCTGCCGAACGCCACTCAGGACTGGAAAAGGCTGTGAGAGCATTCCACTGGGCGCTGTCGTGTCGCTCTGATGAGGTATATAAGTTTTTCCGGTATCCCTTATGCACTCCCTGCTTACGCTGTCGAAGGCCTTGGCGAAGTCCACAAAGGCCATGTGCAGGTCTGATCTGTACTCGATGCATTGCTCAATCAAGATGCGCACAGTGTTTATGTGGTCCGTGCACGACTAGCCCTTTCTTAATCCTGCTTGCTCTTCGCCTATGGTGTCCATAACGGTGTCTTTCAGGCGATCCAGAACTACTTTGGCTATAAGCTTCGAGATGGTTGGCAGCACACAGATTCCACACCAGTTGTCGCATTCGCGCAGGTCGCCCTTTTTGGAAGTTTTCACCAGGATGCCCTCAAACCATTCCGAGGGGAGCTCCTCAGTTTCCCAAGCCCGTTTTATTACCGGGTACAGTAAATCCACCGCGGTTACCGGCTGGCATTTGAAGAACTCAGCCGGTACGCCGTCAATCCCGGCTGCTTTGTTGTCGGGCAGCGATTTGATGGCCGTGAGTATTTCGAGTTTTGTGGATGCTGAAGTCCTTACCCTGTGATGGCTTGAAATCTGTGGCAGCTCGGTAAAAAGTCGAGATGCGGCCGTAGATACCTCACAGTTAAGGACTGCTGTAAAGTGGGATCTCCATCTGATCAATTGATCCTTTCCAGTCGTTAGGTACTTTTCATCTGTGTCCTTAATTGGGCGCTCCGCATTCGTCTTTTTATCTGCTATTTCTTTGGTCGCCACGTACACCGTTTTCAGATCGCCGTTTGCTGCTGCATTTTCCGCTTTTTCTGCGAGATTGTTGATGCGGCTGTTTTTGTTCCGGCTCACGCTTCTATTGATCTCACATAGCCACTAACGGCTGTTGTGGTGGGTTCGGACTCTGCAGTTTCTGCCTAATTTCCGCACGTTGCCTTATCAGGGCCCATGTCCATTCGCTCATCCAAGGGCGATGACCTCTAGGGACTTTACCAATTATGCTGTCGCCAACATCAAGGTAAATTTCCTTGACTTCGCTCCATTTCTCATCTGCTGTAGCGCCATCATTCAGCACCACTGATCCTGCCCTCTGATTAAGCATCTCCTTAAAGCTGCCCCTAACTGCCGTTTGCTTCAGTCGGTCGGTGAAGTATTCGCCTTTGGTTTGGCATTTTCAGATTTAGCAATCGCAGACGTCCAAGGACGGATGACCGCTTCCATTAGATGATGGTCGAAGGAGTTACCTATGTCCGCTCTTCTTTTGTTGCGCACATCCATTAGACACCCGCGAAAACGGCGCGATATAGCCAGGTGATCTATCTTATTCTGATATTCCCCGGAGGGCGACCCCAGGACACTTTGTGTGCGGTTTTATGCTGGAATATGGTTCCGCCAATTACCAGTTGGCTCGCTGAGCAAAATTCTGCAAAGTATTCTCCAGTATTTGTTTCAAACCAGTCCGATAATTTTGATCCATCTCACACGGTTGCAATGTTGTCGGCAATAGATTCTGTAAGGCGTTGAGAATTTTGGAGGATATACCTAGGTTACCCAGTTTGTAGAAGAGACTTCGTCTATTGACCGTATCAAAAGCAGCCTTAAAGTCTATATATAGCATATGAATATTTTTCTTTTATTTTGGATGTAAGACTTCGCAATTGTGGTGAGTAAAAATATGCTATCGACCGTAGAGTAGCCTTTTCTGAATCAAGATATCGATGCTATTAACCCAAGACGTAATTCTCTCCAGTAGTATTCCTGCAAACATTTTCAAAATTGCGTTCAGACTCGAGATACCTCGATAGTTGCTGGCTTCCGTTTGTGTTCCTTTTTTGAAAATTGGGAATATCAAGCTCTTTTTAAATAAAGTTGGTATCGCACCGGTGCTGAAAATATGGTCGTAGGCGAGTGTCAGCTGCTCATTAAAGTTATAAAAAAAACAATTAAATATCCTAATCACCTTAAGAACGGATGCGATTTTTATGGGATTTTCAGTCGCATTCAGGGCATACACGAAAAGCAATTCCAAATCCGAGAAGAATCCGCACCAATAACCGCACCACCAATTTGTTAATCAGAATTCAATCTGCAGCATGAGGACAGATATATTTTAAAGAGACGTCATTTGCATGAGATGAGACAAAATCCAATGTTGTGGAAACACTGGTACCCGTAGCAACCCGACTAATTGCTGTTCTTAAAGAGGAAGTTGGAAAAACTCTTAATCGCTGGAACGCTGCAAGTCTTTACGCCAAGCCGAATTTTTCACTACAATTGTCGATGAAATTAACCGAACCGCACAGTTTTTGATTGCAGTTTTCGGTACAGTATTTTCCGGTATTTATTAAAATAAATTTTATCCTATTTTTTTATTCGACTATAACGATTTATCATGACGATAATCAACATGATTTTTAGGCCTGCAAAGTGATTTGATTTTGATTTTATATGACAGATGTTTTTAAATTTTCTGCAGATTTTCTGGTCACACCGAAATTAAAATCAGAATCAAAATCACTTGCAGGAACACCCCTAGTGTTTTCTCATTTAAACTTAACATTTTTTCCGATGATTCCCTTGGCACTTAATGAATCCAAATGGTTCCAGCATAAAATAAAAAATGGTTTCTTTTAAACTCGAACGTATCTTTTTAAATTGACGCATTTTTATTTTTAACAATTATTCACCTTTTTTCATTCAAAAGCAGAGATCGCAAAAAACTGTTAACACTATCAGCGTGTCTGTGTAAAACTGTTCTGTTACAGACACAACGAAAAGAGGTTGCAAAAAGACACTTTTAATTCTGTTTTGCTCAATAGCTGTTTTCGCTCAACCAAAGATCGCTTTTTTCGTTTCTGTTTTGCTCATGTCTTTCACTGACCGTTTTGCCGAGAGCCGACTTCCTAAGTGTCTTCGAAGAATGTAAGCGAGTTTGTGACTGGGATGCCTGTGTGTGTGTGTTTATCTCAGTCAACGATCTTTGTACATATGTGTAGTATGTAGAAATTTATTATTATTAACCTATCAAATGAAATGCAGAAAATATTAGTTTTTGGTAATTGAATAACGCCTAAAAACCATATTTATTTAATTATGTACATTGTACATATAGTACATAAGCCCACCGCCTACCACACGAACAAAAAAATTAACACTTTTTGCTGACACTTTTTGTGTTTTGCTCATTTGAAGACAGTTTTTCGTGAGCTCTCGCTCACAAGTGTTCCTCTCAGTTGTTATTAACGGTCTGTCTCGTTTGATTTGATCAACCAAAAATGCTCAACAGAAAACACATGAGGAGGGAAAAAAAGTGTTTTGCTCAGTGAGAGACCGAGTAGTCTTTGTTTTTTTCTATTTTGTGAATGTGCTGATCGCACTGAAAAAAGTGTTGAGGGTTATTTGCGAGCTCTGTTCAAAAGCCAAAAGTTAGACTTAACCAGCCCGTTTCACTGCTTGAACTGCTTGCTGCCCACTGCTTCCAGTCAGCTGACAGTTTTTTGCAATTAACAGCACGCTGTTAGAATCAGCTGTTGTTGTTGTTGATTTGCTTGGGGAAATCCGTGTGGCCGTATTACGAAAAAGCCAGGCAGTGTATGATTCATAGACAATAAACTACGCAAAATTGATAGAAAAAATTCGGTTCCTATCCACCAACTGCCCAAGAACAAATTTTAGTTTTCATTTCAGTTTAATAAAGGCCTCAAGCTGGGTAACGACATGTCTACGTCTTCAATGGAAAGTGAGTAATACCAGAATTGCAAAAACAAAGTCGATGACGCCAGACATTTGTGTACTGACCCGACCCCTCCCCACCCTCTCTTCGTAGAACATCTTTTCAATTTGAAGTTTGCCGTCAAGGAGCTGGAACGCAACTCGAAGAAATGCGAAAAAGAGGAGAAACTGGAAAAAGTCAAGGCCAAGAAGGCCATACAAAAGGGTAACATGGATGTGGCACGCATTCATGCCGAGAATGCGATCCGCCAGAAAAACCAGGCAGTGAACTATTTGCGTATGAGCGCCCGGGTGGATGCAGTGGCCAGTCGTGTCCAATCAGCACTGACCACACGCAAGGTTACTGGCTCCATGGCCGGTGTGGTCAAAGCTATGGATGCAGCTATGAAGGGCATGAATCTGGAAAAGATATCGTCTTTAATGGAGAAATTTGAATCACAATTCGAGGATTTGGATGTGCAAAGTTCGGTGATGGAGGGCACCATGGCCGATACGGTGACAACATCTGTGCCACAAGGCGATGTGGATAATCTGTTGCAGCAGGTGGCCGATGAGGCAGGACTGGAGCTAAATATGGAGTTGCCCAGTGGAGTGCAAAGTCAGACTATTGGTGCCGCCACTCAGGTGTCACAGGAGCAGGATGAGCTGACACAGCGCTTGGCACGTCTCAGACAGACCGAATAGAGGAATACACACGCATACACACAGCCCGTTGAATTTCTTTGTTTTAGTTCTAAAAATCAAACATACAAATAAGCTTAAATCTATCTACATAAATGAATCACTCAACCAAAAGTCCCTACCATTTGTATTGGTTGTGATTGCGGCTGCATCGGCTGTGGATGTATAGTCTTCTTCACCCGCTGTTTACGTGGCTTGCGTGCTGTGGTGCTACTTCCAGCGGCTGCTGCTGCTGCTCCACCCCCTTCCTGGCTGGTCGGCTGCTGCTTATTCTTTGGCTTGGGTCCGCGACGCTTTTGTTCGGTCTTGCCCTTGGGATGTTGCACCACCATGGGCACAGTGCGCCACTGATCACCATGTTTATCTAGTCGCCGCTTTAGCAAGTCCACATCATAGTTACGCCGTCTGAGAATTTTTTTAATGCCATTTACCCTTAAAAAAATCATAAGGAAAATATTTTAAGAGAACCCAAATTAATCATAATTATAGCACTTATTACCTCATCACACAGCGCTCATTTTCAGCTTGAATCCTTTGGCATTTGTCATAGAGCTTTTCCACCAACTGCTTGTATATGTAGGCTTTTTTATTTAGCAACATTTTGACCAACAAATTGTGTTTACTAACTATTATTATTTTAAGAAAAACATGGTGCGATATTAGTGTGACCATATGTGGAATACGGCAAAATTCCAAGCCTTCACTGATAACTAGGGTACTCTTGCCACAAATTTTGCGCTCGCAAGCAGTGTTGCCAAATTAGCTTTTCCCCGTCATATCTAGCTTTGTTTTAAACCGTATTGCGGGAAAAATTTAGAAACAGCGGGAATTCTAGCTTTTTGAATATGACTTCAGCTTTATATGCTGAGTTTACATTGGGGCACAGTGCAGCACGTTTCAGGGTCACAGTGGCACAGCGCAATGTGAATGGCCCATGCCTTGTCACAGAAATCGTGTGTCACAGGAACGAGATAACAATTGTTAGTTTTATATTAAAACAAATGAAAAAAGAGCTTTTAAAAAACTCATCAATAAATATTATACGTATTCTAATATATTCATAAAATTCATAAGAACACTACTTAAAACATGACTAGAAAAATATTAATTTGACTCATATCAAGTTAATAATCAGCCATGCTCCCATTTTCGCTTTCGTACAAATTTTACGATTTACAGTACAAATTTGGCACAAAAACCGGTTTGAAATCGTAAAAGTTTTGCGAAAGCGAAAATGGGAGCATGGCCGAATATGTATATTTACAATGTAAATCAAAAGTTATTGAATACCTAAAATAACCATTGTTATTAGTATTATTTCAAAACAAAAGAATATTTCTTTATAAACTCATCAATAAAAAAAGAGCAATCATTTCAATGTCCCAAGGGCTATAAACTACAGCAATCTAAATCTATTGACAGGGACAAGGATCAAAATGATCCAAAATATCCAAGAAGGAGAAGATTACTGGAGCTGTAAGATCTGAGCTGTACGAATACGATATTTGGAAGAGTGCAGATTTTTGGTTTGTTAATTTTTTTGTTTTTGATATCGGCGAGAAATGATTTAAAAAAATTAGAAATATAAATAAATTGGCAGGCTGCGATATTAATAATTATAGTATTAATTAATTAATATTATTACTCTATGGGCTAGAACTATACAAAAAGCACTAAAAAATACCAAAAAATGTAAATGTAAAAATGTAAGTTAACAGAGCTATCGATAACAAACTTATTGATATGCACCTCAGGCGATCAAATTCAATTCAAAAATTTGATTTATTTCTAAGTACTTTTCAATGTGAACACAAGTACTGGCAAGTGGCACGTTTGCGCCCACAATTAATTGAACAGCTGATTTAATGAGTTAGCTCAAAATTAGCTCATTTGAACTATTTTGACTGTGCCAAGCCAATCGCGCATGTTGGTTTTCCTGGCACATTGCGATGACTTTGTTTTGTTATTTTCGACATCAAAATTTTGATAAAGGTAAATATGCGTAATTTTTAGCGCTTTCTTGTATTTATTTAATTGTAATTAAATTACATTTTTTAGCTGCAAGAAATTAATTCGCGAAAGGCAACAGAGCTAGGGGCGTGTTCTGTTATTGCGTTGTGGGTGCTGGACGAAGATGAAGATGATGATGAACCCAAGCCAAAGCACTCTTGCTGGGTCGACAAAATTAATTTGACTGGAAGGGAAGAAGGCATGTTTACCAAGATGAATGCAGAGTTGCGAAGTATTCCGCAGAAATTTAAAAATTATGTGCGCATGGACGCAGCCACTTTCGATCAGCTCGTATGTTGGGTGACGCCACTTATCAGAAAGCAGACGACGAATTTTCGTGAGCCTATTTCACCTGGCGAAAGATTAGCAGTGACACTCCGCTATTTGGCTTCAGGATCCAGCATGACGTCCCTCTCATACGAGTTTAGAATGTCAAAGACAACAATATCTGGAATCATTCCGGAAACATGCGATGCAATTTATGAAGTATTGAAAGACGAGTACTTAAAGGTAATTTATTATGTTTATTTATTTGATATATGTATATACATAGTATGTATATAGTAGTAGTATTTGATATTACTATTATATGCCGTAAATAAATAATTTATTTATCTTGATAATCCTCCAGAGCCTCATACTCTGTAAATACATTCTCCTCTTCTTCAAATTGGTCAAGTTCATCCAATTGACTTGACTGTGCTGACTGCGTAGCCTAGGTTGCCTCGGTTAAATGATCGCGTGGAGTAGCCTTCATATTGCGTAGTCGGACCTCCTCTTGCACGTTTAATAAGCTCTTGTTAACAATTATTTGCATTCGTCTGCGTTTTATGAAATATTTTTCCACTGAACATGGTGCAGTTCCATGGCAAAATGAAAAGATTTTTAAATAAATAAATAATTTAAATATATTACCAAAAATGCAGTTCTGTCCTTGCTTTGAATTCTCATTACTGGCTGAAGAAATGACATAGCAGTAAAATATGGAAAGGTTGGTTTCTTTTCCGACCCACTCTGGCTGCTCTTCACAGTCTTGCTTGCCTTTAAAGCAGTCTGCAAAAATATCAATAAAAATTCAATTACATGCGGGTTGCATTTGTATTGAATTGCAAACTCACACGAAATGTGTTTCGCAAGCAGTTCCACTTGTCGACAGCGTCTTTCTTGGTGACGCTAAGCTGATCGGCAACGCTGCTACAGCTAGACTCCTTAGAATCGCGATTTTTATAATTGACGCTGGTCATGTTCCAGAGGCATCCCAACTCCTCGACGGCTTCAATAAGCTTAGGGATCATATCGGCATTCCACTGCATGACCACACGGCGGTCGCGAATATTAATTTTGCTTCATGCATTTTTTTCGATCATTCTTTTTTGGATTGTTGTTGTTATTGTATTGTGGATCTGGCTCAGTGCTCATGAACTCGCCCACTCTCACTTTTGTGCGCAATGTGAGCAATGTGACCACTGTGACGACAACAAGAAGCGTTCACATCAAAAGTACTCATTTGGCTGGTCACAGCGCTGTGCCCAGCAATTTCTGTGCCGCCAATGTGAACACTTTTGACTTCTGAGTATTTTGGGCACAGAGAGTCACAGACGACGCTAGTGTGACGCTATGTACTAATTAATTATAAATTACATATTTTGAAATAAAATATGAATTATAAACAATTATAAAATTAATAGCAGAAGACAGCAAAACTATAGTTAAATGTATTATTCATAAATATCAATTTGAACTTTTAGTTTAGTCTCTCCCTCAATCCATTGGCATTCGTGGGTCGCTGCCATAGTTTTCGTACATCGCCGCCATTGCAATACTCCAGTATGACATGTCACCATGTTTATCTAGTCGCCGCCTTAGCAAGTCCACATCATTTTCTTAACGCTTTTTACTCTAAAAATATCATTTGTCATAGAGCTTTTCCAAACAACAGAGCTTTTATCAAACTTTTTTTTGTTGTCAGCGTCTGAGTACCTAGCTTTAAAAGGATTTCCTTTGTGGCATATGTGCTTTACAAATTGATTCCGGGTAGACCTTTTTTCGTAAATGCCCATATCCCATAAGTAATTGGGGCTTGTGGCACAAAACTTGAAAAAAACCCTAAATGTTTTTGAAGCTAAATTTTGGTATTTTTGCCTGAGGCTAATCGTCCGCCCGACCAAACAAAAACATAGCGGTCGCAACCGAAAAATATCAGTGCAGCTAGATCGTTTTTACCTTAAGAATGTATCAGCTCTGAGAAGAGTTTCCATTTTAGCTATTTTGTTGCAAGATCTAGCAATTTTGAAAGTGGAAATGCTATTAAATTTTGAAAAATGCTATTAGCTACAAATCTGTCAATTTTTTAAATTATTTTTAGCTATTTCATTACTTTTGAGTCGTAGTGCAAAATAATGAATTAAAACTTCTTTTGAAAGCGAAACTTCTCCTTAGCATAAGGCCTTATATGTAAGATGAGCAGTAATGAATTATGCCATAGTCATCACAAATACCTTCAGTTCATGAGTGATTTTATAAATTTTTATGCCTAATAAAGAACGTCCTGCCAGTGTTAAAATGACGAAAAATCCTGTAAGGAAAGCAGTTTTTAAAACCATGTTTTTCAAAACAGGGCTGATTTCATTTCTAACAGTACTGTGGTCCATTCAAAATGTTGAACCTGAAGACGTTAAATGAGATGTTCTCCTAATATCTATTTGGAATGGATATTATCATATTCTCTTAACTGTGATATTATAATGTCCTTTTCTCATATCCTTTTGACGATTTTCAGCTCCATTAGATGGATTTATAGAGAAAATAAGGTCTTTGGAAATTCAAATTAAAGAGTTGGTGACAATTCTTGTTGCTATCAATAAACACTCATTTTTTGGGAGGATAACATCTAATGAGTTGCTAAGAGGACAATTGCTGGTGTGCTTCATTTATGGATTAAGCAATTGTAAGTGCTCACAAAGTGCATATTATTAAGCTAAAGCATTTTATTTCGTTGTTCGGATCAAACCGAGTGCCAGTTCTGGTTTTTTATTCATGGCTTAAGGTTTAAATAAAATTAAGTGATTTCATTCACTATTAAACGCAGCATAAACATTATTTAAGTCTGTGCTGCTTAAAAAGTGTTTGTGTATAATTTTTTTCTTAGATTTTTGACTTAAGTTTTGACTTTTAGCATCTATTTTTTAGCTATTTCTAGCAATTATTTTTTGCAAATTTAGCAACTTTCGGTCTGCATATTCTGGCAACACTGGCTCTGAGCAATTTTTATCGATATCAGTCGGAAAATGCACTCGCGTGCTTTTTAAAAAAATTTTAAAATCTATAGCGGTTGCCTTGCGTACGTCAGGGTCCCATAAACACCCGAAATTATTTCAAAAATTCAATAATATAAAACGGCTGAACAAAATTGTTTAGCTGGATTTGGCGGGAAAAAAGCTATGCTGACCCCACTGTCCACAGAGAGTGCTATTCTTTGGTATTTTCGCGTTATGGTCACTCTTTAATCTCATGTCAGTGTGTAGTTTGAGTTCCAGTAAACAAATGACTTGCATCCACGATTAAGCAGGATATATATCTGGAATACTTCTCGAAACCACTTGGAGACGTCGTGCACCTGTCGCAATTTAATGATGTCGGCAAACTCAAATCCCCTGGGTGGAACAACTGGTAGCGGTCAGTCAACAGCCACAACCACCACGACATCATCCGCAGCGCAAACAACCACTGGGATAATCAACAATTTTCGTACTTTAATCAAAGATTCCAAGAATCTGGACGAGGCAGCAAATCATTTATTTCAAAGTCTACTAGATGATGCCACTGCCGGTATATTCATTGAAACACACCATCTGCGCAAATCCGGGAATCTAGCTGCCCTGGACGGTGTGGCCGAAGAGTCCACGTATCGCATGTGCGAAATGTCCAACTTGGATATCTTTGGCATTTCCACGGCCAAAAAACCCATGGACTGCACTTGCCCCAACTGTGATCGATTGGTGGCGGCCGCACGCTTCGCGCCGCATCTGGAGAAATGCATGGGCATGGGACGAATCTCGTCGCGGATTGCCTCCCGGCGACTGGCCACTAAGGAGGGCACAAGCGCCAGTTCCAGTTCATCGTCCACATATCTGCACTCGGGCGGTGGTGGAAACGCGGGCGGTGGCACCGACGACGAGGATGATGTGGACTGGTCATCGGATAAGCGAAAAAAGAAATCTACACAAAACTCGCGCAACAATGGTTCCAAAAAGAACAATGGAAAGACTTTTTAACGCTTGGCGAAATAAACGCACATTTATTTTAATGAATTACCATTCATCATTGTATGTGCTGTAAACAAGAAACATAATCAACGACCAGCTCTGGGCTTAGCCAGCGATCTGCATATGGCTTGGTAATTTCCTTAAATATTGTGGCTGCTTGTGGACTATTATTTTTAAATTTATCCGACTTGTGAATCGGAACGATGAGATCATCTCGGAAGTTAGCCAACCCGCCGGCAGTAAGTCCCAGGGTTATGAAACACTACGAAAGATGGGAAAAAATATATGAGACTACAGATATATCAAAGCAAAAATAACTGGCCTGTTTTAAAATTATTCCATCAAAATTCTTAAGACACATTAAGGGCCGATTTCTCTTCTTCCAGATAGCTGCTATGTGTCAGATAAACTGACAATTTGCTCTGTAATTTGTTAGTTTATGTGACAGGTAGCCTATGTAGAAGATGAGAAATCGACCCTAAATCAATAAATTCACATTAAAAACGTTAAGCTGATTGGTAATAAAAATATTTGTTCTATACCCTGCGGTAATAATAAATCATATCCGGCAGAATAAGTGCACATTGAAAAATCGAGATCGAAAACAGTGAATCCCAAATAAAGATTACACAATTCGCTAAAATAAACGGCTAGCTGAACTTTTCACTACCAATATTTCACTTGGCAATTCTTCCATTTCGACAATACTATAAGTTAACTAGTTATGAAAAAAATACCGTGCTTCTACAGATCAATTAAAGGCACAGCGATAGACCTGGATAAAGAGCCCCTTATATTTCGATTCATAGTTGTAGCTTTTATTTGGGAAGATATGGAAGCCAATTTCAAGTCAATAGTTCTATCGGTTGACGAGTCATCTGCTACCAAGCTTAAGAATAAATAATAAGGCAGGCCAACAAAATGACCAACTTTGTGGGGTGCAGCCCTGTTGTTTTAAACTTAAGATAAGTTTATGTTTGCTGATTCTAAAACTGGTTTCGGGTTAGCTCCATCATCTCTTGTTTTTGGCACTCTAGGACTTATGGAGGCCACTCCAGGCATAAATAAATGGATTTATGAGCTATTTTCGACAGAGCACATATGAATGCATCTTTAAAAATTTGAAAGGCGCTATATAAGTATAGCAGAAAGTGTCCTAATTGGACTCTAAGGTCAGACTACCATCGATTTATTGCGGTTATTGCATAGATATTTGAGCTATTTGAGCATACAGCCAAACGTATGATCTAATTATGTGATTTTTATAACACTTAAATCAGTTTATTTGGCAAAGTTACAGACTTCGGAGTTCGGACAAAGTTCGGACTTTAGAGACCAATTTAGAAGCTTTCTGCTATACTTATATAGCGCATCTGATTTGTATACCCTTGTAGAGGGTATATTACAAGTGTCCAGATGTTTGTAACGCATAGAAAGAAGCATCTCCGACCACATAAAGTATATATATTCTTGATCAACATGACGAGCTGAGTTCATATAGCCGCGTATGCTATCTCCTCCGTGAGTTTTAAAGCTATCTTAACAAAACTTTGCACAAAGTTTTTTAGTACGAAGACGCTGCAGATTTGTCGAAACCGGCCGAATCGGATGACTATATCATAAAGCTGCCATAGGAACTATCGTTCGAAAAAGTAGTTTTAGTTAAAAAAAACTTTTTTGTCTTCAACGTGAACGTGCCCAAACCTCGTATTTATAAGCTTTCTATGCTTTACACAATTCCACCAAGATTGATGAAAATCGGTCAACTATATAGTATAGCTGCCATACAAAATATAATTCTGAAAAAAAGTCTTAGCAGGAAAAACTTTTTGTTTTCAATGTTATCGCTCCCAAACTTGTTACTGATTAGTATTATATGCTACCACAAAATAGTGCCAAGTTTGTTCCAAATCGGATGTCTATAGCATATCGCTGCCATAGAAACGATCGGTCGAAAAAGTAGTTCTAGTGAGAAAAACTTTTTTGTTTTTAATGGTAGCGTATTTTTACTTTCCAGTTATGAATATTATTAGTTTCCACAAAATTTTGGAAAGTTTGGTCAAAATCTGAAGAATATATCGTATTCTGCCATATTACAAACTGGCAAGCAAATGGTCAAAGTAATGGCGCCATATATTTCTGAGTTGGCTCAACTAAGAATGTTCGACGAAAATAATGAAAAACCTAAATTTAATAAATTATACAACCAACAAGCGTTTATAAACTTCGGTCGAGCCGAAGTTAGCTTTCCTCTATTTTTTAAAGATGCATTGATATGTGATCTGTAGCAAATAGTTTATAAATCCAGATATGTGGCCTCCATGAATCCTAGAGTGCCAAAAATTCAACAAATTCTTTTTTCCGCTATATCTTGTAATCAAGAGCTGATAGAACAAAACCAATTATGCAGTTTTGTTCAGTTCGATCCATATAATAAACCACAAAATCAGATCGAAATACGCCTGCACCAATGTAATATATCTAGTCTTGTATCGCCTATTACCATGCACTAAATAATAAACAGGAGTTAATCTCTGATTCCGATGAAATATTCAAGAATTTTCATTCTTATTCTTACGGCCCCTAATCGGTGCTCAAATTACAGTCACCAGTTGTTTTAAATATATTGGTCAGCATCACGGCTATATTTACAATTCTCGACTCGATCGTGCATTAATAAAGTAAAATAGGACAGTTCCCACGCTATTCGTGCATACCTTTCTGCCGTTGATTGTTTTTATACTCTGTACCGAAGGTACATAGAGTATATTAAGTTTGTGCAAAAGTATGTAACAGGGAGAAGGAATCATTTCCGACCCTATAAAGTATATATATTCTTGATCAGCATCAACAGCCGAGTCGATATAGCCATGTCCGTCTGTCTGTCCGTCCGTATGAACGAAGAGATCTCAGAGATGGTAAGAGATAGAGGTTTGACATGTATGGGACATATATTTCTTATACTTGCAGGCAGATCAAGTTTATTTTCAATTTTTGCCACGCCCCCTCGCGCCCCCGCAATTTGGAAAAAACGTCATATCTCCTACAGTTTTGATGATAGATGGTTCGTACCTTCCAGAGATATCTAGTACTCAAAATTATTTATCAATTTTCTGAAGGAATGATAAAGATCGGATGAACGATACTCAAGTTATGAGCAAAAAACCGTCAGTTAACACCCCCCACCCACCCCACCCATAACCTAAGCATTGCGTTCAGCAGAAGCAATCTTAGTGAGAGAGAGAGAGAGAGACTTAGAGAGCGCACTGCGTTGTGCGTTGTGTGTTAACTGGCCGTTTGACTCGTGACCAAATAATGCGAGCTGCGACATTAAGGGTGCAGAGTATGTTATAGTCGGGCTTGACCGAGCTTTCTTTCTTGTTTATTAATTAATATTCGATAAGATTTTCTGAGATTTCTAGGGATAAAATCGGATGATAATAAAGCAGACACAGGACTCTAAATTTTGTTTAAGGATACTGTATACCTTCAGAACATTTTTCTTAATCATTTTCGATTTGCTTAAACTTGCTATTAAGTAAAATTGGCTCAAACAGCACCTCCAGGAGGGCCGGGGCCAAGCTTCTCTCAATCTCTTGGCGTGTGCTTATAATTTTTCGCACAAGAGAAAGGGACCTACAGTTTAACGCCGAATCCGAACGGCAATAGTTAAAGAATTTGCTTTTTCATGGCTAGTTACTTCACAGCTGGCGCCAGTAGCTGGGTGAAGGTGATCGGGTGTGTAAAAGCTTTTTTTTCTAAAGAAAGAAAAAACTTTTTCTATTAGATGGTCCGAGGCGGGATCGAACCCACAACCTCCCGCACCAGCCGCCACACATACGACTGGTACGCCACGCCCGACCACAACCTTGCTATTAGGGTCTTAAAAAACCGGTCTTTTTAAAGCGCCGGTTCGGTATATTAAATGGTTTTTGGAGCTAACTAAACCGCGGTTTCGATTCAGATATTACATATTTTATGAAGGCCTTTTTCTGTTCTCGAATTTCCGACTATTAGGATGTCAAAAGCGAATATTTGACTATTCGCATTTCTAGAAAACATTTTAATAGCTGTAAAATCTTTATGTAAGTGTCCAAATATATGAAGTCGGATATTCGGTCTTAGTCCAAAGGATTTCACTTTAATAACAGAGCATTACAGTGGTCTGAACGGAAACTATATGTGGGATTGCTGAATCGGACGAAAGGAATACTTACCGTGCTCCTTTATATATTGGTTGTTAATGAAATAACGCACCGCGACCAGGATTGGTCTTTTGTCCCAATCTTTCAGCCCAATCTTTTGTACAAATGACAGGATTTTTGGGGGTTCTAGGTTACTAATCTTGTTGGGGGGTCTGCGCCTCGCTAGAGCACCTCAGTGTGCTAGTATATGTGTAGAGGACTTTTAGTTGGGTGTTTGTTATTCCGCAGTCTGCAGTGGCCCGTATAGAGCCCTGTCAGGATCCCGAGGGCATTCTTTCCTTTGAATTTTTGGAACCTTTTGAGCTTGTGGTTCACTATAATTGCTTTTATTTGTCTCATCTGTCTGGTGCTTTCCTAGTAGGTTGATATAAGCGACTTCTCTTCCTTTCTAAGGAGCTTTTTAATGGTGTATCAGTAGGGTTTTTGGCCAACCATTGCGGTGCCATTACCGTGCTTCTTAAAACCCTTAATTTCGTACAGGAAAAGATTATCCTGGCTAAAGTTGAATTAAGGTGAAGCACGAAAGAATATTGAGAATATCGTCCCGTAGAGACAATGTCCCGTCATCGCTAAGAATCAATTTGAAACTTATTTTAAACGATAGTCTGATAAATCATTCTTTAGAGAAACGATTAAAATTCTCAAAGTTACAAGTATTTGTAATTTGTATTTGTTTAAAAGTTGTTGTTTCGGTATTAAAAAAAAATAAAAACAATTTTTTTTCCGACCCTCGTATATAAAACGCTCATCGGCAAGACAGCAACTCTTACGATACGCGTGTTCGGCTTTTTGTTCTTTCACGAGGCATTTGTTCGATTGCTTGTTGCTCATGTTGATATGTCAAACACGTTTACTTCGTGATTTGCTGCTAAGCACACGAACGCAATGCTTGATTGTGTTTGACTGTTTAGTCATAGCTTGAGTATACTTCATCCGATCTTTATCATTTCTTCGGTAAATCGATAAATAATCTTGATTACTTAATATCTCTTGAAGGTAAGAACCGCCTATCTACAAAACTGTGGGAGATATGACTTTTTTCCAAATTGCAGGGGCGGGAGGGGGCGTGGCAAAAATTGAAAACAAACTTGATCTGCCTGCAAGTTTAAGAAGTTTATGTCCCACACATGTCAAACTTCTATCTCTTACCATCTCTGACAGACGGACGGACGGACATGGCTATATCGACTCAGCTGTTGATGCTGATCAAGAATATATATAGTTTATAGGGTCGGAAATGGTTCCTTCTCCCTGTTACATACTTTTACACAAACTTAATATACTCTGTGTACTTTTGGTTCAGAGTATAAAAATATTTATCGGACCTCGTATCTTGAAAAATCCAACTTATTTTTTAATCAAAAACTTTAATTAAAGTTATAAAATGACGCACTTTTACCCAAATTTCTTGAGAACTGTTTAACCGTTTTTATAATTGTTTATTCTCGGTAAAAGTTAACACCCAAATGCATCAAATCCATGTTCCAAGTCCATTAAAAATAATTATAATTATAATTACAGTTTTAATTTGATCGAAAACAGTTGCCGAAACGCGATAATCTCGAAACCAAATTTTTTGAAAATGGTTGCAAAAATGTAAGGATCACAAATATCCTAGTTTAAACCAGAATTACATCAGTTCTTTACGAAACTCCGGTGGCAAAATTTTTTGCCACTGTGGGCCTATGGTATAAATTTTTGGCCAACTTTAAGCCGGAATACAACAACAACCAATTTCTAATTTAACCGATTACCTATCGAATAAAAAAAAACACTTGTTAATGTCACATATGTTCACCCTGTTCCGAATTTCGAGTCGATTTTCGTGTAAACGTTGGTATATTGCATCCAAATTGAACAACATTGTATTAAAGGTGAAAAATATGCCTACGGTTATTAGATCAGGTATAAAATATCTCGAAATTGCTTGAGCAGGTGAAGCCGATTGGTCAATGCCAAGTGAATTCGATTCGAGAGAAAATTACGACGGAATCGAGTAACCACAGATTAGCTTGTCACTTACGTATAAATTTTATATAAGTTAAATGTGAATCTAAAGTTTACACGTAAATCGACTCTGATATCAGAACAGGGCCGATAGTTTTTGTGTATTTTAATTTTTTGTAAGCCTTTAAAAAATGACACCTGAAGGTATACAGTAGTACCGTTAACATTTCATACACACCCAGATTTCGGTGTGGGTCCGAAATTTCTTTGCTTCTTTTTCCATTTATAGCTGAAATTAGAATTTCATAGACTTTTACATCGAGATCTCTAATTTACATCTCTAATTTACAACATTTATATTTAAATGACCATTCTAATCATTTGGGAACTGCTTTATAACTGTTCCTTCAATTACATTGGCAATTATGGAACCATTTGTAGTGCAAATTGTGAAGCGTTTGCTCAAGGGAACTTCCTCCTGGCTGAGCAGGATATTTTTGTTAACTGCTTTGTAGTCATCTACATTTAGTAACAATTTGTTCTTAACATGTTTTTTTAATATATTATATTTAAATTTTTCGTATTTTATTTGTTTTCGAAACTGATAATTTTGAATTTTGCAAACTATCACCATATAAAAAAGACAGTATAAATTTTTGAATTTTCAACGGATTTACAAGTAAAATTCAATTTATTGTAGATCATCGGTGCTTTGTAAAGCGTCATAGCCACTTTCAGATATATAAATATTTATGTTTTAGCCTGGTTGATATTAACTCTTTAACCAATAGACCAACTGAACTGTCTTGATATTTGGTATGCCTTCATACCTACATACATATGTACCTATTCGGGTAGTCCCTTTTTCGTAAGAATGTTTAAGAGCTTTACATTCAGAATCAAACACATTAATTATAATACATAGGGGTTTCACGTCAAATTGATTATCAAGTGATCGGTTTAAAAATTAAATTTAGGGCCAATTTTAACTTTCAGTCTACTACCTTACCCTCTACACCATTGCTGCCAAGATAGATGAGCTAGCTAAATATGCAATATAATTTAAAAGTCTCTTTTCCTGTTTTATTTTATCTTTTCTAAAAGATTATAAAATGTTTATCAACACTGACAATTATAAACATCCAGTTAATCTCATGACCTGGATCTGGGCTGGTGATGTCAGCTTATTTTTCCACAGTAAACTTGGTTGTTGTAATTTTTAATTTTTAAACAGATTACTTGACAATCAAGTTAACGTGAAAACCATAAAAATTTTGTTTAAATTATTTAGAAGTAAATTTAATAACAATCTAGAACTAGGGTTCAACGGGTTAAAGTAAGAACTCTTAAAATGCTTAAGCAGTTGAGAGAACCCTTGCCGAATTAAAAGAGTCGTGCAGCTCTGTTAACACCGTTGCAAAGGTTATAATTTTGGCGAGAAGTTTGCAACGCCAGAAATATTTATTTCCGACCCAAAAAACTAAATATAATAAAATATACAAAATATAAATATATTGAGAGTTGTCCGTCCGTCGTATCGGACGACTATATCTAGAAACAGCCATAGATAATTTGATAGCTTTTTTGTTTTCAACGTCAGACTTCTTAACAATTTTTTCTTCACAAACCCGAACCTAAACTGGAACCGGTGCAAAAAAAAGTAGAAAAGGATTCGGTTCAAAACATCTTGTATTACATTTTTTTTCTAGCTGCTATAAATTTCAAGTATGCCATATGCCATGATCCTTAGGTTGGATTTTTTTGAATTTTTTAGTTTATTTGTTCATATAATTTTAATTCATTTTAATTTTGGTTACCGAACACACTTTTGAAAGAATGTTGGCAAACACAAAATTGTGAGTCTGTGACGTCACATTGGAATTCTTTGGTTGTTGGATAGTCACTATCTGAAAAATGTATGAAATTTTAATAGTTTTAATAATGCAGGTCGATGGCGATCTCATTTCATGTACTAACAGGGGAACAACCAATCACCCAGGGGCATCTTGGGTGGCATATCAATCCGTCCGTATTTGAAAGTGAATTTTGAAATTAATTTTGCGGAATTCAGAGGCGGTTGAAGCTCAAGTTTTCTTGGTCCACACTCGCATATGCGCGATCTTTTATCCTTTTCCAGGCTTGTACATTCGCGATCATAGAAGGGATTGTCCATAGTATAATTAGACCAGGTAGCCTTCAGATGCAATTGACCATTGTTTACATAAGAGTTTTCTTCGTTTTCCACAAAAGCTACAAACTCCTGATCCAATGCACGAATGCGTGATGTTCGTTCATGGCTCCAATATGTTGAAAAATCGCTCCCATCGAAATTTTCCTCAGAAATTAATTCCGTATCACGATTTGAAATATCTTTGCTCGATACTTGTGTTTCAATTGTTGTGGAATTCTCAATTCCTGTGGAGTAACGCATAAAAATTAATCTACCTTTGTAAAGTACACTGATAAACAAGTGAGCAAGTCGGTCAAGCCAGACTGTAAAATACTTTGTACATGAATTTTGATGCTTTTGTAGCAGCAGAAAGCAGCGCTTCTGCTGCGCTGCCGCTGCGAACATTCTATTAATCATAACTTGACTATCATGTATTCGATCTTTAGCAATTTTTCGGCAAATAGGATAAATAGTACTGATTACTACTAAATATGTCTGGAAGGTACAAATCACCTATCTGCAGAACTGTGGAAGATATGATGTGGCTAAAATTGAAAATAAACCTCATCTGTCTCCTACTTCAAACCAGTGTTTAAATTGCTTCTGATGAATTAGCAAAAGTTACAAAATTGTTGCTTTTCACAACTTATCAACTCCTGCTTCTGCTTTTGATGAAAACCGAAGTCGCAGCCAAATGAAAAGCAAATAACGATTATTGAGAAAAATAAAAGCAGCAGCAGACGTCGCTTTATGATTTTGATTTTGGTTTTGCTGATGATTTTGTTCAGTGCCGTAAGCTGCAGCATGTGTGTTGACGGCAGCGCTGTCGAGACGATATTTTCTTGGAACTTACCAGCCCACCAAAATTTAACGCAACAACATTTGTTTTTTTTTGGTGCGCTGTTGTTGTTACCTTCAACCCAGCCGAGCCTACTAACGGTAAATGTTTTATTGTGTGTGTTGAGAGAGGCCAAAAGCAAAATGCAAAAGCAGAAAGAGATGCGAGTGACTTCTGTCGACTTCTGAAAGCGAACACGTGCTGCAGCTTCGACTAACGCTAACGACTAAAGCAAAATCAAAATGAAAATCGGAAATGATGAAGCGGCGAGTGCTGCTGCTGTTTGCTTTTTCTCAATTATCATTTTTGCTTTTGATTTAGCTGCGGGTTCTGTTTTTGTCAAAAGCAGAAGCAAAGCAGACGAAATGAAACTTATTGCTGTTTTTTAAACACTGCTTTAAGCACCCAGCTCTTACAATCTTTGAAATCTGTGCGTTCATACTGACAGACGGACGGATGGACAGACAGACGGACATGGCTATATCGACTCGGCTGTTGATGCTGATCTAGAATATATATGGGTGATTCCATGAAAAATCGGCCAATCAACTTTTTTTAGTATGTACGTATTTTCAGCATTTTGCCGAAATGTGCTTAATTCGTGGGAAAAAATGATTTGAAAATTTAGCTATTAAAAAAATTTAATTATTTTCAATTGCTTGCTATCCAAAGCCATTGGTAATAAAAATCTTTTAAAAATCTGTAAATTTACGTCGAATCCCAAACTTTCAAGTTTCTTACACTTAAAAATTATTTCCATTTTTTTTGGTTACCAAATCGCGGAAAAAAGAAACCAAAAATTAATGGGCGCGAAAGGGACGATTTTTTTCTCAAAATTTGGTCCTGGAATTTACTGTATTAAGCTTTAAATGGGAAACTGAATAGTTCCAGAGTTATGGCCTTTTTTCTTAATTATTTAATATATTTTTTTTTGGAATCTAACAAAATTAGATGTCTCGGAAAGTGAGTATGTATTGGTTTTAAGAAGATAGTTTTTTTGTGGCTGAATAGAGTGAAGAGTTTGTGTCCCATGTATAGTTTTGCATTTTGAATATCGTGATTTTAAAAATTCTGTAGCTTATTATAGTGATTTGTGTTTCTGTATCGTACTGTGATGTTTGGTAAAAATTCGTTGGCCCATTCATAGAGTTATATTGCAGTTATAATCTGTTTATCGGTAATCATTTGAAGGTTTGCCCGTCTAGCCATTCTTTTTAGTGTTCCCCCAACTCCATTGCAAGATCCTTTACCGTGGGCTGTTACGTAGAAATGCCACTTCGCCAATTGGTTAAAATCATTTTTATGATGATAGACATTGGAAAAGTTCTTAACGTTTTTAAACTGTTGATGAGCCCCGTCCAAAAAACAGATGCACTTTTGAAGGTGAGGGAATTCTGCGAAAAAATATTCATTAAGGGCGTCAATGGATCATGTTTCTTGCAATCTGGTATTATTATTATTGTTTGGTGTTTCAGGTGCTGCCTATTCTTAAAATAAAATACTATCGGAAAACTATTGGCTTGGTCGATGTTCCAATGAAATCCTGTAATAGCATTTTGAATAGCAAACGCATAGTTTTCGGCAAAGTCGCACATTATTTAACAAAAATTAATTAAATAAGTAAGAAAAAAGACCATAACTCTCGAACTATTTAGTTTTCCATTTAGAGCTTAATACAGTAAATTCCTGGATACAAGACCAAATTTTGAGAAAACAAGACCGATTTTTCATGGAATCACCCATATATCTTATATGGTCGGAAATGTTTCCTTCTGCCTGTTACCTACATTTGCACGACTTTAGTATACCCGTTACTCGTAGAGTATTAAAGATCTCCGACCCCTTAAAGTACATATATATTACAAGAATGCATAAAATGGAAGAAAGAAATCCTGGGAATGACTGAACATGTTGATTTGCCACTTACCTGAAGGAAGTCCATTATCTTCCGCAATTTCGTTGGCCAGGCAATAAAGGCTTAACGAGAAGACCAACGATAGATGAACCAACATCTCGTTTACAACCTCACACACTTTATAAAGAAATATACATTTATTAAAAAAAAAAAAGAGATTAGCCAAATATGTAACTAATATCAACGGCGATCTAGAGCAATCCACAAGTTTCAAAAAACTAAAAGTTCTAGCGGGTTGGCTGTCCATTTATACCTCATAAATACAATACGCATGCTTCGATAGCATATCAGCAATAGGAAATGGGAATACATGTAGTCAATTTGGGAGTCAAAGGCGCTCTGGACTGTATGGGACTTTGTTGAGTTTAATTATGGAAATTAGTTCAAGTGCGGTAACGCTAAAACCGAGATCCAAATTTTGAACTACGGAATTGATTGGGGTCTTGCATTGATCCCAAATGACTTATTTTTGTATAGTTTATGTATGGTACATCCGCATGTAACATAGCGAAACAACACAACAGACAAATCATAGCAACGAACAATATGTAGCGTGCATCAGTCGCTATTTCATTCAAATGACCCAAAGATAACGTTGTTAACCTTTTGATAGGTTCTGATTACTAAGAATTTTGCAGTGCTAACTAAATTTAAAATTCCGAGAGACAATAATTCTTTAGAAAGCAATTTTAAAAAAGAATTTTTTTAAAATACTGTTCAGAAAGCATACACCATGGGCCATGATTTTAGTCTTATTTCGCAAAATGTACTTTTACGACTTTTACAAGTCGTATATGTCACATACATGTCAAACCTCTATCTTTTATCATCTCTGAAATCTTTTCGTTCATTCGGACAGGCGGACAAGCCCAGTCTGTCTGTCTGTCCATCTGCCTGTTTCTACGCAAGCTAGTCTCTTAGTTTTGAAGCTATCGAACTGAAATTTTGCACAGAGTCTTCTTTTGACTGCACGCTGCTAATATATCGCAACCGTTCGGTTCGGATGTCTATTTCTTGTAGCTTTTGTATTCAATGTAGGCGTTATTAAACTCGGTCATTATTAATAGCGATATCGCTAGCCGTTGGAGCGAGCTTTTGCAAATGTATTAAAACTTCCGATATTTCCATTGAAGAAGGTCTGACATTGATTTAAGCTCGATATTCGTTACGATTTTGGAGTTACGTTCAAGGTGTAAATTAAATGGTAGTTTCTTGCTTCCATTGCTCTCTCTCCGGGAAGCAGTTTTTAAAGTTGTCGTTACAATTCTGAGTATATTCTGGTATACACAGTAATCATTTCCCTTTGCCTCAGACGGTATTCCTACTTCCAGTAGGACACTGCTGAAGTAGATGCTTTAAGAAGTTTCATTTCCCGAAGTCTTACTGTGCTTCTCGCTGTTGTATACTTTGGGAAAGTGTCTACAGGTTCCAGGTTCAGAATTACTTCCAGGGACGCCTGAGTGGTAGATCGCAGGGATCCTGTTATAACCAGGCAAGCTGCTGAAGCTTCTACCAGGTAAGGATGGGTCTGACGACCGATGTGTATAACCAATGAATAATATACGGTTGACCATCTCCTACCGAATCTCTTTTTGCAAGAGTAGTCCTTCATTCTTTACTCGGAGTTGCTCCTCCAGGAGAGTTTCGAGTTCAGAATTACACCCAGATACTTTGCCTCCGTAACCCTGTTGAGCTGCGTTCAGTTGAGCGTGCTCTGCAGAATAACTGATTTTTTTAATTGGTCCCAGTACCAGTACATTCCAGTACCTTATTTTCTATGTCGAAGTGCGGTCTTAAGTAGAAAAAATAAAAATAATTTTTTGTATTTTTTCCTAGGCGTTTATAAAATAAATTTCATATCTTGACTCCATCTAAAGCTTCTGAATTGAGAAACAAAAAAATTTAAATCGAATTTAAACTTTAAATTCATTAATTTTTTTTATTTTTGTAATCTAGTGTTACGTTTAAATCGGACTGAGGCCATGTCTTTGGAATAAAAAAAATTAATTTTATTTATGTATTTTTTTTTAATGTTTTTCTTATTTATATTAGTTCTTAATATTTTATAATCTCATTCCGTGGCATAAACGCGCACATAGTCGACTAATAACTTATGATGCTTCCATGTTGAATGCCAAAGCTCTTGTTTTTCCCAGAACTGAACTTTTGCCTGGGGATGCGAATTTGTCCAGGGTTTTTCATAGCTGGCTGTTCGTAAATTATCCACAAAATCACCAAAGCCACCAACTGAAATGCCCAATGTGATGTAAAACTGGAAATAAATGAAATAATAGCCAAATGATTAGATAACAATGCTTACGTATCAGTTGTTGCTTTAGTTGGGAATGACTGAGAATAATCTTTGATCTTTTTTCTAAGAAACAAGTAAGACGATCGATCTAGTTTGACTGCAACGTACTCTGTACCTATGAAAGTGTATGCTCGTATGTATGTCTTTTGCTACTGCAGCAGCAACAGAAATCAGCGCTGCCACTGCGAACTTTATTTTGCTCATATCGTGACTATCGTTCATCCGATCTTTACTAATCATTTTAGTAGCTTGGTTAGCATTTTAATGCCTTGTACATCTCATCAAATAAACTATAGCCTTAGCCTTATGGTTGAACAAAAAACGAGAAGGCCAAGCTAACTTCGTCTGTGCCGAAGTTTTTATACCCTTGCAAATGCTGTTTAAGAACGCTTACATAATAATCAAACATTTTTCTAACTATATCCCATTTTCCGACAGATAAACATCTGATTTCGACCAAATTTCGCGAATCTTTTTAAAAACATATCAAAATAAAAAAATCGTCGAGTTTAAGAACGATAAAATTTAAAACAAAAAAGTTATTCTCACTAAGACTCATTTTCCGACCGATCGGTCCTATGGCAGCCTTTAGATATAGTCATCCGATTTCGAACAAATTTGCGAATATATATTATTTGAAGCATACAGAATTAGTAATCAGTGAGTTTAAAAACGCTAACAATAAAAACATAAAATATTCTTACTAAGAACTATTTTCGACCGATCGGTCATATGGCAACCATAAGATATAGTCACCCGATGTCGATCAACTTTCTCAAATTAGTTTGAAAGCATGTTATATTAAGAATCACCGACCTTAAGAACGCTAACATTAAAAGCAAAAAAGTTTTTCTAACTAAGACCAATTTTTTTGCCGATGGTTCACCGGCAGCTATAAGATATAGTCATCCGATCTTGACCAAAATTTGCAAATCTGTCTGAAAGCCTATAATATTAACAATGGCTGTGTTTAAGAACGCTAAAATTGAAAACAAAAAAGGTTTTGTCACTAAGACCCATTTTCCGACCGATGGTTCCTATGACAGCTAAAAGATATAGTCATCTGATCTTGACCAAAATTTGCAAATCTATCTGAAAGCCTTTAATATTAATAATGGCTGAGTTTAAGAACGCTAACATTGAAAACGAAAAAGTTTTTCTCACTAAGACCCATTTTTTGACCGATGGTTCCTATGGCAGCTATAAGATATAGTCATCCGATCCGGTCGGTTCCGACAGATAGCCTTAAAACTGAGAGACTAGTTTGCGTAGAAACAGACGGACAGACAGACAGTCAGACGGACGGACTAAACTCAATCGACTCAGCTCGTCGCCCTGATTAAGAATATAAATAGTTTATGGGGTCGGAAATGCATATAAAGAACGAGTGCCAATTGGTACGCCGGTCTTTTGGACAGATCCAGACATGCTAAACAGAAGTGCTACGGGTCAAATTTGGTGGTCTCGTTGGTATTCAAATTTGTTTGTTGAAAAATGTTTCACAGTGTTATATTAGTAAACAGCTTTCAACTCTCAAAGAAAATGTAATATCGGTTCCGGGTTCAGAGGTGGACTTAAACCGGTTCAATTCGGATAATGTACAGATTAGTTTGATAGCATTGAAGCCGACTGGCTCATCTTGGTGAGGTAATAGGTAAGCAATTTTAGTACCCAACTATCTTACGGCTACCTATAGGTACTGCCCATCACTGCTAACAGACATTTCCATCTAAAATTGGGCAACGTTCATGTCATGCATCTAAAAGGGGTTTCCCGCCTTTGCCTCAGCAAAACCAGTTTCCATCAAATCTATGCTAATGACTCACCATGCGATCAAACGGTGCCATGGGCCCGCCTCTTTTCCATCTGGCATTTAAGTCGGAAGCAGCAAATCCGCTCAACAGCTCATTATACTCTTGTCCATCCACGGAAAAGCGAAATCCGCGGTTTGTCCAATCCAAGCCATAGACATGGAATTCATCACCAAAATGTTTATTACGCCGCTGCGTTACCCAAAAGTCTTCCCGTTGCTCCGCGTGGTTAGAGAGTACCGGACCAGCATATAAAGAGCGACCATCAATTAGTTTGCCATGTGGTAAGCGCAATTGAGCATTTCCTCTGGCCATGGCCACACGCAACTGTCCAGACTCGTAACCCATCTGGCCATACCATTCCATGAGAGGCTCCAGCAGTAGCAGGGGAACTAACCAATCTCCTTTGGGCAGTTTGGCACGAATCTCAATACGTCCGTATTTAAAGGCAAATGATTCTTTCGTACTTAAACGAGGTACCACCACTGGTGGCATAATGCTATTCGGTCCGCTCCCACTGGTATGCAGCACGCACTCCTTCTGTCGATTGTGGGTGCCGGTGCAACGTTCGGAGAGATCGAGATGTGCTCGGGTTATCTGCAAGTCGGGACGATAACTGGACCAAAGCACTGGTTCAATCACCAAATTACCACTCTCGACTCTGGCCTTGCCATCGTAGAGCACGAATTCGGCATCATTTGTGTCCAAAGGAGCTCGCACTTCATGCAGCCAGCGTGTTTCATTAAGCGCTTCAAAATTCTCCTCAAATATCAATTGATCTTTGCACAAACGACGGGAGGAAGCTGGATAGATCTCAGTTATGGTAGGAACACATATCGAGGGGTGCGGTGTCGATGGCAACGGCGGTCTCAACAGAGGAGGAGGAAATTCTTCATTGGGCGAACAACCTTTGGGTAGATAGGGACCAATCAAGTCACAGACTTCTAGAGGCTGCTCCAGATCCTGAAATATGGCCCGCTCGTGCTGTACACTTGTCCAAATGTACAAAACATCATGAGCCTTCAGGTTACTTGTAATGAAATCGTGGTACCAACGCCCCTCCTGCGGTTCACGCAATTGATGACTGAATTCACCCTGGTTAAATGAGGTGAAATTTCGATTGCGATTCGCATTAAAGGCCACACGCTTCACTCCGGGTTCATCTTGAAAAGAATATTTGTGTGTAAGTATAATGTGCATATGTAAACAGAGATGAGAGCTTGTTGGATATGTGCATTCACCTGGTATGGATACACGAAATCCATTGGACGTTAGCTCCACCGTAGCCTTTGGTACCTTATAGCCATCAACTGCAACCCAAAGTAGTAAAATTATGCCTAATCCCAATCCTTGCATTCTAATCTGTAAGCGACGACTCTTTGTTCTTCTCCCAGCGCAAGTGTTAAAGCAAATGATTGAATCAAAACTCTGATGATGGTGATAGCGTTTTGGTGCGTATCTCTCTGGCTCTCTCTTCTTCTCCCAGACCGGTTCTCGTTCGATTATGTTTGTTTAGTTATTTCCAGCAAGTTTTACATTTTGTTTACTCGTGCTCTATCAACATTGTTTTTAATTTAATGCAATAAACAGTTTGGGGGAATACTTTTAAGTTGATAGTTGATTGACTTTTGCTCAAATAAAAATGCAACATTTTAAAACAAATATTACTCTGTAGAAAAAACTCTGATTCACTGGCCACCAAATGGGGAAAGATTGGTTGCTAAACGCTAAACTGGCGACATCTTAGTAGACAGACACTAAAACACTCATTAGCTTAGGGCTTAGTTTCAGGAGGTGGAGCTCACCTAGTAATATCAAATGCATCTAGTCATTAGAGTTTATATGGAATTTTTCCTATGATGTTTTTTCTTTGTTGGTTAAATTCGGTGATTATTATTTATAATCTACTATCAACCCCCGTTCTAAATACTTCCCTAACGCCAATGCACTTCCCCTTCTATCAAACCCCAACAAACAATCTATCAGTAAAATAGTCACATTCTTAAAAGTACCCAATATATATAATGAAATTTAATCCTTAATATAAAATTATATATAACTATTATAGCTTAAGGTCTGTACCATAGCATAAGTTCGTATGTCGTCCTTTTACAGCGCATAGGAACTGTTAATAAATAAATTAATAAATATACTAGCAGTCAAATTGTAAAGCTCTGTCTTTAGCATCGGAAAATTCCTATCAGGAAATTGCTCTTTAATTACGTTGTGATACCCCAAGTGAAGGCCTAAAATGTGAAAGGTTACACTGATTAATCAGCTGTGCTCTGTTAACAGTGTTAGTTGTGTGAGTACTAACAAAAGACCGAAAAAGTAAAGCTATATTCGCCAATGCGGAAGTTTCTCTAAATTATTTCTAAGGGTTCAAAGAGTTGAGCAATATTGCAGAAGACACCATAAGAAACTATGTGAGTGCAATTTACTGTAAGTTTTTGCTTTATATTATAACAAAAACAACATAAATATAATGAGGAAATTTCAGTAACGTAACGTCACGCAACCTGGTAAATAAAGAAAAGCTTTGCCCAATTCGCAAAGTTTTGCATTTTTCTAAAACATGTCAAAACCCACTTCCGTTTTTTGTAACGTCACGCCAGCACATATTATTGCTTATATCTTTAACTCCTAATGATCGATGTATGTGATTGTTTTTGCTGATTGTAGTGCTACTTAACCGCACCTAAATATAAAACAATCTTTTTAAAAATCCAATATTTTCATATTTTTTAAAATCATTTTATCTTACAAACGTAACTACAGTTTGGAAATGCCCACTAGCTGTGTACCCGGCGACGCCCGGGGTCATTGCATTGTGTGGATATAGTTCTTATAAGAGCGATTATATTCAAGTTTAAACTGGCAGTATGTCGATATTAACATTTGATCTTGTCCAAACTGGTTTGCAACCAATGCTGAATTGGGAAAGTATCACACACCAAATTTACATTTAATATAACTAGGGTTGCTTAAATAACTGCTGAGATATGGACCTCAACCAGTTTTGAACCGTTTTTGAACATGTTCACAGACTTGGCCAAATTGTATGATTCTTTTTTGACGAACATACTGTGAAAATTTCGTAAGGATCGGCTTAGACTCCTATTAGGAACAAACATACACACCTACATACATTCACTTTTGTATATATGTATACACAGAAGAAACAAGTGAGAAAGTCGGTCAAGCCCGACTATAAGATACTCTGTATCAGTTAATGCCGTCGCACGCATTTGCTCGTTCGTTATACGTGTTATACGCGCCATACGCTGTTTTACGCGTTATACGCTGTTATACGCTCATCTCTAAGTTTCTCTGTCTCTCGCTCTCTACAAAGATTGTGTTTGTTTGAATACAGCGGTGGTTGGCAGGAAGGGCGGGGGGGTGCTTGTCGGTTAACTTTTTTTGCTCATAGCTTGTGTATCGTTCATCCGATCTTTATCATTCCTTTAGCAAAGAGATATATTGAAGGTACGAAGAATCAATCATCAAAACTGTCAGAGACTTTTTTCCAAATTACGGGGGCCCCGTCTGTGTACCTTTGGTACAGAGTATAAAAAATCCTTAACATTAGCTCGATATTAAATCGGAAAATTATTTTTCTATATTTAAGAAAGTGACCCTAGAATCGATATCGCCTTAAAATTTAGGCGACAACAACCACGTTTCGGTGGTCGTCTGTTATTGTATACTTTTCGGTTTTCCCTCTCAGGAAAACATTTCTTCCCCTGAATATCGAAGTCGTGCAGGGCCGACTCTCTCGTTTTTTCTGTGTTCATGTATATAAATATAGATAACTTAAATAATTCAATTCAGAATCTTTAATAGTCTGATTGCACGCTACTATCAAAAATATAAAAGTTGTCTATCGAAAGGACCCATTTTGCGACCGCTCGTTTCTATGGCAGCTGTAAGATATACCAAATTTTGCAGATCTGCTTGAAAGCATAGAATATTAATAATGTCCGAGCTAAGAATCGCTTACATTGAAAACAAACAGTTTTTCTCACTAAGACCTATTTTCTGAGCGATCGTTCCAATTGCAGCTATAAGGAATAGTCCTCCGATCCAGCCGGTTCCGACATATTAGCAGCGTGCAATAAAAAGAAGACAAAGATTTAAACTTAATGAGAAAAAAAAACGATTAACAAAATGTTGAATTACAAATTTCATGCGAGTTATTTTGTTAAAACTGAAAGCCTTTACGCAGTTCTGAAGTAATGACAAATTTACATACAACAAATTTTACGTCTTTAGACTCTTTAACGTTAAAGTATGCCTCTTCCAAATTATATGTATGGAATTTTTACATTACTTCTTATTACTTTACAACTCCGTATGGGGCTTTAGAATAAAACTATTTTCTCTGAAAATATATTAATTATATCCGCTCAAATGTAATCATTTTTTACCAAATTTCTATTAAATAACAATATACGTAGTACTTAAGCTCAAAACAAATCTCAACTAATACACAATAACATTCTATTTATAAGTATATTGAGACTTATTTACAATAAAAACGAGAAGGCAATACTAATTTTGTATATGCCGAAGTTTAAATACACTTCCAAAGGGGGTGACGACATAATTCCGACGACATAGTTTTAACAGAAAAAAACGACACAATTTCGAGCGAAATAATGTCGTTTTGTTTTGTCGGAATAATGTCGTTTTAAAACGACATAATTTCGAGCGAAATAATGTCGTTTTCTTTTGTCGGAATAATGTCGTTTTAAAATGACATAATTTCGATTCCAAATGTACTGGGCGAAGTTATGTCGTCGGAATTATGTCGCTATGCCTTCCAAAAGCTTCAAACGAGTCATTTTTCTCTTTCACGTTTCTATGTCAGCTATAAGATTTGGATGGTACCTTTATTTAAGCAAGCCAAATACTTGCTAGCTTTAAAATTGAAAGAATAGTGTGCGCAGATGCAGACAGAAGCACTTACGGGCGGTCGGACAAAGCCCCACGTCCTGATCAAAAAAATTTATATATTCTTTATGGAATCGAAAACAATTATTTATATTTGTTGCAAATTTCTGGTCAAAATGAATATACACTTTGCAAGTGTATTAAAATTATGTCTGAGATGCTTCATACTTGAGCGTAGCTGTAATCTCATTTAAGAATGATTAGACTTAAAGCTCTACTGATAACAACACGAATCCAATAAGCTCTCTCAGCTTGAATTAAGCTTTAGCACAAATCAAGAATTTCCATCAAAGTAATTGCAACTGGTTAACAAATATAGTACTAGCTTAGAGTTTCTCAGAATAGCACGGGCATATAAACGCTTTTAGTTAGAATATTAGTTTAATAATATTCATTACATTGCTGCTGCGTCATGCGCTGGCAAATGTTACTAGTGTACCTAAGCCTATGGCTTCTTGGTGAAAATTTGGCTTATCAAATTCCCAGCATAGAGTTCGAAATGCTCAATGAGCTGGGCTTCGAGGTGTCTATACCAGGTAGGGTATCAAGATCAAGGCTAAACGAAAATTCAAACTTTATAATCCCCCGCAGATGAGCCTGGCGTGCAAAGTGTGTTCTATATGCTTCAAGTTGATGGCAATTGTCCTGCCTTGATGGATTTCATTACCGAAGCCAAAAATGGCAGTTGGCTAAGCAAACAGAAGACGAGTCTACAGAACAATGATAAACTGGAAATTTCCGTTCTGGTGCAGTACAACGATGAGATCTTTGACAAAAGCGAAACGCGTGTTATACTCAACACTCGCATGTTGACCACTCGCGATAGCAGTTCGCGGAGTATCACGTTTAAGCCTACTGAAGGTGAATGTCAGGCGCATTTGGCGTCTCAGAAACAACCGAAACGCTGCAAACCCGCTCAGAGTATTGTCGCGTCGGGTCGACGCACCTGTCAGGGTGAGCTACTATTTGAAGATAGTTTCAGTAGCAATCAATTGAATCGCTCAACCTGGAAACATGACATACGTCAGCGTATGTATCATGTGGAAGAGGAACTGGTGGCCTTTGATGATGCACCACGGAATTCATTTGTCAAGGAGGGACAACTCCATATAGTGCCGGTTATAGCTACTGAGGTGACCGAGGGCAGCTTTAAGCTAGGTGATCGTTGTACAGCCGTTGAGAATCCCGAGCAGGAGTGCAACATAGCCCAGGGAAGTTTCTATACAATTAAACCTCCGGTATATTCAGCTCAAGTGCATACACGAGACTCATTCAGTTTCAAATATGGCAAAATAGTGGTACGAGCTAAGCTACCCAAGGGAGATTGGCTATTTCCATGTAAGTGCGAAGTGTTGAAAAAGAAAGAATGATTCTAATCACATCTTATATTACAGATGTGATGCTACAGCCCGTGTCTACATATGCGGAAACCCATTATGCCAAACAAATGCGTAAGTTGCACACTGGTTCAAATTCCAAACATATTTGACGAAATCCGAAAAATGTAATTAGAGATCTTATTTTTTCGGTACATTTAATAGGCGTGGCAAATGCCTGAGAAATTATATATAATCCGCATTGATATGTTTGTACAGCACTGTTACGAGGATCTCCCAGTCCACTCATCATCAGACTTGTTGGTTTAACGCTTCAACGACTTGCATATTTCGCTTATATCCAAACTGGACTTGCCGAATAAACACTTGGGTATTCCAAATGTGTAAAATTCCAGCCGAAAGTTATGCAATGTGTTTTAAAGGTTTTTACCAATTATTGCGATCGTTTAGCAGGGCCAAGAGATCTTGCTTATACAAAGGGTATACAGCCGTTTGTAAGCACCAAGGTATTTTTATACTCTGTACCAAAGGTACACAGAGTATATTAAGTTTTTGCAAAAGTATGTAACAGGGAGAAGGAATCATTTCCGATCCTATAAAGTATATATATTCCTCGATAATAGTCATGTCTGTCTGTCCGTCCGTCCGTAGGAACAAACAGATCTCAGAGCAAAAAAAAATATACGGCGAGCTTTCCGCTTTTTATATGTACATATACTAGCAAATAACCCGTCGCGCTTCGCTGCGTCGCCATCAGTAGAGTGAATAATTGATTAATTAATTAATAGATGAAAACCGTTACCGCTATCGCTATCTTTAGCTTTATCGTTATCGTTATCGTTATCGTTATCGTTATCGTTATCGTTATCGTTATCGTTATCGTTATCGTTATCGTTATCGTTATCGTTATCGTTATCGTTATCGTTATCGTTATCGTTATCGTTATCGTTATCGTTATCGTTATCGTTATCGTTATCGTTATCGTTATCGTTATCGTTATCGTTATCGTTATCGTTATCGCTATAGTTATCGTTATCGTTATCATTATCGTTATCCCCATTTCACTTTATTTCGTATTCTATCCTTACAAACCGAGTTTCAATCCAATCGGATGAAAAATAATTTTTTGCCCACAGAATTATCCGGAAATTTTCACGCCTGGGGGGCGGATTTTCCGACATTGGAAAGTCACATTTCAAATTATTTTATATTCTATCCTTACAAACCGAATTTCAAGCCAATCGGATGAAAAATAACTTTTTGCCCACAGAATTTTCCGGGAATTTTCATGCCTGGGGGGCGGATTTTCCGACATTGGAAAATGACATCTCAAATTATTCCGTATTCTATCCTTACAAACCGAGTTTCAACTCAATCGGATGAAAAATAGTTTTTTGCCTACTGAATTTTCCGGGAATTTTCACGCCTGGGGGGCGGATTTTCCGACGTTGGAAAATCACATTTCAAATTATTCCGTATTCTATCCTTACAAACCGAGTTTCAACTCAATCGGATGAAAAATAGTTTTTTGCAAGCACAATTTTCCGGGAATTTTCACGCCTGGGGGGCGGATTTTAGCGACCTGTTTTAATTTTAGTTGCTTATTTTTATATTGAAAACCATATATATGGAGATTTTCCAGGTTTTTAGTTTGTGTGAGTGGATTTTAATTCATTGAAATCCCCTAGCCTCCAATTCTTAAATTTCTGCAACATTTTTTACTGTGAACCATCCCTTAAATCGAACCAATTGTGAAGAAATAATTGAACCTGAACCTGTTCCGAACACAAGATTTCGGTTCGCTTCAACAAAAACTATTCATTAAAAAATCTAGAACTATTGACCAGTGATTTTTTGTTATCTGTAGATCTTAAAATTTGTAGATTGAGTTATAGAATGTGCTTTAAAATCGGCACCCTACGCTTTAGTGTTTTAAGCAGGGCTGCAAACCGGTTTTGAACCGAACTGGTTCGAACCCGAAATTCCGGCTTTTTCTTTACTGTGAACCAAACCCTGAACCGAACCACGAGGACGAAAATAGATGAACCCGTTCCGAACCTAAGCTTTTGGTTCGGTTCAAAAAAAAAAATTTATTCGACCTGTGATTTTCTCCTTTTCGCACTCCCCATGGTTATTAACATACATACATATTGTACATATGTACAACAATTTAAATACGTGAAGAATCAGAGCGTGCTATTGCATGTAGTACTTCTTTGCCTACCTATGTACATATGTATACATTCATACGTATGCGTAATTTATATTACATATACAGAGACCACAATACTTCCAGTCAGAGATATTAATTTGTAATATACTACAAATTCAATGTAAACACCTATGTACACTGCACAATGTTTTGAACGTTTTATTTTTCATCTTATACATATACATATGCGCCAATCTAATCAACCCGGTCCATGCTACTTCAGAAACATGTCAGCCGAATACAAACAAAAGTGTGTGCCACACGCAGCGATGCCAATTCAGCTATTTTTCCCACCAGATATAGCTATTTTGTAAGCTCGAAAGCCGGAATCTATTCAGTTTTGCCGGAGCCTGCAATTCTAGCTAATTATTTGACGTTGTTTAGCTATTTTAAATTATTCTCTGTTAAGTTTTAGCATTTTTAACAGTCGATATTTGGTGGGGAAAATAGTTAAATTGGCAACACTAGCCACGCGCCAAAAATTGGGCTCAAAGAAGAATCGAAATAGATAGAGATAGAAAACACACAAGTTAGAACAATAAAAACGCGCATTTAATTTCGATTGAGAAATTTTGACTAAGAAGGTGTGAAGCAATGACGACAAATTTAATATTTTCGAAATTTGCATACAATGTAAGCACTGATAAATCAGAATGTCACGAATGCAAACTAAATATGACCGATGGGCATGCAGCAAATTTAATGCGGCACCTTCAAAAGAAGACAAAGGCATTTTTGATCAAATCATTGTGAAAAAAAGATCCAAGTGTGGCGAATAATCACTAATCGATGCTCAATTTTGTGAGTGAAAGACTGATTAAAGTGCATACAGAAAGCATAATCAATCGGACTGAAGATTTATACACTAGCAATGAAGGAAGTCCATATCCAGCACACGAGCGCACATCTCACGTCAATTATAATCTACGTCTTACAGTCTTACAATGTATTTATGCGTCAGGTGTATACCTATTGTATTTTAATTTTATACATACATATTGGGTAAAAGGTGCAACGAACCAGGGTTCGAACCAAAACCAAAGCCCAAAAACCTCGAGCCTCAAATTTCCGAACCATAACCGTTGGTAAATTTTGGTTCGAATCTGCAAACCAGAGGTTCCGAAAATTTGTATACCCGTTACTCGTAGAGTAAAAGGGTATACTAAAGTCGTGCAAATGTATGTAACAGGCAGAAGGAATCATTTCCGACCATATAAAGTATATATATTCTTGATCAGTATCAACAGCCGAGTCGATATAGCCATGTCCGTCTGTCCGTCCGTCCGTCTGTCTGTATGAACACCTAGATCTCAGAGACTAGAAGAGCTAGAGCAACCAATTTTGAAATGTAGACTCCTATTGTCTGCACGCAGATCAAGTTTATTTCAAATTTTTGCCACGCCCACCCCCGCTCCCACAATAAAAAATGTTGAATAACTCCCACAGTTTTTGAGATATCGATTTATGACTCCCACAACAAAGAAGCAGCGATATCAATAAATATTTCATGAATCCATGTGCTTTGGAAATTTCTTAGTAAACAGAAAGTTCGCTCGCTGTGCTCAGTAATGATCGGCCAAACTGCCCAGTTACAACCTTCGTTTGAGCCTAAGGGTCAGAAGCCATTTTTCCACAATGTGGGGTTTGCGGAATATTACAGGATCTAGACAACTTAACATTGCAATGAGGGGAACATCGAAAGTTTTTCGCAGCTTCGACAAGGCTGGTCCCAGTGTGAAAGGAGTATTACGTTAGCGACAGTGATGGAGCGGTGACACATATAAAAGATATCAGTTAAATTCAAAATTTGGCAGGGACTGTTTAAATTACAGTAGTGCTGAACCGACTTTTTTACTTGTTTTTGGATATCTCAATCAATTCAATTCCGTTTTTCGAAATTTAAGATAATTTTGTATACCTTTTGTAGAGGGTATATTAAAATTGTCGAGATGTTTGTAACGCATAGAAGGAAGTATCTCCGACCACATAAAGTAAATATATTCTTGATCAGCATGACGAGCTGAGTTGATATAGCCATGTCCGTCTGTCCGTTCGTCTGTCCGTCTGTTTCTATGCTATCTCCTCCGTCAGTTTTAAAGCTATCTTAAAAAAACTTTGCACGAAGTCATTTGGTACAAATACGCTGCACATTTGTCGGAACCGGCCAGATCGGATGACTATATCATATAGCTGCCATAGGAACCATCGGTCGAAAATGTTGTTTTAGTGAGAAAAACTTTTTTGTCTTCAACGCAAACGTCCCCAAACCTCGTATTTACAAGTTTTTTATGCTTTCACATATTTCCACCAAGTTTGATAGGACAACTATATAGTATAGCTGCCATAGAAATTGGGTGTAGAAAATGTATATAGGAGGCCTTGTCTAAAATATTTACATTTGGCCGAATGTATATATTTGTGTCAGTGGATTTAGGCTACTAATTTATATAAATCATACAAGCTACAAGGGTATAAAAACTTCGGTCGAGCCGAAGTTAGCTTTCCTCAATTTTTTTAACCTGTAAGTAAATGTAAAATTGGCTCAACAGCCCCAAAGGGCCAGGCCAGGCATCTCTTAATCTCTTGGCGTGTGTGCTTATAATTTTTCGCACAAGAGAATGGGACCTACAGTTTTAACGCCGAATCCGAACGGCAAAGTTTGAGGATTTTACTTTTTATGTGGCTAGTTACTACACAGCTGGCGCCAATAGCTGGCGAAGGTGACCGGATGTGTAAAAGCTATTTTCTTAAGAATGAAAAAAACTTTTTATTAGATGGTCCGAGGCGGGATTGAACCCACGCCTCCCGCACAGCAGGCCACACCAGTAAGTACTAGTATACCAAAATGAAAATCCGCATGGGTAAGCCGTACTGGAATCGAAAACCGAAATAAATTGCGATCCGAAATATAACCTTAAACCGAAACAGTCATTTACGCCCCGAAACCGTCATCAGAACTGAAACTTGTTCCGTACTGTAACGTTCATCTTATTTAATCAGGCTTACTTTAGTTTCACGAAACACATCTACTTTTTTGTTTCTGTTTTTAAAAGAAAACACTATTGCCACTTGCTTGAAGTTCGCATTGAATTGAGATTCAAATCTTAGTTAATTTGAAGTGTTGCATTTAAAATTGTATCGAAATGAATTTTCAATGCACCGGGCTATATTCTATTATAATAGAATAAAAGTTACAGGGTTTTAATTCATTGTGAGTTGTCAGTATTGTTGCTAATCATTGCCAACTCATCTTTCTCTCTTATTCCAGGCATAGCCTATGCTCGTGGAAATCCTCATTTACGTAACATTCAGCAAGAAGACATCTCGGGTAGCCATCTCTATGGTGGACTCGTAATCTGGCATCATGGACGTCCCGTCCAATTTCTCAAGGATAAACTGATAAAGGCTCATTATGGTGATGATTTTCATAATTATACCATGATTTGGCAAAGGGATAAGATCACCTTAATGGTCGATGAAGAGATTTATGGTGAGCTGTATGACGGTCTATCCTTTTTCAATGAGAAATGCTTTATCATATTTGGTGTTACGGTGGGCGGATTTCTCAATTTTGACGACAGCATCTTGCCCAAAGATGTGAAACCATACAGGAATCGTGAACCGAGAGCGGCTTTGGCCTTTTGGCAGCAGCGTGATACTTGGTCGTCCACTTGGGGCAAGCAAAGTGCCATGGTCATAGACTATGTAAGGGTTTATGCAGAGTAAATACTATGTAAATATAAGTGAAATATATTTGTGTACTTAAGACGGGTATACAGCACCGCGGAAACTAAAAAGTAATTACAAACTTCATATAAATAAAAACTGTGCCACGAATTTTTAGTTTACCTTTTCGATGCTTGTGTATTCAGCAATATAGATGAAATCCACAGTTTCTTATAGATAGTTGGACTATCGGAAGCGAGTGCCGATTCAATCAGGTGATACACAGATCAACAATATAACAATTATTTTGGATGTAAAGAGCGAAAATTTGGGGGTTTTTTATTTTTTGTTATGAAATGTCTTCTTGCTGGGGAACCAGCAGCGTGCAAAAATTGGTAGGGGATAAGGCGGCCCGGAACCTCACATAGACTCTTGTTTCTTGCTCGTAGTGGAGCATGCCGTCTCCATAGCGGGATCCCCCAGGTCCGGGAAGGCATCATGATCAAGGATTTTGGATCGCAACGAAAGACCGCAACAAGGCTTGAGGAGCCAATCGAGCTCCTACTCCTTAGCTGACCGCTACACGAGTCACACGAACTTTCCAGGTCAAGCGGCTATCCAGAGTCACACCAGAGTGGGACACTTGATCTTAGGAGTTGCACTCGAGCCACTTTACCGGGTCTGACAGCGCTATCTGGATTCGGTAACTACACAGCGTCCAATTTGAGCAAATTCGAACATGAGCATCTGGACTTGTCTTTGGAGTTCCTAATAGGTCTTAACAATGTTAATATACATGCAGGAGAAGGTCCTTCTTCGTAATATGAAGTCTGCTGCCTAACTGAGGCAACTCAAGCCCACACGGTAACCGAGGTTACTCAAACCGCACTTTCAAGTCAATAAAATGAATTTGACCAAACTGAAGAAGAGGAGAATCCATTTCAGAGTATGATGTTCTGGAGGATCTTAAGTATACTAACTTCGTCATTAAGTGCTATCACTACTACTTCAATATACACTTATGAAATAAATACATATAATGAATTACTTTTAATTACTTGTCTCTAATACTTTTTAAACAGCGTCACATGTTTCTAAACCCGTATGATAGGGTTGTCATGCTGGATCCTGAAGCCAAATAGCGTAGTGTCACTGCTAGTCTTTCAGCAGTGAAATGGGCTCACGAAAAATCTCAGCGGTGCCCAAGCCCATTCCGCAAGCCACGCACTCGTTGTTGCTTTGCGCAAAGGAATAGCTCGCGCGCATACGTTCTACGCACACATAAGCCTGCATAAAGCAACAACAATTTCATATGCATGCTCTCCTCTCTTTCTTTCCGAGCTAAGGTTTTGTTGTTGGCGCTTGCAGACCTGCATTTTGGAATTTTCCAAATCTGAAACAAACTTGAACTGGGTACGGTATACACCTATGTGCATGCAAAAATTTGTGTCTCTATCTCTTATGATCTCTGAGATCGACGCGTACAGACAGACGGACATGGCTATATCGACTCGGCTGTTGATGCTGATCAAGAATATATTTACTTTATAGGGTCGGAGAAGCTTCCTTCTGGCTGTTACATAAATTTGCACAACTTCATGATCCCCTTTTCCTATTTTTAATGGGAACAGGGTATACAAATTTGCCGATCAACTTTGCGTCACCAAGAAAGACGCAGTCGACAAGTGGAACAGTTTGCGAAACAAATTTCGTGTGAGTTTGCAATTCAATACTAATGCAGCGTGCATGTAATTGAATTTTTATTGATATTTTTGCAGACTTGGGGCGCTTGAGTCAAAGATGAGCATCCGGACTTGGCTTTGGAGTTCCTAATATGTGTTAACAGGGTGTTAACAAACATGCAGGAGAAGGTCCTACTTGGTAATATGAGGCTTCGGCCTAAATAAGGCAGCTCAAGCTACACGGCCAACCGATGCTACTCAAGCCGCACATTCAAGTCAATTGGATGAATTTGACCAAATTGAAGGAGAGGAGAATCTCTTTAAAAGTATGACGTTCTGGAGGATCTTAAAGATACTTCCTTTGGCATTAACTGCAACCACTCCTACTTCAATATACACATTTCAAATGAATAAACATATTTAATTACTCGTCTCCAATACTTAATGCATGCTGTTCCCGGAATTATTCCACATATTGTTGCCTTTCGCGCATTAATTTCTTGCAGCTAAAAAATTTAATTTAATTACAATTAAAAAAATTACACGAAAGCAATAAAAATGACGCATAATTACCTTTATCAAAATTATTAAGTCGAAAAAAAACAAAACAAAGTTATCGCAATGTGACAGGAAAACGAGCATGGGCGATGTGCTTGGCACAGTAAAAATAGGTTAAATGAGCTAATTTTGAGATAACTCATTTGGCTTGCGGTCACAAGCGTGCCACCCTCGGTCACAGAACCACTGTGACGCCTAATGAGTACTTGTGTTCACATTAAAAAGTTCTCGTTCCTGTGACACACGATTTCTATGACAAGGCATTGGCCGTTCACATTGTGCTGTGCCACTGTGACACTGAAATGTGACGCTCTGTGCCCCAATGTAAACGCAGCATTAATCTCATTACCTGGGTCTGGGCTGGTGATGTCAGCTTATTTTTTCACAGTATACTTTGTTGTTGGGGTACGTAACAACGTAAACGAAATCATTACATGTTGTGGGCGCACTGTTAATTTTTGTTACGATCTCCTGTCAAAATTGTTATATGAAAATTTTACATTAATTCTCGTTACTTCACAACTGCGTAAAGGACTTTATTGTAAAATTTAACTTTTCAAAAAATATGTCAAATTCTAGCCAGTTGCTCTTCCTAATGTATAGACCAATTTCAGTTCCATCATTCCAGTTCTTTACGGGTTCAGCTGGTTCCGACATATGTCCTGCCAGGGAGAAATGTGCATATTGTTATTATTCTCTCTCATTTATAGCAAATAAATGGTACATTTATGAAGTTCACACATCGTGATTAATTTAGGTTCGTATAAACGTGGTTTCAAAAATCCCGCTCATTTTAGTGGGACCATTCCTGCAGCATGTACTCGTACGTAAAGATTTTTGTACTTGACTTACTCTGGTCACATTCCTAGCTGTCATCGTCTGCAACACACTTGGTCACACTTGCTCGCACTCCCGACAAAGCACGGGCCCGAAAGGAATAAAGCAGTCATTTCAATTTCATTCCCATAATTTTCAAGCCGAAAAGCCACCTAGAAGATCACAAAAAGCGGCAAACAATGCCTTCGGCTGCTACCACAATCACCAACCAGACCAACAATAGCAAGGAGAAACGCGCCTCGATCAGCTCGATTGGTGTTGGCGGCGGCAGCAGCGTGGGAGGTGTCGGCGGCAGCTGCAGTTCAACCAGCAATGGCCAGCAACAACATAGCAGCAGCCAAACCAATCTGTCTGAAAAGACACCAGCTGGAGGAGCAGATGGCAGCCAAACCGATTTGACCAACAACAAGTCGAAGGCCGCTGCCGCTCCGGCAGTTAATGAGCCCTACAATCCGTTGAAGCAAATGCTGGTCACCATTGAGCACAAGATACGGAATCTGGAGAAGCGCAAGGTGAGTGGGCCATTATTCGGTAAGCAGCAAAAATGTATGGAAATCGCATTTGTTGTTGTTGTCAATTGCCACCATTTTTGTTTTGTCATTCTTTGTTTCGTTTTGCTCTTCCCCTCCCCTTGCCCTGCTCTTCTCCTCCCCCTTACCCCGTACCTTTGGCAGAATTTTTCGCGACGCCATGTTTGCTATCGGGTTCGGGATTAGTGCGACCACGTTTGACTATTTTTGAGATTAGTGCTATCTGGCAACTCTGTTCACATATAATATCGATAACTTGTTGGTTTCTTGATAGACAAAATTGGAATCTTATCGCGCCATTCAATCCACCGGGAAGGAACTTAGCTCGGATCAGGCATCAGCTGTGGCCAAATACGATGCTGTGCTGGCCAACTTGGATTTTGCTCGCGAACTTGTTAAACTAATTCAGCTGCAATCCAAAGAAGCGGAGAAGGAGCAGAAAAAACAGGCACGAAAGGTATGCAAAGGGAGAATGGAATAAGTTACGGCCGATTCTTAACCCACTTTAAATTACTCTCGACTACAGGATAACCTGGCCAAGACACTGGCTGAAACAGCCAAGATACGTGAACTGTTGATCATACAAAATGTTCTAAACTGTTTCAATGATGAGCAAGTGCGTAATGATTTTCTGTCTGGCGAGAATGGAGCCCATAAGTTGGAGACCAACGAGCTGGACACGTTGGAGAAATTGTAAGTGATGGATATTGATAAATTTTAAAGATATTCATATTGGTTTTTTCCTTTGTTACAGCTGCGTTGAGACCCAAACCCGTCGCCCGGAAACTGCCGATGACCAGAGCTTCATGGCCAATGCCCAGAGGGCAGCTGAATTGTTTGCCATGACGATCAATGCCCGAGCGAAGCCGTATGGGGAATTGACATTTGAAAAGTTGCGTACTGTTTTCCTTCAGATCCAGGATTGTGGCTATTTGGACAAGTATTATCAGATACCGCTAGCGGAGAACGCCGCCAATAGCACGGACAGTGGCACAGGCACTGGCACGGAGGGTGGCGAGCCGGGCGCAGATGCCAATGAGTTGGCTGGAGTTGAAGTGGAAACGGAATTGCCCTCTGAGCCATCGGCGCGCAATTCCCTAGAAGAGGGCCTGGATAAATTGCATTTGGTAGCTGAAGTAGAGCAGCAGCAACCACCACAGCTGCTGCCTGTTGAGCAACTACAGCAACTGGTGCAACAGCCACCGGTCTATAATCCGCAACAAGCTGCAGCAGGAGCTCCACCCAGTGGTGCGGGAGTTGGTAACACCACACCGGTGCATGTTTTATATGCACAAGCTCCGCCTCCGCCGCATCCCCATCAGCTATTGAGCAGTCCCGTGAATCTGCAGGCCTTGCAAGCAGCAGGAACAGCTGCCCCCAATCCTAACCAACAGCAGCCGCATCAGCAGTTGTTACCTGTGCGTGCCGTGGAGCAGAGTTACTTTAAGCATCCCCAGCACCAGCCGGCTGCTACAGCAGCAGCAGTCTCGCTTCCTTCTGCTCCCTCGGCTGCTGCTCCTCCTGCTGCGGCTTCTTCTCAGCAGCAACAATTTATGCAACAATTGCGTCCTTTGGCTGAGGTTTTGGGCACGGGCAGTTTCCATTTTCTGCAGGACAGTGAATTGGATAATCCCGAGGTGCCAACGACCAACAATCCCAATTTGATTTTTGAGCAACCACAACAGCAGCATAATCATGTAGAGGAACAACAGCCACGTCCGCCACAGGCCATACAATCACTGACCTTTACCAATCAATCTTTTCCCAAGCCACCCCAACAGCAGCAGCAGCAGGCTCAGCCACCACCACCACCACAGCAGCAGCCACAACAACAACAACAACAGCAGCAGCAGCTCTTTTCACCCGCTTTGATGCACGAGCCACGTCAACAGCAGCAACAACCGATGCTCATAATGGCGCGCCTACCACCACCACCACAGCAACTGCCTCCACAGCAGCAACCAGCTCAAGGTATAGGCATGCAGCCAGGTGATGTCACTGCTGTCTTTCCGTATGATAATCCCGTAGTCAGCTATGAGCAGCAGTTGCAGCAGCAACTCAAACAACAACATCAGCAAGATGAGCAATCTTCGTTGACCGCTGGAGCTGGTGGCGATGAATGGCATAATGATACAAATGCTGCAGCCACCGTTGCCTTGACCAATGTGTTGAAAAACCCATCTCCCCCCGCTTCGGCACCCAGCAGCAACAAGTGGAGCTCGGAAATGAATGCCGCCACCGCCGCAAATGGTAACAAAGAATGGGCCACTCCCCGAGACCATAGTGTGGAAAATGAATCTAATCATTGGAATAGCTCTCAGGGCCAGCAAGAGGGAGGACGCCGTAATTCTGGTAATTATCAGCGTCGCAGTGGCGGAGGAGACGAAAGGGGTCGTAATGGCGGGGGTGGTGGAGGCGGGGGTAATTATCGCTCGCGCCAATATGGCAATTCCACCAGTCAAAATGGACGCAATGGCGGTGGAGGCAACTCGAACAGTGGCGTCTACTTCCGTAATAATGAGTCTGGCAATGCTGGAGGCAACAATTATTACCAGAATGGTGGAGGAGGCGGTGGCGTTTACAACAAAGAATCGCGCTACGATTCCTCGGGCGGCGGCGCTGGTGGTTCCTATCGTGGTCCACGTGGCGGCAATCAGCAACGGAATGGATCCGGTTCATTTGGCGGCGGTGGCGGCAGACCCATGAACGAGCGCGGTCGTAATGGCGGAGGGGGAGCGGAACGCGGCGGCGGCTATATAAACCCACGTCAAACTCCACAGCAACGTCTGCCTCTAGGTTTGGAGAATAAAAACTGAGTTCCCGGGCAAGGAGAACCTTGTATTAAATATATAAAACCAATTCATACAAAAATCATTTTACAACAAAACCCAAAACAAGAATCATCCACTCACACACACACGACCATGCAACGTATTCGTACAATTTATCGTTACGTGTAACTCTCCAAAAACAAAATATGAAAAATGTAGGGAAAGCAAGAGAGAAACCCAACCAGAAACTGTTTTTTGCGCATTTTTAAATAACAATTATTGTAATTTCTTTTCCCCCCATTTTATTTAATAATAAATAAACCATCATAATATACAGGAATAAAAGCTCTAAGGGTTTCTAAAACTCCCACAAAAAAAACAAAACAACGCAAAAAAACTTCATTTAGAAAAGATTTCTCCTCCCTACTCAACACGCCTCCCCCCCTCCTCGTCTCCCATTACACTTTTCTGAGCAAGTATTTATACGTCTTAGCAATTAAATTACAATTTTGAAATATACAAATTAAATTACTATTACCTACATATATATATATATAAACAAGAAAAAATATATATTTATAGTTTTGAGCTCTATCCCATTTCCATTCTATTTCTTTTTTTTAATGAGTCTTAAACTTACACACAAAAAATCAGCAAGCCACATATTAAAATTATAGTTGTAATTTACACAATATGAGAAATGGATAAAACAAACAAAAGAAACCTTATGCACACACTAATGTGCATTATAAATAAAACAAGAGAATTATGTATTTGCAAAATAGTACATTAAACAAAAATTATATAAGAAAACAAAAGGAGTACTTATTAAGGGTTATTAAGAGCAATGTTTAAAAAACTGCAATGAGTTTCTTCTCTTTTCGGAAGTCGACGCATCAGGCAGGCTCTCACATCTATTTCCTGCTTTTGCCATTCGTTTTTTTTAAGGCGTGAAACCGTCAAAGAATGCATCTTTGGGTTGGTATTTTAGCATGGGTTTTTGTTCTTGCCTTCAACTTCGTGAATGGTTCGGGTTTCCCTTCCAATTTCTCTTTCTCAAAGAACAGTTCCAGAAGTCCATTCAGTCAAGGGAATATTCCATGCATGCGGCGTTGGCTGCTGTTTTGGAACCCATTTTGGATGGCATGAAAAAGAACATACTAAAGATGTGACTTTGGAACGGGGCGAAAAAAAAATTAGAAAAATGTGTTTTTTTTTAGTTTCAATTGAAGTACATTTTTTATTCCATTTTGCTTAATCCAAATCTCGAACAAAAATTAAAAAACAAAATTATAAATATGTATAATAATACAATAAGTTTTTAAATTGGCTTTTAAAAGATATATTTTATTGTTGTTATTGTTATGATCGCTGTTTCCTGGTTCATGCATCTGTAGCCGCTTTGTATACTTTGTTTTTGGTTCTTCGAAACGCCTTTCTGTAATCTTCGAACGAATACCCTTCCTTCTTAAGTCACTGTGGAATTTTAAAATTTTAGATAATATATTTCGTGATGATTTATATACATTTTGACTCAACAAATATTGCTGAGTTGAGTCTTTGGAAACTACAATATTATATTATTAGTCATATAATTCACACATCGATTTAATTTCCAATAAAAGTAAACTTTGATTTTTTAAATGTTTAAGGCACGCAATTGCTGCTGTTGCTGTTGACGCCAACTTCTTAATGCAAGCAAAACTTGTTCGAAAATTGAAGTCAAAGGAAATTAAAGAATACGACGCAAAAATGTTTATCTTGTCCCGTTTGTCCTCTTTATTTTGCCTTCTTTCCCTTGGCTTGCTTCGTTTGTCTTTGCATTCCGCCATGTTCTTCTTCCCATTAATAGGTGCAAAAGCACTGCCTACAGAAGGCAACGTCTCATGTTATGGTGACTTTTAGCCTTCCAAACATATGAAAAGAACGTGCGTTCTTTCTTGTTACATACGCGTGACAAAAGCACAACCCAGAGAAGGCACGATTTCATGTTATGTGAGCTTTAGCCTTCCAAGTACATGAGGAAAGAATGTAGATACAATTTCTAACAGAATTTTACACTTCTATCATACTAAAAAAATATGTAGTGATATTTTCCGTGTAAAAATCAGTATGAAAAATGGCATTCCTTTGGGAACCACGTTCTGCATTCCGACTGGGTCGTCTCGGCTCGGTTGAGGGTAACAACAGCGCGCTGAAAAAAAAAAAATTTTGCGTTGCGGTAAATTTTGGTGGTCTTGATAATTCCGAGAAAATTTAATGGGGACAGCACTGCCGTAGTCCACTGAACAAAAACAGAATCAACGAGAGCGTAATTTTAAGTCGGGCCTGCCCGACTTCGATAAGCCCGTTATAAATTGATTGTTAGGAAAATAGCGCACAGCGGCCAATCCTGGTCTATTGTGCCCCTACTGAGTTTTCAACTCTCCTAGCAGCCCTCTTTCCTGTCCAAAGGTCAGATTTTTCGTGGGTTCTAGCTTACTGATATTGTTTGGGAGTAAAATGTGTTTCCAAAATCTGCTGAGTGTGCGTCTCGCTTGATATTCGCAGTGTGCTAGTATATGCTTAGAGGACTTCTCCTTCTCTTCACAATAGTTGCATAGTCGGGTGTTTGATATTCCCAACTTGTACATGTGGCTCCGCAGTCTGCCGTGACCCGTGTTGGATTAACTTTTGGAACCTTTTGAGGTTGTGGTTCACTATTAATGCTTTAGCTTGTCTCATTTCCCTGATGTTTACACAGGAGGCTGTTCTAAGCGTATTCTTTTCCTTTCTAATGAGAAATTTTATGGTGTGTTAACCTATGCCGCAGTAGGGTTCCGGACCTACCATTACGGTGGCTGCACCGTTGCGTGCCAATTCGTTTCCGGGGATATTGTTATGTCCCGGTATCCATCGTAGGGTCAGGTTGTTCCTGCTGCCTAGTTGGTCCAATGTGTTCTTTGTCTCTAAGACTAAGACTGCTTGGCTATCTAAAAGGATAGCTATTTCTCTATTATGGTAGTTCTTTCCCATATTAAGGTCTGCACAACTGCTGTTCGCTTTTTCTCAATAATCGTTTTGTGCTGCTGCCTTTCACTGCGGCTTCTGTTTCTCTCGAAAGCAGAAGCACGAGTTCATATTGAACAGTTGAAAAAAGTCGAAGCTGTGAAAAGTAAACATTTTGGGACTTTGGCTACTTCGACTGAAGCAATTTAAACACTGACTAAGAGAGGCTCAGCAAAAGGGTCAGCAAAAACCTCTGCAGTCGGATTCTCGAGGTTTTTCTGCATTTCGCTAGACTTTTTAGGCGTAAACTTCAAGATTCTCTTTAACCCTCTTGCTAATGAAATATACGTGGCTGGTAGACGAAAGGTGTAGAAAACACGGCGACACATTTTTAAACTCAAAAAAGTTGATCGCGCCGAGACTAAAAGAATCTGAAAGGGTATGAAAGTAGTATAAAAACCTATGCTGGATTTGGTCTGATTAGATGCCGTTTTTCATTTATTTCATTGTGAATTTTTCAGCTTGTGATTGGGATTTAAAACTCCATATTTCGTTATTTGGAATTTTTGTTTAAGCTCTATAGCGAAACTGTCGCTCTTGATATGGTCTACCAAACATTTATACATTGCAAGCACAAAAAATCTTATATTCATACTCAAAACTACAAAAATGTGGTAAACCATCAAGTTTTTTCCTTATTTTTTTAGTTTTTGAACAATATTTTGAAAACAGTTTCAAGTTCGAACCAGTATTACAGAGCAAAATTTTAGCTTAGAGTAAAATATACAAACTCTAATAACAAACCAAATTCATTCGATTACTCCTTTATATAGTTATAGTCCTGCAAGCAACTAAAATTTTCATACAAACTCAAAAAATGGTCAAGTAGTGAAGAATTTCCATTTCTTAATGTTTTCATTCTGATTTAAGTTATGATATGATTGTTTTTAAAGTGATTTAACCAAAAACAATGTCGCAGCTCGCATTTGGTCACGAGTCAAACGGCCAGTTAACATACAACGCACAACGCAGTGCGCAGTCTCTCTCTCACTAAGATTGCTTGTGTGTGTTAAGTGACCGTTTTTTGCTCATAACTTGAGTATCGTTCATCCGATCTTTATCATTCCTGCAGCAAATCTATAAATAATAAATAATTTTGAGTACTAGATATCTTTAGAAAGTATGAACCATCTATCATCAAAACTGTAGGAGATATGACGTTTTTTCCAAATTGCGGGGGCGCGAGGGGGCGTGGCAAAAATTGAAAATAAACTTGATCTGCCTGCAAGTATAAGAAATATATGTCCCATACATGTCAAACCTCTATCTCTTACCATCTCTGAGATCTCTTCGTTCATACGGACGGACGGACAGACAGACAGACGGGCATGGCTATATCGACTCGGCTGTTGATGCTGATCAAGAATATATATACTTTATAGGGTCGGAAATGATTCCTTCTCCCTGTTACATACTTTTGCACAAACTTAATATACTCTATGTACCTTCGGTACAGAGTATAAAAACGGCAGCTAAACAGACAAAGCCCAGGTTTTTACACTTCTATCATAACCTCTCAGATTTTTGTTGTTTCGACTCGATCAAGTTTTTAGTGTTGCACAGTGAAACTAACTGGTTCAAAAAATGTCTTGTCGCTTTAATAAGATATTTTATAATTTTCAGTGTGGTATATACAAATCCATATCTTAATTCGGTATTCTATGATTTCGAAAGGGCAAATACAGCAAAATTTTTTTGAGGCTGGCTGCTCTTCTGACGATTTGAAGGATAACCGTAATGAGTATGGTTTATTCCACTATTGATTGAAGTATGAAAAAGCTTGGTAAATTAGATCCGTTCTCCTTCATCTCTTATTTTGCCAAGTAGTCGAACTTAGGAACAGGTTCGCGATTTTCGCATATAAAATGCAATTTATGCAAAATACAAAATGCATTGATGATTAATCTATGTACACTCATCGAAATTTAATTAAAAAAAAAAAAAAATTAATATTTTGTTCAGTAAAAGATGTTTAAAACATGTTCTAACATTTTTTTGGTGCTCGGTTTAAGTTAAATCAACAATATCGAATATAAAGGATGATTTTTTAGCAACTTTCTTTTTGGTCACACTGTTGTTGGCAGCTCGGCTGTTTTCGTGTCAAACATTTCCAGTTTGGTCTATAATTTAACCATGAATCGACTTTCAAACGAACAACGCTTGCAGATTATTGAATTTTATTATCAAAATTCATGCTCGGTTAAGATAGTGCATCTTCCATTTTATGGTCAGTTTGGGCGACCTTCTGAGGCGGCTATTCGGAATCTAGTGTCTAAATTTCGCACCAAATTTACATTCTTCTTCTTCTTCTTTATTGGCCCGATGTTGCATCACAACCGCTTGACGGTCTTGGCCTCTGCAATGAATGCCCTCCACTCGCTTCTGCATTGTGCGAGCTGGCACCAGTTGTTCACACCAAGGTTGGAAATGTCTTTCCGCACTTGATCATCCCATCTTAGTGGTGGGCGACCCCTCCTGCCTTGTCCTCCAAAGTCAGCCGCCTTCGCTTTGTACGTCTTTTTTACTGGAGCGTCTTCATCCATCCGGATTACATGTCCTAACCAGCGCAGCCGCTGTTGCTTTATGCTCTTGACTAGACTGATGTCCTTATAGAGCTCATACAGTTCGTGATTCATTCGAATGCGGTATCCATCGCCAACTTTTAAAGGTCCATATATCCTCCGAAGGATTTTTTTTTTTTGAAATTACAAATTTACATTATTGGACATTAAACCACCAACTCGCATACGTAGAGTGCGAACAGAGGAAAATATCTGGATCCGCCAGTGTTGTTAATGACCGTGAATTATCGATTCGGCGTCGTTCTCAGCAATTGGGCCTCTGTTACTCCATGGTGTGGAAAAATTGGCGGATGGAAGGATTTGGTTATCAAACCTTTCAAAATACAGCTGGTGCAAGAAATGAAGCCACACGACTTACCACAACGGCTAACTTTTGGTGAATGAGCGCTGGCAAAGTTGGATGAAGATCCACTTTTTTATGGGAAAATTGTGTTCAGCGACGAAGCTCATTTCTGGTTGAATGGATACGTGAACAAACAAAATTGCCGTATTTGGTGTGAAGCGCAGCCAGAAGCATTGCAAGAACTGCCAATGCATCCCGAAAAATGGACTGTTTGGTGTGGATTATGGGCCGGAGGCATCATTGGACCGTTCTTTTTTAAAGATGACGAAGGCAGGAACGTTACTGGGAATGGAGATGATTACAAACTTTTTTTTTTCCCAAAATGGAAGAACTGGACTTGGCTGACATGTGGTTTCAACAAGACGGTGCCACATGCCACACAGCACACGAAACATTGGCCCAATTGAGAGGCGACTTCACTGAACAGTTTATTTCACGTTTGGGTCCGATCAATTGGCCACCTAGATCGTGCGATATAACGCCTTTAGACTATTTTTTGTTGGGCTATGTTAAGGCTCTATAGCCACAAGCCCGCAACAGTTGACGCACTGGAAGCCAATATTGAAGAATTTTTTCGTAAAATACCGGCCGATATGTTGGAGAGTATGCCAAAATTGGACCCAGAGTATGAATCTGAGGCGCAGCCGCGGTCAACATTTATGTGAAATCATCTTAAAACATTATATTAAATAGAGCGTTTTATCAACTCAAATAAAGATTTTATAAATTTTTATGAATTTTATGTGTTTTTTTTATTCAGTTCCGAAGAATCCTAAAGAATTACCATTTATTTATTAAAGTAAAAGCATGTTTTCTCCATTTTTCATAAAAAAATTTAGTTTGGACTACGAAATTAAATTAAAGCCAATCTTGAAATAAATAAAAAGGGAACAAAATAAGGATAAGAAAAAAACAATTATTAACGGGACCATCCTCCTTACTTATTTATGAGCTCGAAAAGGCGATTAGGCATTGATCTAACCATGTTTTGGAACTCTGAATCCGGTATTTTGGCCAATTCTTCGGTAACAGTTTTTCGAAGCTGCTCAGTCGAGTTAAACTTTCGTTCGCCAGCATAAACGACGTACAAGGTTACGACACATGTTTTCAATTGGATTGATGGCCGGAGAACGCGCTGGCCATACAAAAAGCTTGATATTCTTCTCAGCGAACCATTCACGGCTGGCCCTTGAATCGTGAATGGGAGCATATTCTTGCTGAAAGATGGCATTCGCGTCCGGCTCTTGCTCCAAAAAGTCAATTAACACTTCATCCAATAAGTTTAAATAGCCATCTGTCTTCATGCGATCTCTAATCTTGCCTATCGGTGTACGATTGTGATAGCTAAAAGCGGCCCAAACTATCCCAAAGCTGCCACCAAAGTTTCGGGAGGTCGAAATGCCTCGCCTTAATGTCGTGCCAGTAGTAATTAAAACCATCTGGCCTATCCAAGTTAAACTCTTTCTCGTCCGAGAATATCACATTTTCTTTACTCCTCCCTCCATGACGTGACGTTTCGGCAAATCCATTCTGACTAGTTTATGAAATGCCGTCGACGCAGGCTTTGTCTTGATTTTCTTCCAAAGCAAACGTCCACTTTCAACCAAAATTTGTTGAATACGACGTGTTGTTATTGGTAACTCCAAATCCGACTTTATTTTGGAAGCAGTGGCATTTTGTTGCAAGCCACATCGATCTTGAAATTTATTAATTAATTTTGTTTGTATTATCCAAATGCACCACATAAATCCATTCTATTTTTACAAATACCGCATCGCAAAGATGGCTGTGATCACAGGGGGACACCAAAGGCTCACTTGCCGGTATGAGTAAGGAGGTGCTTCTTTAGAGTACCCTTGTGTCTAAAGGATTTTGAGCACTCTGGGCACGTAAACGGTCGTTCACCAGTATGAATGCGAAGGTGTTCACTTAAAGTGAACTTTCTGCAAAAGGTCATCGAGCAATGGGAACATTCGAAGGGTCTATTTTCGGTATGAGTGCGAAGATGTTGCTTGAGATGAGAAGAGCATCTGAAGGCCTCCGAGCACTGTGAACACTTAAAAGGACGTTCGCTAGTATGAACCCGAAGGTGCCTCGTTAGTTCGCAGTTTTGGCTAAAGGTTTTCAAACAGTGGGAACACTTAAATGGACGCTTCCTTGTATGAGTGAGGAGATGTTCCTCTAGACTGGTTCTATGGTTACACGTTGTCGAGCAGTGCAAACACTTCAAGGGTCCTTCATCAGTATACGAGAGAAACTCTTCCCTTTCGCTATCTTCGTCTTCATCCTCCACTTTGATCGTCCTATTGATGCTTTCACAATAATGGTCCAGACTCTTCTCAAATCGCCTCTTAAATTTAAATGCAACCTTCGCGGCTGCCAAGCATGAGTGGCAAATCCTTCCAGGTAGATTCTTATCAGGTTTTATGACCCGGTCTGTAACCGCGTCAAGTATAATCCTCAAGCTAAGCCCTGAGTCGGAGTCAGTGAAGATGTTCTGCCAGGGAAGTTCGGTAGTAGCTTCCGTATGTGACATGCAAGCACAGCACACCTCGGCCAGGCTTGGCTCCTTTGATTGGGCCATTCAACTACGTATCTGTGTTCTTTGCCCAAATAAACAGCAAATGGAGAGTTTGTCCAAAAAATAAACAACTTTAAACAATTTCGAGTGTGTGTCCGAATGCGACAACGACAAAAATGTCAACTTGAACTGGTTCCATTTAACAAACTAGCTGGAATTCATTTTCGATGTTTCTTTTAATTGTCCTCTGTACCAAAGGTACACAGAGTATACATATGAGTTTGTGCAGATGTATGTAACAACCGTATAAATTACAGTATGTCAAGAAATTGTTTTGACACAGGAAAAAATCACAAATTTCACTTATTTTTCAAAAAATGGTAAAATTTTGTTCTTATTTTACTCTGATTCTGTATAGTTCTTAGAACTTGTATGCAAAAGAAAGTCGCAAAATCCATATACAGGGATTGATGAATATTGCTACATTAAGAAGATAAGATAAATAATTAAGAAATAATTTCTGTTGATACCCATTTTAGCAGATAAGCTCCTTGTCGAAACTAGGGATGTCGATATTTTTGCCCAAAATGACAAATATCATTATCGCTTATTTTTCCGAGGCGATATATCGGAAATCGAATATGTTTTGGTGATATTTTTGTTTAAGCAATCGGTCACACTGTTGCGAATAACTGTTTCTTGTGCTCTAGACATGTAAAGCAAAATGTTTACAAGTTATTTTATTAAAGTTGGTGCACAGAAATCGCAGTGCAAACTGTGCAATAAAGATGTAAGGGCCAGTGGAAACTCAACACATATAAAGGCACAGTTAAATACAAATATTCAGCCCATCTTTAAAAAAGGTAAGTGTAAGTTTCTTAACGTTGTTTACCCCATTAAGTTCTGGATGGGGGAAAGAATGTGGAAAGAGGGGGAAAGAAAGAGTGGGAACAGTGCTAGAACCGAGAGGTAGGAGTGTGGGAATAGTGTGGAAACAGCGTGGGATCACTGTCAAAGCCTCGTGAGAGTATGGTTTATAGTTCGAATGCTCTATTTTGAAAGATGATGAATTTAAAAAAAAAAAGTAAACACTTCTTTCGTTCCAAAAATTTAAATTCATGAATAAGTTTGCAGAACTTCTTATGTTACAAGTGAAATAAGAAATAAATATCTTTTGTTAGTTTAATAAATATACATTAAATCTATATTTTTTAAGCGCAGTCAGAATGTAGTTCATATTACGCGTCAAATGACGCCTTAATTACATGATTACCTCTATATACCTGTTCATAGTTAAGATCCGGGTTTTTATTGAAAAATATCGATAAAATCTATATTTTTTACACCAAAATATTAATATCGAAATGACACTTTTTCTATATCGTCAAAAATATCGATATAGATATTTTTGAAATGTCCAACAACCCTAGCCGAAACTCTTGGATTGTTTTGTATGGCAACAACTACAGCAGCGTTAGTTTCCTCCGTCCGAACGGAAGGGATTCGTTGGTAAGGTCTTCCCGCGACTGTCCCATGGCTGGCATGTATGCACTCCCTAAGAATAATTTTTCTGATTTTTAAAATGCAAGCTGTTACCTACAAAATTGCGCGAAATTGAACTACATTCTGACTGCGCTTAAAAAAATATATATTTAATGTATATTTATTTAACTAACAAAAAATATTTATTTCGTATTTCATTTTTAACATGAGAAGTTCTGCAAACTTATTCATGAATTTAAATTTATGGACCGAAAGAAGTGTTTACTTTTTAAGTTCATCATCTTTCAAAATGGAGCATTCAAACTACAAAGCATAAAAAAACTTATTCAGTTAAATCTACGTAACGAACAACTTCTGATTTTTCCAACAATAGTTAGAAAAAGATTTTAGAAAGACCCGTTTTGTTATGTGCTCATCGGTCATTCGGTTTCTGGTGTCAGAAACCACACTTTTTATAGCCGAATCCAAGCGTTCCGATGACACGGAGCTTCCCGGTGTAATAAGATATGACAATGCCAAGTCAGAAAGCACTGGCAATGCGTCTTTCTCTTCTATCCAGAACTTAATGGGATCCCGATCCAGGGTACATAACGGTAAATTAAAATTCTTACAAATTCCCAAAAGTCAAAATCAATTATTTTTGCATTTACCGTTTTTAAAGATGGGCTGCATTTGAGCCAAGCATCTTGATGCTTTGCTTTTAAGTGCGCCTTTATATTAGTTAAGTTGCTATTCTAATGTATATTTTCCCGGTGAATCTGAATTTCCCATTTTCGACCCCTGGCTCTACATCTTGAAGACAACTTGAACCTTCACTGTGTATAACTTGATTAATGTATAAAAAACGACAATGAATAAATCAATTTCAAAAATATAAATTTGATTGTTTTTATTAATTTCTGAAAAAATTACAGAAATTGTATCTAGGAATGACAATTGGACACGTAAAAAACGAATGTGGAACCTCAACTAGAAGTCTTAAATAAATGGTGTTAAAAATTACTCGCAAATTTGTAGGTAACGGCTTGCATTTCAAAAATCTGAAAAATTATTCTGAGGGAGTGCATACATGCCAGATTTAACCAAAAACGAGAAAGCCAAGCTAACTTCGACTGTGCCGAAGTTTTTATACCCTTGCAAATGCTGTTTTTAAAATGTCAGACTTTAAGACCGCTTACATCAAAATCTAAAATTTTTTGAATTTAAACCCATTTTCCGACAGATAAACATCTGATTTCGATCAAAATTCGGGAATCTTTTTGAAAACATATCATATTAACAATCGCGGAGTTTAAGAAAGATACAATTTAAAACAGAAAAGTTTTTCTCACTAAGACCAATTTTCCGACCGATGGTTCCTACGACAGCTATAAGATATGGTCATCCGATCTTGACCAAAATTTTCAAATCTGTTTGAAAGCATATAGTATTAATTACGGCCGAGTTTATGACGCTAGCATTGAAAACAAAACAGTTTTTCTCACAAAGACAAATTTTTATACCCTTGCAAAGGGTATTATTATTTTGCCCAGAAGTTTGCAACGCATAGAAATATTCATTTCCGACCCCATAAACTATATATATTCTTGATCAGGACGACGAGCTGAGTCGATTGAGCTTTGTCCGTCCGTCTGTCTGTCTGTCCGTCTGTTTCTATGCAAACTAGTCTCTCAGTTTTAAAGCTATCGAGCTGAAATTTTGCACAGAGTCTTCTTTTTACTGCACGCTGCTAATGTGTCGGAACCGACCGGATCGGATGACTATATCTTATAGCTGCCACAGGAACCATCGGTCAAAAAATGAGTCTTTGTGAGAAAAACTTTTTTTTCGGGCCATCTATCTATTAAAAAATGGCTTGTGATTGACATGATAAAAATCTGTGTTAAAAATTTAGGGTTGGTACTAGAAGTATTAATAACTCGATAAATTACTTTCGATTGATGTACTTTAAAACTGCATACTTAAAAAATTAATAGCATAGGGCCGGTTCCCGGTGTTTGTGAGATTTATTATCGGGACCCCCGATGGGACACATTGGAATATTTCAACGTACGATTTCCTCAGCAATAAACGCAAAGTTTCCCTTAGTACCAAAAAATCATTTTCAAGGAATTTATATATTTTGCCTATAAGAAAATATAATTTTGTATGTTAAAACTGAACGGATTTAATTACTTTCTTTTGCGTACTAGTTCTAAGAACAATACATAGAATCGAAATCCATTTATAGAAAGCGCATATTTTTGCACAATTAGTGAAAAATGTGAATTTATTTTCTGTGTCAAAACACTTTCTTGTCTAAAAACTTACCTCGAAGCTGGAGCGACCTTTTCGAGTGTATTAAGACTTTGGCACAGAAAAAGATAGCATTTCTTTCTTATTTTTGTTGATTAATTTTTTGAGCAAAGGGAAAATAAATGAATCGTCTAGTTCGTTATGAAATTAAATGGAACTAGCTCAAATTGATATTTTCGCTCTTGAGACTTACGGTCACACTCGAATTAGCCTAAATTTTTTGGATAGATTCGTCTGCATTTGTTGTCTACATTAGCAATTAACAGATAATTCGCTGTGGAATGGCCCAAGCAAGGGAGAAAAGTGTGGCCGAGGTATGCTGTGTTTGCATGTCCAGTACGAGAGGTGGTACCGACACCAAGTGGCTGAATACATTCACCGACTCCGATGGGGGAAAAAGCTTAAGGATTATACTAGACTCAGTAACTGACAGGGTGATCAAACCCTTCATACTTGGCAACGGCAAAAGTTGATTTCAATTTTAAGAAGCGATTTGAGAAGAGTCTTCATCGCTGAAGCGATGTGATGGAGGAGCAGAACGCATCAACAGTCTTTTTGGAATCCTTGACCGACGCGGATGGGACACGCATGAGAGAGGAGAAGCTTCAATGCAAAAGCAACAACGAAGAGGGAAAATGGAAAGCTATAAGTGCGATTACCTTACTAAACGGGTCCACAAACGGCCTCCACAAACACTGGAAAAAAACCCATTGAATGTCCCCACTGCTCGATGACCTTTCGCAAAATGAGCGTTTTGACGAACACCTTCGCACTCATTAGAGGCGAACGACCCTTCAAGTTTGCCCATTGCATAGAAAGCTTTGCCCAAAATGGCACTTTTAGGGTTCACCTACGGACTCATACTGGCGAGCGACCCTTCAAATGTTCCCATTGCTCTATGGCTTTCAACAAAAAGTTGAATTTATTTGAACACCTTCGTACTCATACCAGTGTTCGCAATGCTCAAAAACGTTTAGCCATAAAAGCAGTCTTAAGTAATCACCTGCGCACTCATACTGGCGAACGACCCTTTGAAAGCTCCTACTGTTTGAAACGCTTTAGCGATCAAGGCACTCTAACAAAACACATTCGAACTCATACTGGCGAACGGCCCTGCGAATGTACCCACTGCTCGATGACGTTTATCCAAAAGGCGAATTTAAATAACCATATTCGCACTCATACTGGCGAACGTACTTTTAAGTGTTCACAGTGCTCGGAGGCCTTCAGATGCTCTTCTCATCTCAAGCAACATCTTCGCACTCATACCGAAAATAGACCCTTCGAATGTTCCCATTGCTCGATGACCTTTTGCAGAAAGTTCACTTTAAGTGAACACCTTCGCACTCATACTGGCGAACGACCCTTCCACTGTTCCCAGTGCCCAAAATCCTTTAACCATAAAGCCACTCTAAATAAACACCTTTGTGCTCACACTGGTGAACGATCCTTTAAGTGTTCCCTGTGCTCGAAGGCCTTTAAAATGCTCTCCTTGTCTTAAGCGGCACCTTTTCTCACATACAGAAGAACGACCGTTTAAGTGTACACTGTGCTCGAAATCCTTTAAATATAACGATAATCTAAAAACTCATTTCCGCACTCATACCGGATAACGAACCTTAAAGTGCTTCTTGTGCTTTAAAAGCTTTAATCTAAGTTACAATCTAATAAGACGGTTTTGCCGACACTTTCGCACTTGTACCTTTTTCAAGTCATATGGGTAATTTCAGAAGATACCTTCCCAGCATACATACATGTAAACTAATTAAAGATTGCAATTAAAACATTCGGCTTAAGACAAATTAAATATCGTTTTCGAAGTGAAGTTAGTTTAAATCAAGCGAACACATTTAAAAACGAGAAGGCCAAGCTAACTTCTTCTGTGCCGAAGTTTTTATACGATTGCAAATGATGTTTTTGAAATGTCAGAGTTTAAGCTTACATAAAAATCAACGATTTTTGTAACTAAAACCACCCATTTTCCGACAGATAAACATCTGATTTCGACAAAGTTTCGCGAATCTTTTTGAAAACATATCAAATTAACAATCGCCGAGTTTAGAAGAGATAAAATTTAAAACAAAAAAGTTTTTCTCACTAAGACTCATTTTCCGACCCTTCGGTCCTGTGGCAGCTATAAGATATAGTCATCCGATTTTGACCAAATTTTGAGAATATATTTGAAAGCATATAGAATTAGTAATCAGTGAGTTTAAGGACGGTAACATTAAAAACAAAAAAAAATTTCTTACTAATACCCATTTTCCGATCGATCGGTCCTATGGCAGCTATTAGATATAGTCATCCGATTTTGACCAAAGTTTGCAAATCTGTTTAAATGCATATAATATTAATAATGGAAAAAAGTTTTTCTTACTAAGACCCATTTTTTGACCGATGGTTCCTGTGGTAGCTATAAGATATAGTCATCCGATCCGGTCGGTTCCGACATATTAGCGGCGTGCAGTAAAAAGAAGACTCTGTTTCAGCTCAATAGCTTTAAAACTGAGAGACTAGTCGGACGGACAAAGCTCAATCAACTCAGCTCGTCCCCCTGATCAAGAATGTATATACTTTATGTGGTCGGAGATGATTCCTTCTATGCGTTGCAAACTTCTGGGCAAAATTATAATACCCTTTGCAAGGGTATAAAAAGCCAGGCTGCGAACCGGTCCGGAACCGAACCACTTAGAACCGGTTCGGTTCTGGTTTTTTGATTCCGACAAACCGGACCATGAACCGAACCCCTAAAATTTTATATTCCTCGAACCTGAACCCGAACTGGACCACTTTTTCCAAAAGTTAGGTTCGTTTCAGAAATAGAAATATAGAAATTCCTTCTGATCTGACTGCCATCATTCAAGGAGCTTTCCAATAATACGGGTAAGATTAGGTAAGATTTATACTATCACCGTCAATGATGGAGCCAATTTGGGTTGAGCAGGAGAACTTTTAAATGACAACTGCAGAGCAGAAAAGGAATACAACTATGAAGAATGTATTGTTGATGAAGTTTGCTCATGTGAATCCAAAGCATATATTGATTTGGACGATGACCAAGTTACCTCAATAGATTCCCTGTATGACTCTATAATTACATTTTGTTGTGCTGCACTCACTCCAAATTAAGTAGTTAACGACTTTTTTTTAAGGAAGTTCAGTTTGATATTAGTAGAGTTCACACACTTTGTTAGAACCTCTGTACTCACACTTTATGAAATCTATTACATACCTTTAAAGATTTTTGTATTCAGAGTTCTTTAAAAGGGCACCACCTAAAATCATCGTGCTATTCAGCACGTAGTTCAAAATATTTAATTTGCTGTAGACAATTTATAAAACTTCTTTAAAGCTGCAGGATTCACAATTACCACCAAGTGATTTTTACTACACTTGCTTTTCATGTCGAGCAATTGTTCTAAAATCTTCAGCAAAACATTGTTTATTACTTCCTAAGTGCCTCGTGTAAACGTTCTTCTATTATGAGTTCAGTACCGACATTGGCTGCAGTGTTCTTAGACCCGAGATTTAAAACTTTGTTAACTTCCGACCAAAAAAAAAATTGCAAAGCAGCACATTACTGACATGCTGAAGCTCTAAACGAAAGTTTTCAAAATTTAACTTTAAATGACTCAACGCCTGATTGCGAACAACAGAAGCTTATGAAGCAAATGTAAATGATATAGATTTCTTCGAAAATTGTCCAAGAGAACATATAGTACATCGACAAATGACAAATATCAGTTGTATCTTTTAAATCTAAGAGCTAGTATAGATGAACAGCTCCTAGAAGATATAATGCTTATTAACCTAAGCTAAGCAGTTGATAATTAAAATTAAATTGTTGAAATAAAGAATATTTTTTAAAAAAATTTAATAAAATAAATTAATAAGTCGAAACTATTCTATGTTCAAGCGAACCGAGGTTCGACCCAAAACCTTGGATTAAGGGGTTTCCGAAACCGGACCGCGAAACGAAAATTTTTTGGAGGTTTGCAGCTGACTTGGGATTCCCAAGCGGTCTTAGCAGTTCTGGCATGAGGTAGCCTCTGCCAACTCATTGAAGTTGGGCAAAAGATCGCTGATGATTGAACTGTTGAAAGTTTATGAAATAGCTATACGATCAACCAGCCTCCTTTGGGGTGTTGTGCGTGTCTTGTTTTAGAAACCTTATGATGAAAATCATAACTTATTGACCTAGAGCCTGCTAAAAAGTTCTACGATTAAATTAAATAAAATAAATTAATAAGTCAAAACTATTCTATGTTCAAGCAAACCGAGGTTCGACCCAAAACCTTGGGTTCAGGGTTTCCCGAAACCGGACCGCGAACTGAAAAAATTTTGGAGGTTTGCAGCCTTGGAAAAAAGTGTTTATTGCAACCGTTGTTGAATCTGCCTATATCCTATCCATGAAGGTATTGAGGTGGATTGTGAATGGCGTGTTCTGCCCTCAATATTATTATTATTAATTCATTACTTATTTCCTTCTAGTGCGACAAGTTATTTCAAACCTTTGTTTATGGGATTTCCTTGAAAACGCCTCGCATGGAAGTTGGCATGAGGAACATATTGATGACATGCGACAAAAACATGATAGTGATTAAAAGGTGCCCTCCCCATCCCCAACTTGATGGAGATCTTTACACCTTCTGCGCAGACGACTCAATTGACATTAATTCTGAAATATCGAGCAGAAAATGCATCGGTACTACCAATGCCCATATACCAAAACGCCCAAGATCTAATGTTGATGAGAGCATTAGAATTCTCAAAATATGTCCCAAAATACCCAAATAGTCTTCCTTCGAGAAAAGGACCAATCATAACTGCCTTTTTATCACCACCAAACGATTTTTAAAACTGATATTGTTGAGCAAATATTAAATAAAGGGCATAGCCGAATAAGCCTGGGAAAACCGCCCCAGAAGATTTTTGAATATTTTGAATCAGGGAGGGTATTTACGCCAAATTTCAAGTCTATAGGTCTTGTTTGACGAATAATCTGTAGAAATGCTAAAACATAAAAATCGATATATCTGGTCTTATATCACAGTTTACCATGCAGTGTTGATTTAAAATTAATAAGATTTAACGAACGTGACGATCGTTCGATTTTTTTGCCTTTATTATGATGAAAAACAATGAAAAATTTTACCATAAATTTCCGCATATTGATTTTTGGATAGCACTTGAGTAGCACTTTATTTAATGTAAAAGCTGAGAGTTGTAGACAGTAATGTTCCAAGATACAAGCAGACAAAAAGGTATAAGCAACGTGACAGAATACGGAAGTGCGTTTTGTCTGCATTCACAAAAAAGCAAATCTCTGCGGAATGCGTTCGAGTTTTTTAATGCAACTAACTTTAATATAATCTGCAACGTTGTAACTTTATATTTATAGCTGATTGGGTCAAAAATAAATTTTGCTTCTTTTTATATTTGACTCATTTCTCTAACGCTGTTCTTGTGATGCTTTTCAAAAATTTATATATGGGCATTTCTCAAATGTGAAGAAAAACATATGCCAAAACATTATTTTATTTTGACAAAATGCGAAACTTATAGCTCTTGATTAGCTCTAGATTTGGTGCCAAAGTTGAATTTGGGCAAATGTTCGTTTTCAAGATAATTACAAAAAACCTATGCATTCGCATGCGACAAAAACAGAAGTCACTTTCAAGGCGAACAGTTCAAACACTGATTTCAGCGGAACCTGAAGGAATATTTTAATGCGACTAATTTTTTAAATATGCATTGATGTATCTTAAAAATGTTTTTTATTTGAATCAAAAATATTAAGTAGTTTATTATACACTTGAAAAGTGTATTATAATTTCGGATCGGATAGCTGCCATAGAGACGATCGTTCGGAAAATGGATATTTGTGAGAAAAACTTGTTTGATTTCAATGTTAGCGTTCTTAAAATCGGTCATTATTAAAATTAAATGTTTTCAATCTGATCTGCGAAGTTTGGTCGAAATTGCTAACTTTTGGAGCGAGGTTTTTCAAGTGTATTAATACTTCGGCACAGACGAAGTTAGCTTTCCTTTCTCGTTTTTTTTTTTTAATTTTAATCACTGTTGCATGTGACATGTCGCATGCGACATTTTGTTCCATCATACTTTTTATGTGGTTTCCATTATAACGCGAAGCAAAAACTTAAAAATTATTGCAATCACATAGTTCTCCATGGTTTCTTGTGCATTCTTTTTTGACCATTTGTACCCTTAGAAAGATTTTAGATAGCAAAAGTAAAAGAAATCTAAAGACTCTTTTATCGAAAAAAAGTGCATTATTATTGTCCAAATTAGAAAAATTCCGCCAGCGTGGCCGTTAATTCGAATATTTCGAAATGGGTTATGAATAAATGTAAGATTGGATTACATTAGTTCGATTTTATTCGTTCCCTATGAAAATATGATAAAACAACATACTTTTATAGACTTTGAAATTGTTGGCTGCGTAATCCTTCCTTTTGCGTAATACTAAAAAAAAAAAATTTTTTTGTGGAAATGCCCATATCCAACATAAAATTTTGAATTCTCATTCTTGGAATATTATCAATATCTGCCCGTTAACTCCGACAAATATCTTCCTATATGAATGAAAATGGAAGTTATGTTTAGTTTTAACCAAAAATCTAAATTTTACAAAAATTGGGAAGCTAGGTACAATTGTCTAGCCGTAAAAGGGCGTATCATCCAACATACAACTTTGAATTCTAATTCTTGGAATACTATCAATATCTACCGTAAAGCTTAGTACTCAGACAAACTAATCCGTCCGCTACAAAATTCAGTATTTTTTACAGCTGATGTGTCTTTTAAGCATCTAAGTAATAAAATTTAGATTTTTTAGAATGGTGCAACAAGGTCAAATATTATATATAAAAAACTTAAAAATATAAATACTTTAGTGTTCATTTTTCTAAATCCCCAGGTGAATATTTTTACAATTTTTACAATTATGTAATACAAAAGTGAATATTTTTCCATTTATGTGTCTTGATTTTATATGTATCCGCAATATACTATGATTTTCTTTAAAGCACTCTTTAATAAAACAGGTATCTGTACTCTGCAACTCCGATGAATATCAAATGGATTTCGATTACTGATCAGTACCTCTAAAAAATCACTCGATAATCGCTTTCCATCGCTTTCTTTTGGATGCTCGCGGTGCCATTCACAGCCAGAGGTGCAACTCTGGAGCGCAACATCAATCCATTTAAATTATTTTTAAGCAGAGATCGTAACGGTTATAATTTTTAAAGTAACAGCATAGTCAACAGCCGCATCCTCGCTGCGCATACTGCTGTGTGGGTGTACATTCGTCTGGCAAATGAATAAAGGGAAATGGGTGTATTGGAGTCGGGACACTCAACTAGAGCGCTATTACTTGTTTATTATTATAAATATTTGTGCCGCCGAGGTTTTTTTTTAGCTCTTAGCTACTTGTTTGCCAAAGATAAATAATATTTTTTAAAGATTCATGCATTAAAATACTTAAGCACAAACAGCTCTTCTGAAGTAAATGAAACTTAATTATTGATGGTCATTAAAACTTCGATACCACGTCCTGTTTCAAAAGCCGCTGCTCGGCCAAATGGTGTTCCAAAGCCTGGACCATTGCATCCAGGAAATCGGATAGACTTATCTTCTGATGAAGCTCAAATAAATCGCTGCTGGTGTACTGAGCATGAGCCAACAGTGGCAATTTTCGCAAAGTGCGTCCGCTTAATCCGACACTGCGTTCGGCTAAATTGGTCAATAAACCCTCCTCTGCATCTTCAGTCTCTAAAGCTTCGCGGTGCAATATGCCCGCCGACATGAGTTCGGCCAACATGGATTTGTATATGGAACGAATTGCTGGAATAGCCGGATACCCAATATATTGACGTATATCCGCCCGATCCAGAAAAGCTAAATCAATGCTCTGGGCCAAATTCGAAGTGGCCAGTATAAGAACATTTGGGCAGGACTTCATTTCATCCAGTTGAGTAAGCACAGCATTCACCACACGCATGGCATCACGCGGCTCATTACTGCTCATGGCGCTCCGGGCATAGGCCAGAGACTCCACCTCATCGATAAGCACGCAGACCAAGTTATTGCGATCCGCTACCAGCTCACCAATCTTGGAGAATAGACGGGCCACCAGTTTTCCGCTCTCCGAGAACCACTTCGAGAACAAACTATGGCTATTGATCTCAACCAGATGCGTGTAGGCGTAAGTGCCTTGGGTGCGTATGGCCAGTTTCTGTGCCAGAGCCTTGCAAAGACTAGTTTTGCCAGTACCGGGGGGGCCATGTAGCAACAAAAGACGATTGCAGGCTATCACATTGGTGTCCACCGAATGTTGAGAGAAGCACAAAGCAGACAAGGCGAATTTGAGCAGCTACAACAACGGAAACAGTTAAGAACAAGCGGAACCTCTAGTAAGTGAGCACATACTTTCCCTTTGAGTCCATCTTCATACATTAAGTTCTCCCATAAACCCACAAATTGACTGGCCGGCAGCAGCAGATGGTTGGCGGCTATCACACTATCAAGGCCATCCCCAGACGCACCATCCACCTCGCCACCACCTTCGAAGAGTCCCAGTCCGGTATGAGGATCAGCTGCTCTTTGTGCCATGTAGAAATGATAGCAAAATGTGTGCTGACCACCTGCCAATTTCTCATAGCTGGATCCATTGTCTCGCTCCACCAAAATACTCTCAACTAATGTAGAAAGTTGAGTGGAGTCTTCTTCTAAGCCAAGGTCCGGTACGAAGGCCACATTTAGTGTCAAGGCTCGAGCTGAATGCAGGTATTTACTTAGAAGCGGCTCCAGTTGTTGACGCAGTGCTTCCAGTCGCCTAGTCAGAAGGGTGTATCATTATTACCTTACTTTTCTTCGCATTGCGTGTTACTTACGTTTCACTGTTGCGTAGCAGACGCACTTCCACATGCACAATGCTATTGTTGCTCAACAAACTCATATTATTTAGCTTTGAAAATTCGCGGGAAAAATATACAAAGCAAATTTAATAACAATTTCAAGTAGTGATGTCAAAATAGTATCGATATTTCATATGCTGTAAATCTATCGATACTAGATGGCTCACGATACATCGATGAATCCTTTCAAAAACGTAAGCAATTTATTAATAACGGTTATCAAATGGGAAATTAAAATATTCCAAGAGAATTGAAAGAATTGATATATTATCTGAACAAAAAAGTTTTGAAGAATTTTTAAGAGATGGCGTCACTAGTATTAAATCGAATCTGACAATTTTGCAACCAACTTCGTTTTTAAGCCTCATCATTAGGCTTCCTTGACTGATGCATCCAACTGATGCATTTGAACTGAGCATTGAAGCAAAAACGGCCAATACGAGCAACGGCACGACAACGTAATTTTGCAACATGAAAGTAATTTTGCCAAATGTTGCGCAGACGGTCAAAACAAATCTTGAAACGCTGAAATCGAAAGGTCCTAACCAGTGATTGGAAAGGTACTGCATTTTCTTACCTAGGTAAGGTACAAGGTAAACGTTAAAAAATATAGATAGGTAAGGTGAAAGATATCCGGAATTTCCAGTACCTAGGTAAAGGTAAAGGTACAAAAAAGGTACTTTTAAATTAAAAAGCATGATGCATCAATTTATATTAGTAATAAATATGAACTGTACGGGCTTAAATCCAAATATAAGGTCTGAAAATGGAACATTTTAATACCACATGATGTTATTTAATTAAAAGGTTTCTTTTATACCATCTCGCCTTTTTAATAAAACAAGAGTTTCGAATATTTCGTCACCTATTCTATTTCTTTTTGGTGTATGTATTTGGTCTCTACTGGGGGCAGATCTAGGCAAAATGAAAAATACTAATAAAAAACATTGAAACTATTTTTAACTTAAGTATAGATTCAAAAGATTTGCTATAATCGGCAAGATAAGTTAAGACTTCCAATGCAATATTAGAATTTTCATAACAATTCTTAGTTTTATCCAATCTTCCATTACTGGTATCGTAAAAGTCTTCAGAATCCTTCGCATAAGAACTCTCATTGACTACTGTTTCTAAATTTTCCATAATTTTTTTAGGTAGTAGTGTAAGTGGTAGTTATTTGGAATCCACTTCAATTTAAAGCAAAGGTCTTTTCCTCGCTTCAAGTCAAGTTTTCAAAAAATTAAAATCGTTTAAAACTCCTTTTTTAAGAGCAGCTGAACAATCGCGCTCTATTAAAAACTCAGGCTTCACGTGTTTCCTTCAACAATGAACACTTTTGCTTTTCAGAAGTTGGATACATTTTCTGTAACTGTTTAACCTTTGGCTATCTCTAAGTCCGTATTTGCTATGAACTTCAGCTAATATAGTAGCAATTATTTCGTGTGTGTGGGACAATCGCACACGCTTATATGCGAGTACGAGAGAACCGGCGATATTTTTCTTATACAGTCGTGCTCCCATTTTCACTTGTGTAAAAATTTTGCGATTTAAACCCGTTTTTCAGGAAAAAATTTGTCTAAATATCGCAATATGTTTGCGAAAGGAAAAATGGGAGCACGGCTGATAGTCCTCTTATCCTCTTATCTAGCATGGATCGTATAGTTTTTCAACACGGAATGTTTACCGGACGTCCCTGAGCACGGCAGCATCTCTGCTATAATGTAATCGGAGCGAAAAAAAATCAAGTACGAAAAGTACCTAGTATCTTACCTATTGACAAGGTACATAAAAATTAAGACCTAGGTAAGGTAAAAGGAAATCGAATTTGAAAATACCGAGGTAAGGTAAAAGGTGCATGATAATTCATTCATTCATTATTCATTCGTGGTCTATCGAAGAAATTTTTATTGTAATTTTTTGAGCTCAGGGACCTTTGATAGACAACTAAAAAACCTTTTATTTAAAGGGTCTTAAAATGCCAAATTATTCTAAAAGTATTTATGAAAGCGCTTTATATTTAGATGGCAATGCAGGCACTGGTAATTTCATATAAAAAGTAAGATTTTATAGATGGCTATTGCAGACGGGTAAATAGAAGGTGAATGTCAAACGGTCAAAAAATCCCGAAAATTATCATTTGAGTTTAGATTATCTTTCAGACGAGTAAATATACGAGTAAATAGAAGGAGAAGAACCACCCCGAAAATTCTGAAATTATTTTTCCTCGATGGACCGCAAGTTATGAAGTATTTACGTGCAGAAATTATTTGGCGGTCGACCATGGTTCTTTTTCACATACATATATGCTTGATCACATGCTTTTGAAATATACGTCAATATTTATTGCAAAAATTGCTCTTTTGTAATTTGTATTTAATTAAAAGCGGACTATTTGTTGAAATGAGCTGCACAGGTTGTCGGTATTCTCCAAATTCCTATCGCTAAGATCGGAATATATAAGGGAATTTTCATTGTACCACAATGTGATAGCAAAGGAAATAATATGTCCGAAGTGCATGGACTGACACTTTAGAAGCGAGTCGAACTCGATTCAGGTGCGCCGCTTTGTTACCGGAAAGCGGTAACGCCAAGAAGAAAATCTTTCAATGGAATTTCGTGCAAAAGTGTCCGCAAGAACACTTTCTTTAACGCGTCAAATCTGAGCGTTGTTTCATTATGTGGGATGTAATTCGCATGAAAAACTAAGTAGTGTTCATTGGTCGAAAAAAGGACCACTACCTTGGTTACCTGGCCAAATGTCATTTTCTTAAGACGTATCCCTTGCATATCCTTAAAGAATCGATTGGTAGGATGTATAATCCAGGGGTGTAAGCCGCTCGAAATAAATCGCCAAAAAATTTCTTGTGAAAAAGTTGATATTCCGCAGATTCTTAACAGAGTCTATGTTAATAACACGATAACACCATTTGCTCTGTCGATAAACGTTTCAAAGAAACCTTGCGCTGCTCTGGCGTTGTGAAATATGCCCGCGAACTTATAAACAAAAACACCTTGCAGGATTATGAATATAACATATTTAATGTGCAATTTCAATATATTTTTATTATTAAATGAAATTAATTATAAATTAATTGTTATCATTATAACTTTTGACAATCTGCAGTATTAGCGCACTGAACGTTGCTAGCTGCCTCTTCCGGCATTTTCCTTAAAATTGTGTCTGGCGCAATCAATGACATTAAATGCAGTTCGATGTAGTCCCGAGCAGCGGAACTTAACGAACACCTCGCACTTGGCTGCCACGGCATAGATTTCGTTCATCTCGATTGGAAAGAAATTTGCCTCCGTAAAGTTGATCAGGTCAGCATGATGATTTTCTGGATGTACTGCTGTAGCATGTGTGACTTGGCGGCGTATAAAGCTCCGCTGAACTCGAAAATGGTGGTCATATAGCACATGGCCACGTAGTCGGGGCCCTGTCAGGGAAATGTTCAGAAATGGAAGTGATTTATAAAGTTGAAGTTTGGTTCGCCCATTTCTTATCTTGATATAATTGGCATTGATGTAGGGCTCCTTCAGGGGGTCAATTGTGGCTGCACTATCCGGTATACTACCGCTTGATAGGAGGCTCTGGCGGGTTTACGAGTGTTTCTTATCCGCCAAGTCCCGCATCTCGCTCTTCACTTTCACGGCGTTTATCAGATTGAGCTTGTCCGCTCTTGAAAATGCCATTAGGCGACACTTTCCGCAGGAATCTTTTTTAGTTGTGCTCATTTTCAATTTGGCCTTTCAATTTCACCGCACAAATTAGAATAAAAACCTATTTTGTTCACGTCACGGCAAAAAAGAGGCGTTAACAGCACTTAAAGGCTATCTTAACTTTGTACATAACGTAGTGGCAAACGTAAGCATTTTTCGCGATTGCACTATGGTTTTTTTTTTTCGTTTTTGTTGGCATTAACTCGCAAGAAATGTTGTTGTTTTTTAGAATAACCTTTATTTTTATTTTTATAGTTCCCTAATTTAAAAAAAAACGAGAAGGCCAAGCTAACTTCGTCTGTGCCGAAGTTTTTATACCCTTGCAAATGCTGTTTTTGAAATGTGCGAATTTAAGAACGCTTACATAAAAATCAAAAATTTTTCTAACTAAAGCCCATTTTCCGACAGATTAACATCTGATTTCGACCTAATTTCGCGAATCTTTTTGAAAACATATCAGAATAAAAAAATCGCCGAGTTTAAGAACGATAAAATTTAAAACAAAAAAGTTATTCTCGCTAAGATTATTTTCCGACCGATTGGTCCTATGGCAGCCTTTAGATATAGTCATCCGATTTCGACCAAATTTTGCGAATATATTTTAAAGCATACAGAATTAGTAATCAGTGAGATTAAAGACGCTAACATGAAGAACAAAAAAAATTTCTTACTAAGAACTATTTTCGACCGATCGGTCCTATGGACCAACCATAAGATATAGTCACCCGATGTCGATCAACTTTTTCAAATTAGTTTGAAAGCGAGTAATATTAAGAATCACCGACCTTAAGAACGATTTACTTGAAAACAAAAAAGGTATTTTCCCTAAGACCCATTTTCCGACCGATCGGTCCTAAGGCAGCTATAAGATATAGTCATCCGATCTTGACCAAAATTTGCCAATCTGTCTGAAAGCCTATAATATTAATAATGGCCGCTAACATTGAAAACAAAAAGTTTTTCTCACTAAGACCCATTTTTTGACCAATGGTTCCTATGGCAGCTATAAGATATAGTCATCCGATACGGTCGGTTCCGACATATTAGCAGCGTGCAGTAAAAAGAAGACTCAGTGCAAAATTTCAGCTCGATAGCTTTAAAACTGAGAGACTAGTTTGCGTAGAAACAGACGTACAGACAGACGGACGGTCAAAGCTCAATCGACTCAGCTCGTCGCCCTGATCAAGAATATATATAGTTTATGGGGTCGGAAATGAATATTAATATATCTATGCGTTGCAAGCTTCTGGGCAAAATTATAATACCCTTTGCAAGGGTATAAAATGATTATTTGAATCTGGCGGCAAACAAAACAGAGCATACTTATTGGGGCAATTATGTAATAGAACACACTAATATATATAACATATGTTAGCATACTCAAAATACTAGATCGCCAAGGTGTACTTAGAAAAATGCGAATAACTTCGTCAAACGGTATACAAATTAATAGGAACAACATTTGTTCAACGAAGAATTAAATGGGTTCTCATAATAAATTTTAAGGCAAAATCGCATAGAATAAAATAGTTAACCCAGTGGTGGCCAATGTCGAAATTTCGAAAAAAAAAGTTGAAAATGCCACATCTGTAAGCTGCATTTCTCAGCCATTGCGTTAAATCAGTCAAATCATTGATGAAAATATATTAGATTGCTCTCGTCGCTATCGGAATTGACAAGGTTATAAACAAACAGAAGGTCCATGCTCGGGTTGTTTCTATTTAATTAAGGTAAAAAAGGAAAAAGAGGTTTTTGTCCCATAACTTCAGATTTTGGGGGTCCCCGAGGATAACCAAGTATGAGGAAGTGCTGTACGCGACCTGCTCCACAGCGTACGCTATGTCAATACCCAGGTTATTTCGCACTGTAGCACTGTGTTATTCATGGCCAGTCAAGTGCCAGCTGATATTTATTTCCCTTGCATTAAAATTTTGCTTGGAATATTTCCCTTTCATTAAATTATCATGGAATTATGGGATTTTTTACACCAGCCAATTTTTAATTGGGATATTTCACTTCAATTAAATTTTAAATTAGGATATTTCACCAGCAGTAAATATTTATATTCATGGTAATAAAACCGCTAAATGCTTAAGAAACTGCTTTTCAAGGCAACAAATGACCACAATCAAAGATGGCACGATGGTAGTAGGACTCAAGTTGCATACGCAACTTTTGGTGCCGATAGCTTGTATAACTCGCCAAATATTGGAAGTCAACGTTTATTTTTAAGTTGCGATAGCTTGTATAACTCGCCAAATATTTGATGTCAACGTTTATTTTTAAGTTTTGAAATAAACGTTGCAAGATAACACTTATTTTTTATTTTTAAAATAAACGTTGACAAATAACACTTAATATAAATTTTTTTGAACAAAACAAAGAGAAGTGTTATTTAAAAAGTTCACAATTTTTATTTTTAAACTTATAACAGTTACGGCCCCTGATTTTTATGTAATCGTTCTTAAACTATGACATTTCAAAAACCGCATTTGCAACGGTAGAAAAACTTCGGCACAGTCGGAGTTCGCTTGACCTTCTCGATTCCAATGCGCTGAGAAATTCTAAGCTATGTCGCCCTCTCATTTTTCAACCTTAATTTTGGATGCATGCCAGCCATAAAAAAATCACTAGCAGTTAGGTTCATAGTTTAAAATTTTATGTTAATATCGTATACTGGCCAATAGTTCACACACATTCTCTATTTCAAGCCAATCTCGATTAGAGATAAAAATCTCATTACTATCCTGGAAACTTTTACAGCAAAAATCTTTAAGCGTTTGAACATTAGATAAGTTGACACCCAACGGGTAGCACAATCAAGACTTGGCTTATTAAAATTTTGGTTCTCAGCTTTTTTGTAACAACTCTTTCTTTTCCAAGAAATTTCTTTATATTTTTAAGCAAATTGCTGAGATTTTCCTTACTATTCGATAGTAACTCAATACCTAGCTGAAATGAACCGAACCGAAACATTTTATTTTCCGGTTATTAGTTCGGTTCAGCATTTTGTCGGTTCGGTTCAGAACCGGTTTGCGTCCCTGGTAAAATCGCGATTTTATTTATAAAATACAAGATGCAAGGGTATATAAAACTTCGGTCGAGCCAAAGTTAGCTTTCCTCTATTTTTCTTACTAAGACTTTTTTTAGACCTATCTTTTTTATGGGAGCTATACTATATAGTTGTCCGATTTTCATCAAACTTGGTGAAATTATGAAAGACATAGGATACTAATAATGCGAAGTTTGGGAACGTTTGCATTGAAAACCAAATAGTTTTTCTCACTAAAACTAGTTGAACGGCCGATCGTACCTATGGTAGCTATATGCTATAGTCGACCAATCCGGCCGGTTCCAACAAATGTATGCGTATTTATACTAAAAGACTTCGTGCAAGGTTTGGTCTCGATAGCTTTAAAACTGACGGAGGAAATAGCTTAGAAACAGTCGGACATGGCTATATCAACTCAGCTCGTCATGCTGTTTAAGATGTTATATACTTTGTGGCCAGAAATGCTTCCTTCTATGCGTTACAAACATCCAGACAGTTTAAATATACCCTCTGCAAGGCTATCGAACGAAGTTTATATACCCTTGCAGGTCAAATGTATAGAAATAATGGTTTTGAATGATTTTCATACAACAAAAACTATTTAATTTTCACTTGTATTTCGCAAACTGACCAATAGATGGCACCTCTACGGTGACCATTTGGCTGGACAGTTGTTTATATAGCAGCTATTTGATATAAAATAATTAATTATTTTTTATTTATATCGCTGTTTGTGTTTTTATTTTTGCAAAAAATTAAAATTTTACAACGCGTAGTGAATGTATGTATTTTGGAAGCGAAACCTCTCTTCGTTGCCATTCACTCTGCTAACGCCTTCCTCTTCTCCTTGACCGCAATATTAACCCACTGCGCGCCAAGAGCCTTCTAATTTGAGGGAATATGTGAAAAGCTTAATGTTAAAAAATTAAAATTAACTTGGGATACAGTTGGTCGGTCGACTGGGCAGACCAACTCTACTTGAATCGATGGAACATTGTAATGTCAGTGGCCTTTGGCGAAATTTCCATGTCATCACTTTCTCCTGGTTCCTGGACTCAGTCGGTTTGCTGGCGAAAAAAGAATGAAGTGTTAAATTTTGAATTTCTCTGTGCAATTTTGTATTTCCAACCTGCAAGAAGGAAATCTCCTGCACCGCTTCATCATTCAAGGGCTTGTGGACCACTCTTCATAGAGTCCTGCAGCAACAAGAGCACATTTCTGGCCATTTGCTGATAGCTGGTACATTGATCCACCTGAATGACATCACCCTGTAGCTTGGGGGGTACAGAACCTCCAGCCACTCGATTCTGAACACGATTGGGCATTTTGTGTATGGTCTCGAGAGAGCCAGTCGAGTTGGACCTCGTGTACCGAGTCCCATTACCAAAATGTTGGTTCATGTTTCGCAGAACATTCTCGGGTTTCGGTTGCTGCTGGGGCTGTCCTCCCAAGTGGTTTGTGTTGCTACTGAAAGCATTGTAGGCATTGCGCATACACAGCTTCATGGAATGTTGCTTCTGCTGCTGTTGTTTTTGGAATTCTCTGCGTGTGTTGTCTCTCGGCTTTGTTACCTCCATTGGCTGTGGGTTGGGGGCAGATGCATCTGCATTTGGCGTCGGCTCCAGATTTTCTTTACCATTCACTCCTGGATATCGAGGGGAAATGTAAGGCATGGCCTCGACATGCTTGTCGTTGCACTCATCTGTCAAGAAAAGCCATTTTGAATACTCGAACAAAGAAGTTTTCATTATTTCAAGCTTACCACTGGACATCAGAATGCTGGCTGCATTGAAGTGTATCGCCATCTTTTAGTAGTACGGATTTAGCTAGTAGTTGCCAGGATCTGTCGCAATTATTTGATTCTGGGACACTTGGTTCCGGTGCTTGCTGGAATAAGAGAGCATATAAGAGATAGATATTCCAAATAAATAGTCAGAGTCGTGATGAGTGCAGGTGTTTTTCTTTATTTCTCTCGTGGGTTACTTGTTCTCCTTGGTCTTGACTTGTGTGGACCAGGGGTCGTTCCAAGTCGTGCTTGTTGGAACGCGGGTAGGCGCTGTGGCCGTACTCTGCACGAAGAATTTCACTGGTGCATCCGACCTGGTATTTTGGTCGAAAATCTTTAACCTGAGGCTCACTCGCCGTCGTTCAGAAGTTCGAGCGTCGGTGCTATTCAACCGGAATCCCATCCAGCCACAGATGCCAATTCGTAAATCGCACAAGACTCCTTGGTTGGGGTGGTTAATACTTACTGCTGGTGCTGCTCTTCCAAGATGTTGACTCGACCGATGCCGCTTACTAATTGAGCTCCCAGCTCGCTGATGCTCTGGTTTTATAGGCCGCTGGGCGCAGTCGACGGTGGCAGCGCTCGCAGCTGATGGTGGCTGAGCGCGCGATATCGATAACAATGGGCCGCCTATCGTCAGCTGTTAATGATCGAAAGATGGCGCGCACTTGAAAGTGCGCGCGTGTTTCGAATCTTTTATTTCACTACGTCTAAGGAAATTATATAGTATGATTTTAGGTAATTAATTAGTTACTACAAAAATGAATACATGGGTATGTCTCCTGTGTACAGGGTGCGCTTCGTGAGGCTTGTTTACATAGAATATCAGTATATAAGGATAAGAATAAGTATGGGATAATAATATGGGTGGTGCGCTTCGTGTGGCTTAGCTTAACACTAGATTTATGAAATATATGGCTTTATGTGATTAACCTTGGTTGTGGGATTCGTCAGTGTTTTGCGAGCTTCTGGGGCGTCGCAGAAGAATGTCATTGGAAGCTTTTGTTTAGCAGCTACTGCTCGTCAAACTAAATTTATGAATTAAAGTTTTTGGTCCCCGACCAGCTTCAGCAGAGCAGTAGCGAAAAAAGAGTTAGAATTCTTTTAACAGTTCTTGCATCAATCGATAACCGATGGACATTAGCTCGTGGTAGAGAGCTTCACGTGAGTAACGTGTTGTGCTGAAATGTTCTGATAGGGTTTGGAACAGTGTTGGGTTGTTCATGAGTGAGTGAACAAAATTGAGTTCTTCACTAAACTGAACAAGTCAACACGTTCTTCTTCAATTGTTAATTTTTGTTCAGTGTGAGTTGTTCAGTAAAAGTTGTTCAATTGTTCTTGCTCAGTTAGTTGTTCAGTCTATTATCCTATTTCCACTAGGCATAAATATCTGGATTTATGAGCTATATACGACAGAGAAAATATAAATCTTTTATCTTTACAGCAGAAAGTGTTCTTATTGGCCTCTAAACTTAGTCTACTCTCGATTAATTGCATTTTTATACCCTTGTAGAGGGTATATTAAAATTGTCGCGATGTTTGTAACGCATAGAAGGAAGCATCTCCGACCACATATTGTATATATATTCTTGATCAGCATGACGAGCAGAGTTGATACAGCCACGTCCGTCTGTCCGTCTGTATCTGTGCTATCTCCTCCGTCAGTTTTAAAGCTATCTTAACCAAACTTTTGCACGAAGTCTTTTGGTGCAAATACGCTGCACATTTGTCGGAACCGGCTGGATCGGTCGAAAATCTTGTTTTAGTGAGAAAAACTTGTTTATCTTCAACTCAAACGTCCCCAAACCTCGTATTTATAAGTTTTCTATGCTTTCACATAATTCCACCAAGTTTGATAGGACAACTATATAGTATAGCTGCCATAGAAATTGGGTGCAAAAATGTATATAGGAGGCCTTGTCAAAAATATATACATTTGCCCGAATGTACATATTTGTGTCAGCGGAATCAGCCTACTAATTTATATAAATTATACAAGCTACAAGGGTATATAAACTTCGGTCGAGTCGAAGTTATTTTTCCTCCATTTTTTGTCATAATAATCATCCTAAACTAGATCATAGAAAACTAAATTCCCACTGAAAATTTGAATGGGAACTGTAAAACCGCTTATTGATTCAACGTAGAATTTAATAAATCATGGTATAATATCGCGGATTAGTGTTGTCACAGTCATACAGCTATAAGTATACATTTGTTGTCTGGGAAATCAATTTCTAAAGTATTTAGCTGTTCTTTGACAATGGACAACCTTTAACTTAGCACCGTGCTCTTGCATTGTATCTGGGTTGATTAGGTTTGATTTTTACTATTTTTGACTCTTCTTGGCCTTTTCGTTCATCATTACATCATTCGTTACACGTTTTACCCAATACATTTAAAATAACAATAAATTTTATTAATATACAAAAAAATATTCCGTTTTTTTATTTTTGTTTACTTAAGTGTAATATTAATCTTTAATTTAAATTTATGAGTATGTCTTCGAGTAGTTGACTGTCTATGCTACTTCTTTGATCAGACAAAATAAATTTTAAGGTGGAAAAAGCTCTTTCAACTGAGACTTGAGTGGATGTCACTGATAAGACAGTTAGCGCAACAGCTTTAAGCTGATTACATTGATGAGATGTCCAAAACTTTAAAATGTTGGACTTAGACGGTTCTCTATCAATGCCATCGAAGGCTCTAATTATGTCATTAATCGTTTTATTTTTTTTTTTGAAACACTTTGCTGTTCGTTAACATTGCGGAGATAACTTTCTACATCGTCATCTTCTGAAATAGATAATGACAAAGCCAAATTCGAAACCTCAACACTGTTTAAGCTTTGAAGTCTTTGAAGTTTTGCGAATCACTTAATAGACTTTGGAATCGAGGGTCTAGAAACACAGAGGCTAGTATGGGTGGAGATTTTATGACAAATTCGGAACGTCTTTCTAGAATTTTTAACAAAATGGCACAAACTCTGTCGGACAACATCGACCAGATAACAAAAAAGTCGCTAGGCAGGAGATCAGATTTCTGAAGTTTTAAGGAAGCGTCGTACAGTGGACGTAGTTCTGAAAAAACGGCATCTACTTTTTGCCATTCTGCTTGGCTTAAATGTAACGATGTTATATCGCTCGAATGCTCAATGCAAAAATCTTTGAGATCGAGCAGGCGTTCGCACATTTTAAATGTAGAGTTCCATCTTGTTAGACAGTCGAGAATTGGTTTCTTTAAATTGCTTGCAACCAACAAATTCAGGCATGTGGGAGTTCGTAGTTTTTTGCAAACTAATCCAATTCTGGACATATTAATATGTAATTCTTTAAAGAAATCCAAGGCAACTAAATTAAGCGAATGCGCTGCACAACGTATTGTAGTTATCTGATTATCCTGTAAATCCATATCTACAATACTGTGTGCGTCGCAACTGCATTCACCCTCAGCATCATCCAGTTCAGCTTTGCAAATGTTTTCCATTATATCGCCCACACGAACCATGTTGGCTCCGTTGTCAACTGTATAGGTGTACACCTGACGCATAGATACATACATTGTAGGACTGTAAGACGTCGACGATAATTGATGTGAGATTGGCGCTCGTGTGCTGGTTATGGACTTCTTTCATTGCTAGTGTATAGATCTTCAGTACGCCCTCTAAAATAATTTGCACATTTATGCCAATTATCGACCTGTCTAAACGTCTAACACAATCGGCTTTGATGGATATCAATCTGAAATAACACAGAAAATATTATGCTTTATTGATTGTCAATTCATTTATTGGCTTTCAAATACTACATACATATATATCACGAGTACATCACACCCGCAAAAATATATACATACACATGAATGCATAAACATGTATGTACGTCGATTTTCGGCAAATGTACATACATATGTATCAGCAGTGCCAATTTAGATATTTTTCCCACCAGATATCGACTGTTAAATAGCTAAACAATGTCAAATAATTAGCTAGAATTGCAGGCTCCAGTTTTCGAGCTTACAAAATAGCTATGTCTGCTGGGAAAAATAGCTAAATTGGCAATTCTGGTATGTACATACATATATACATATGTATATATGCAAGTGAATTCATACATACAAATATTTAGCTAGCCATGTATGTATGCATGAATGTAGATATGTACAGACATATTTTTTCTAAACTTACTGATTCTGCAAAACATTGATTTTGCTTTCTACACAAGCATCCGATATAGCTTCTTTGGAGATTTTCACTTTGATCAGTATTTCACTCACGAAATTGAGCATAGATTGGTGTTGGTTTGCCACACTAGGACCTTTTTTTCACAATAATTTGTTCAAAAATGCTTTTATGTTTTCGTTCAAGGTGCCGTATCAAATTAGCTGCATGACGGCCGTTCATCTTGAGTTTACATTCGTGACATTCTGATTTATCAGTGCTCACATTGTATGTAAATTTCGTATATTTATACCCGTTACTCGTAGAGTAAACTTAGATTTATATTCGCAACATCTATAAGCCCTGAAAATTGCATCATGATCGGATGATAAATAGCCGAGTTAAGAAAATGTTGCATAATTTTCGGCTGTCCCACCTCAGGCACACAGGAAGGCTATTAAACATTTGTTTCCATGAGTAACGGGTCTATCGAAGTCGGTTAGAGGCGACTTTAACTTACGCTCTCGTAAAATTTGATGTCATTGCTGAGCACCTCCTTAGTCAAACTTCTTTAACAAAATAAAATACGCGTGCCACTTCTGATTTGTCTCTTTCGTTTTCAATTCTTCTTTGGGCAAATTTTTGGCGCGCGGCACTCGCTTCTGTATGCATGTGTGTTTGTTTATATTTTTGCTTAAGCATGCACAAATTTGCTTAGCGACCGATACACCAAAACGCTAGTTATCGTTTGTCGCAAAATTTGTGTTCGGCGCTTTAGATCACTGGTGGGCAAACCCTTGCTTCGAGATTTTTTTTCGGCAATTGGCGCCAGTCTCATAATAATCTGTGTCGCAAATTAACTCGCTTGGAACTGTGCACAAAAACAACAAATAGCGCGGGCATACGAAAAACGCGGCCATATACAAACACGGCATTATACAAAACAAAAGCAGTTTCATATGCATGCTCTCCTCTCTTTCTTTCCGAACGAAGGTTTTGTTGTTGGCGCGTGCAGACCTGCAACAACAACATCATAGGTGACTCTCTTCTCTCTCTCTCCTATGTCACTGGCAAATTAAAAAGCAACAACAATGTTGCTGAGACAGCAATGACCACACACACACACTCACACAAACAAACAAAAATCGGTTTTCTCTATCTATTTCTTGTAGTTCTTCTTGCTTGAGTTGTATTTTGTGCATTTGTATTGAATTTCACGCGCTCGTAAGCTCATTCTGGGCACCCCTGGTTTAGATTGAAACGGGCGCATATGTATAAGATGAAAAATAAAACGTTCAATACACTGCACACTGTACGCTGTACATACATAGCTATTTACATTGAATTTGTATATTACAAATTAGTATGTTTGACTGGAAGAAAGAGCAAAGTATGTATTTCATAGTCGGGTTTGACCGACTTTCAGTATTGTTATATTTCTAATTGTCGATTCTGTTGTGGCGTACATGCAAGCGTACCCAAATAAATTTAATGTCAATAATTCGGAACGGGTTCGGGTTCAACTATTTTCGTCCCCGTGGTTCGGTTCAGGGTTTGGTTCACAGGTTCGGTTCAAAACCGGTTTGCAGCCCTGGTCTTAATAAATATCTTTGTTAATAGAGGCCCTCACACGAACTTTTTGCTTAGATTTACTGCAGATTTATCATCTGCTAAATAATTCAATATTGTCACCTAACAGAGTAATTTGTACATTTTTTTGACACAGCAGCTAACTAGAAGATATGAAATTTGACCCTTACAATATTTAAATAAGTCGCAATCAATCAAATGATAAACTTTCAAAGAACCGAGTGTCGACAGTCCAAGTAGTCATCGACTGTTTGCCTCGACTTACAATAATTCGATAAGCCGCAGGCAATCAAATAAAAAACTTTTAAAGCACCGACTGCTGATCTGCTTTCCTGCGTTACAAATTTCATTTTTTTGATTTCGATTCGACACGAAATACTGAGATTTTTAAATCAGATGTTTAAGCAACAGTTAAAAAAATTAAAGCTTGTCAAAGTTTTTAAAAATTGGAATTTATCAACTACATGTAAACATATAACAATGTATGCTGAAACAAGTAGCCTCTTTACAGTTCCTATACAGATTTAGAGTGACAATCTAGTTTTCCTCCCATAAATTTAAATAGGTATTTTCGGTTTAAACATGCTATAGCTTTGCCAGACAAGCTTATATAAATGCAAATGAAATTCTCATAATTAGAGCATTTGTTGGTCTATATGCCTAGATTGTTCCAATAGAAATGCGATTACCAAATTAGCTAAGAGGGGGTGTTTTATTTTGAAAGAATTGCCATAAAACTGGCGTTGTCTGACTTTAGATTCCAATTTACACACTTTCTGCTATACTTATATAGCGCATTTTTCTTTTTAAAGATGCATTGGTATGTGCTCTGTCGTAAATAGTTCATAAATCTAGATATTTAAGTCAAGTGTGGCCCCCATAAATCCTGGAGTGCCAAAAATTCAACAAATTCGTTTTTCCGCTATCTTGGAAACAAGAGCTGAAAGAACAAAACCAATGATGCAGTTTTGTTCAATGCAAACAATATTAACATAATCAGATCGAAATAGGCCTGCACCAAAAACACTGTTGGGCTGTGTTATCTGTTGATTTGAATTTAAAAAGTGGGCGCAATTTTGTATAACATATAAATTGGCCGAAAAAATTATATATTTGGCTTTCCGCTGAAGATTTTTGGCAATGACAATGCGTTTGCCAAGCGGAATTGCTCTCCAGACGGTTATGTCTATTTTTTGCAACGAATTTCAAAATGTCCACGTACGTAAAAAAGTGGCGCCTCTTTTTCAAAACAAACCATCAAGCTATTTTTGGCAACGCGGCATTGTGAATATCAACAAAATGACATTAAGTCAATGTAAGCAACAAAATTGTTATACCCTTGCAAAGGGTATTATAATTTTGCCCAGAAGTTTGCGACGCATAGGAATATTCGTTTCCGACCCCATAAACTATATATAATATATTCTTGATCAGGGCCACGAGTAGCGCGGGTGTGGCGCACCAGTAGTAAGTGTGGCTGCTGGTGTGGGAGGTTGTGGGTTCGATCCCGCCTCGGACCATCTAATAAAAAAAAGGATCTATCTTTCTTTAGAAAAAAGCTTTTACACATCCGGTCACCTTCACCAGCTACTGGCGCCAGCTTTGAAGTAATTAGCCATGAAAAAGCAAAAATTCTCAAACTATTGCCGTTCGGCTTCGGCGTTAAACTGTAGGTCCCTTTCTCTTGTGCGGAAAATTATTAGCACACACGTCAAGAGATTGAGAGAAGCTTGGCCTGGCCCTCTATGGTTCCTGTTGAGCCAATTTTACATTACAGGGCCACGAGCTGAGTTGATTGAGCTTTGTCCGTCCGTCTGTCTGTTTCACGCAAACTAGTCTCTCAGTTTTAAAGCTATCGAGCTGCACAGAGTCTTCTTTTTACCGCACGCTGCTAACCGAAACCGATCGGATCGGATGACTATAACTTACAGCTGCCATAGGAACCATTAATCGAAAAATGGGTCTAAGTGAGAAAAATATTGTATGCTTTCAAACAGATTTGCAAATTTTGGTCAAGATCGGACGACTATCTTATAGCTGGCATAGGAATCATCGGTCGGAAGTTGTGTCTTAAGGGCGGCGTCCATGGGTGCGGAAGCGGCCTCGAAATGAAAAACTATATAAAAAAAAAATGCTGAGGAATTTGATCCTGTGGCCGTTTCATATTCGGTTTCTACCAATCGCGAAAAATGCTTACGTTTGGCACTACGTCGTGTTCAAAGTTAACATCGCCTGTAAGTGCTGTTAACGCCTCTTTTTTGTTGTGACGTGAGCAAAATAGGTTTCGATTCTAATTTGTGCGGCCAAATTGAAAATGAGCGCATCTAAAAAAGATTCCTGCAGAAAGCGTCGCCTAATGGCACTTTAATAAACGCCGTGAAAGTGAGAAGCGAGGTGCGGGACTTGGCGGATAAGAAACACTCAGAAACCCGCCAGAGAACACCGGCGGACCGGAGCACGGTCTGCAACATCATGTGGCGTCACCACAAACCACAAGCGAGGAGCTTAAAATCTATTTGGCCAGCATTCAAACACTTCACACTCCAGTCCCCTCAATCAGTTCGATTTTATTCGCCTCAACTATATCCTCGATCACAGCTACCAGACCAAAAGGAAAATCATTGAACAGCCGCCGGTGCTCAATGATCGCGACAGTAAAACGGCCTCAAACCAAATGCCCGCTCCCAGTTCAGTGGACATCGAACTGCTGGCCTCCTATCAAGCGGTAGTATAGCGGATAGTGCAGCCACAATTGACCCCCTGAAGGAGCTCGAGCAAAAGCGGATCGGGCAACGAGGATGTGCCCTACATCAATGCCAATTATATCAAGGTAAGAAATGGGCGAACCAAACTTCAACTTTATAAATCACTTCCATTTCTTAACATTTCCCTGACAGGGCCCCGACTACGTGGCCAAGTGCTATGTGACCACCCAGGGACCGCTGCCAAATACCATTTTCGAGTTCAGTGGAGCTATCTACGCCGCCAAGTCACAAATGCTACAGCAGTACATCCAGAAGATCATCATGCTGACCTGACCAACTTTACGGAGGCAAATCGCAAGAAATGTTTTTGTTTATAAGTTCGCGGACAACTTTAACAGCGCCAGATCAGCGCAAGGTTTCTTTGAAACGTTTATCGACGGAGTAAATTGTGTTATCGTGTTATTAACGTAGGCTTAGCAGACTTTGTTAAGAACCTGCGGAATATCAACTTTTTCACAAGAAATTTTTTGGCGACCCGTGGATACCGCTCTTAACTGAGAAAAACCTTTTTTTTCAATTTTATCTTTCTTAAACTCTGCGACTGTGAATTTGATATGTTTTCAAAAGGATTCGGGATATTTGATGTTTATCTGTCGGAAAATGGGTTTTAGTTACAAAAATTTTTGATTTTTATGTAATCGTTCTTAAACTATGACATTTCAAAAACAGCATTTGCAAGGGTAGAAAAACTTCGGCACAGTCGAAGTTCGCTTGACATTCTCGTTTCCAATGCGCTGAGAAATTTTAAGCTATGTCGTCCTCTCATTTTTCAACCTTAATTTTGGATGCATGCCAGCCATAAAAAAATCACTAGCAGTTAGGTTCATAGTTTAAAATTTTATGTTAATATCGTATACTGGGTAATAGTTCACACATATTCTCTATTTCAAGCCAATCTCGATTAGAGATAAAAATCTCATTACTATCCTGGAAACTTTTACAGCAAAAATCTTTAAGCGTTTGAACATTAGATAAGTTGACACCCAACGGGTAGCACAATCAAGACTTGGCTTATTAAAATTTTGGTTCTCAGCTTTTTTGTAACAACTCTTTCTTTACCAAGCGATTTTTAAGCAAATTGCTGAGATTTTCCTTACTCTTCGCCAGTAACTCAATATCTAGCTGAAATGAACCGAACCGAACCATTTTATTTTCCGGTTATTGGTTCGGTTCAGCATTTTTTTCGGTCCGGTTTGGATCAGAACCGGTTTGCGTCCCTGGTAAAATCGCGATTTGTGGCCGGAGATGCTTCCTTCTATGCGTTACAAACATCCGGACAGTTTAAATATACCCTCTGCAAGGCTATAAAAATAGAGGAAAGCTAACTACGGCTCGAACGAAGTTTATATACCAGAGCTCGCAAATAACCCTCAAAACTTTTTTCAGTTCGATCAGCCCACTTACAAAACAGAAAAAAACACCCTCCTCATGTGTTTTCTGTTGAGCCTTTCGGTTGATCAAAACAAACGAGACAGGAACTGAGAGGGAAACTTGTGATCAAAACACAAAAAGTGTCAGCAAAAAGTATTATTTGTTTTGTTCGTGTGGTGGGCGGTGGGCTTATGTAAAATATGTACATAATAAAATAAATATGGTTTTCAGGCGTTAAGCAATTACCAAAAACTAATATTTTTTGTATTTCATTTGATAGGTTAATAATAATACATTTTTCCACACTCCACATATGTACAAAGATCGTTGACTGAGACAAACACACTCACTCACACACACACAGGCGCATTACAGTCACAAACACGCTTACATTCGGCAAAACGGTCAGTGAAAGACATGAGCAAAACAGAAACGAAAAAAGCGATCTTTGGTTGAGCGAAAACAGCTATCGAGCAAAATACAGGGTGGTCCATCTAGCGTTTGGAATTTGAACTATTCATAATTTGACTTTAAAAACGTCAAATGAAATTCGGAAAGCGACTAATATTTAGTAAAAACTTTGACATTTACGAAATGGGTCGCTGTTCGCTTGAAGAAAGTTGGGAAATATTAAAAACAAATTTCCAAAGTGGTGAGTCCTCGACTCAAACTGTGCGAAATTTTGAAAAAAACATTTAACAAAAAAAATTTTCCGAAAACTCAATTTTTGGATCAATTTGTCAAGCGAGTTCGTGAAACTGGAATGTTGGTGTTCCGGTGCGGTCGACCGAAAACATTGCTGCGGTTGCTGAAAATGTGCGTGAACAACCATCGACGTCAACTCGCCATCGATCTCAACAATTGGACATTTCGCGCACTTCTTTGATGCGAATTTTGCATAAAAACCTTGCCATGAAGCCAAAAGTTCAATTGGTGCAGCAGCTAAAGCCAATTGACCATCCGAATCGTCTACAGTTCGCAAATTGGGCGGAAGATCGTTTGGCCGAAGATGATGAATTTTACCGAAAAATCATCTTTTCGGATGAAGCACGTTTCCACCTCGGTGGTTATGTTAATAATGGTTAATAAACAAAATTGTCGCATCTGGGGCACAGAAAATCCGCACATCGTCGTTGAGAAGCCAATGTCACTGTGTCGCACCACGTGTCACTGTTGGTGTGGCCACTGTGGTGGAGCCACCGTGAATGGTGAGCGCTACCGCGCAATGTTAAGTGATTGGTTCTTCGAGGAAATTGAAGCAGAAGACTTGGACGATATGTGGCACACAGCGTACGCCACAATCGATCTTCTGCGCCCTATCTTCGAAAATCGAATAATCAGCAAATATGGAGACGTGAATTGGCCTCCAAAAAGGTGTGATCTGACACCGTTAGACTATTATCTTTGGGGAGCGGTCAAGGACAAATGTTATACAAACAATCTTGAAACAATTGACGAGTTGAAGAACGAGATTAGAGTTGCTATTGCGGACATACGTGCCGAAACATTTGAAAATGTTCTCAAAAATTGGGTGGATCGAATGGGCTTCCAAGTCAGACACCACGTTCATTTGACCGAAATTGTTTTTCATAAATAAATGACATGAACCAACCTTTCCAATAAATGTTTAACCATTAAAAACTATCGAGCCGATTTTTTTTATAGCAAAATTAAATTCCAATTTTTAAATGGACCACCCTGTAGAATTGAATGCGTCTTTTTGCAACCTCTTTTCGTTGTGTCTGTAACAGAACAGTTTCACACAGACACGTTGATAGTGTTTACAGTTTTTTGCGACCTCTGTTGCCTTGCAGCTCGTTGAATGATTTTCATACAACAAAAACCCATTTAATTTTCACTTTTATTTCCCAAACTGACCAATAGAAGGCACCACTACGGTGACCATTTGGCTGGCCAGTTGTTTATATAGAAGCTATTTGATATAAATAACATAATTAATATTATTTTATTTATATCGCTGTTTGCTAACGCATCATCCCCATCTCCTGGACGCCGTCGGTTTGCTGGCGAAAAAAGAATGAATTGTTAAATTTTGTATTTTTCCATGTGCAATTTTGTATTTCCTACCTGCAAGAAGGAAATCTCCTCCTGCACCGCTTCATCATTCACGGGCTTGTGGACCACTGCTCATGGAGGGCTGCAGCAATAAGAGCACATTTCTGGCCACTTGCTGATAGCTGGTAAATTGATTCACCTGAATGACATCACCCAGTAGCTTGGGCGGTACAGAACCTCCAGCCACACGATTCTGAACACGATTATTGGGATTTTTTTGGATGGTCATGTTGCTGCTGCTGCTGCCGTTGTTTTTGGAATTCTCCGCGTGTGTTGTCCCTCGGCTTTGTTACCTCCTTTGGCTGTGGTTGGAGGCAAATGCCTCTGCATTTGGCGTCGGCTCCTGATTTTTTTTTTTACCAGTTACTCCTGGATGTCGAGGGGGAATGTAACACACTTGGTTCCGGTGCCTGCTGGAATAAGAGCATATAAAAAATATTCCAAATAAATAGTCGGAGTTGTGCTGGGTGCAGGTGTTTTTCTTTATTTTTATCTCGAGGGTTACTTGTTCTCGACTTGTGGGGACCACCCAGAGACCGGGGGTCGTTCCAAGCCGTGCTTGTTGGAACGCGCCTACCCGCGTGGGTTGTGGACGCACTCTGCCCGAAAATTTTCACTGGTGCATCCGACCTGGTATTTTGGTCAGGGAGCCCCGCTTCGAAAATCGTACAACCCGAGGCTCAGCCGCCGCCGGTCAGAAGACCGGGCGTCAGTGCTATTCAATCCCATTCAGCCACAGACGCCGATTCCTTGATTGGGGTGGTTAATACTTACTGCTGGTGCTGCTGTTCCAAGATGTTGACTCGACCGATGCCGCGGACTAACTGAGCTGGCAGCTCGCTGATGCTCTGTTTTTATAGGCCGCTGGGCGCAGTCGACGGCGGCAGCGCTCGCAGCTGATGGTGGCAGAGCGCGCGATATCGATAACAATGGGCCGCCTATCGTCAGCTGTTAATAATCGAAAGATGGCGCGCATTTGAAAGTGCGCGCGTGTTTCGAATCTTTTTTTTCACTACTTCTAAGGAAATTATATAGTATGATTTCAGGTAATTAATTAGTTACTACAAAAATGAATACATGGGTATGTCTCCTGTGTACAGAGTGCGCTTCGTGCGGCTTGTTTACATAGAATATCAGTATATAAGGATAAGAATAAGTATGGGATAATATTATAATATGGGTGGTGCGCTTAGTGCGGCTTAGCTTAAAACTAGATTTATGAAATATATGGCTTTATGTGATTAACCTTGGTTGTGGGATTCGTCAATTCGTGTTTTGCGAGCTTCTGGGGCGTCGCAGAAGAATGTCATTGGAAGCTTTTGTTTAGCAGCTACTGCTCGTCAAATTAAATTTATGAATTAAAGTTTTTGGTCCCCGACCAGCTTCAGCAGAGCAGTAGCGAAAAAAGAGTTAGAATTCTTTTTCTTGCATCAATCGATAAGCGATGGACATTAGCTCGTGATAGAGAGCTTCACGTGAGTAACGTGTTGTGCTGAAATGTTTTGATAGGGTTTGCAATAGTGTTGGGTTGTTCATGAGTGAGAGAACAAAATTCAGTTGCTCACTAAACTGAACAAGTCAACACGTTCTTCTTCAATTGTTAATTTTTGTTGAGTGTGAGTTGTTCAGTAAGAGTTGTTCAATTGTTCTTGCTCAGTTAGTTGTTCAGTCTATTAGCCTATTTCCAACAAAGAAATTAAACATCATTTCTTGAACTGAGGAAAATTATATCATTTCTTCAATACGGCTTGCCACTTCATTTTTTCTTTTCATTTCTGTCATTTCTTATAGCCCATTTCCACCAAAGAAATGAAGCTTCATTTCTTGAAATGACAAGAAATGAAGAAAATGATATCATTTCTTCCATACAAATTGTTGTTGCATTTTGCCCTTCATTTCTTTCATTTCTCAAAAATGATGGCATTCGCCACGAAGGAATTTGGTATTTTTTTAAAAAGTACTCGCTACTCTCTGGCACTACTCGTTACTCGCTGGAAATAGAAAGTGTCATCACCAATAAAATGTGGATTTGAATTTAAAAAGTAGGCGCAAGTTTGTTTATAATATAAATTAGTCAAAATAAGTTGTGTATTTAGCTTTCTGCTGATAATTCAGGGCGTTAACAATGCGTTCGCCCAGGGTAATTGCTTTCCTGCCGGGTATGTCTTTTTTTGGGTAAATATTGCAAAAACTCCCCGTGAGTTTGAAAGTGGCGCCTGTTGTTTAAATCAAACCATTCAGCTGTTTTTGTCAACGTGGCATTGCGAATATCAAAATGATGAAGATTTAGCAATGGAAACAGCATCATTTTTAGAAATGAAAATGATAAGAAATGAAGCCAGTGGAAATAGGCTATTAAATATTATGGCACTCGCCACAAGGGAATTTTTTTTTTTTAGAATACTCGTTACTCTCAGGCAATAAACGTGTCATCACCAATTACACAGGCCAACAAAATGACCTACTTTGTGAGGTGCAGCCCTGTTGATTTGAAATTTTATTAAGCTTATGTTCACTGATTCCAAAACCGGTTTCAAATTAGCTCCATTAGCTATTGTTTCCAAGATATGGCGAAAAAACAAAAATGTTGAGTTTTTGGCACTCTAGGATTTGTGGAGGCCACACTAGGCATAAATATCTGGATTTATGAGCTATTTTCGACAGAGCAAATATCAATGCATCTTTAAAAAATCAAAGGCACAGCAGAAAGTGTTCTTATTGGCCTCTGAAGGCAGATTACTCTCGATTTATGGCATTTTTTTTCCATATTAAATAATCCCGTTTAAAGTAGCGGGGTAATTGGATAAATATTTAATGGGAAATTTTTATGGGAACTGTGAAAACGCTACTTGATTCAGCATAGAATTTATCATCTACATGTAAACATATAACAATTTATGCTGAATCAAGTAGCCTCTACAGTTCCTATACAGATTTAGGGCCGATTTCTCTTCTTCCAGATAGCTGCTATGTGTCAGATAAGCTCACAATTTACTCTACTATTTGTAAGTTTATGTGACATATAGCTATGTAGCCATGTAGAAGATGAGAAATCGACCCTTAAAGTAACAATCTAGTTTTCCTCCCATAAATTTAAATAGGTATTTTCGGTTTAAACATGCTATAGCTCTGCCAAACAAGCTGATATAAATGCAAAAGAAATTCTCATAATTAGAGCATTTGTTGGTCTATATACTTAGGTTGTTTCAACAGAAATGCGATAACCACACCAGCTAAGAGGCGGTGTTTTATTTTGAAAAAATGGACAGAACACTAGAATTGTCTGACTTTAAATTCCAATTTACTTTCTGCTATACTTATATAGAGCCTTTGATTTGTATACCCTTGTAGACGGGATATTAAAATTGTCGAGATGTTTGTAAGGCATAGAAGGAAGCCTCTCCGACCACATAAACTATATATATTCTTGATCAGCATGACGAGCTGAGTTGATGTAGCCATGTCCGTCTGTCCGTCCGTCCGTCTGTCCGTCTGTTTCTATGCTATCTCCTCCGTCAGTTTTAAAGCTATCTTAACAAAATCTTGCACGAAGTCTTTTAATACAAATACGCTGCACATTTGTCGGAACTTCCGGATCGGATGACTATAGCATATAGCTGCCATAGGAACCATCGGTCGAAAATGTTGTTTTAGTGAGAAAAACTTTTTTGTCTTCAACGCAAACGTCCCCTAACCTCGTATTTATAAGTTTTCTATGCTTTCACATAATTCCACCAAGTTTGATAGGGCAACTATATAGTATAGCTGCCATAGAAATTGGGTGTAGAAAATGTATACATTTGGCCGAATGTACATATTTGTGTCAGTGGAATAAGGCTACTAATTTATATAAATAATACAAGCTACAAGGGTATATAAACTTCGGTCGAGCGGAAGTTAGCTTTCCTCTATTTTTTTAATTTAAAAAGTGGGCGCAATTCGGTATAAAATATAAATTAGGCAAAAAAAATTGTGTTTTTGGCATTCCGCTGAAGACTTTTGGAGATGACAATGCGGTTGCCAACGGAATTGCTCTCCAGATGGTTATGCCTATTTTTTGCAACGAATTACAAAATGTCCAAGTACGTGTAAAAGTGGCGCCTCTTTTTCAAAATAAACCATCAAGCTGTTTTTGTCAACGTGGCATTGTGAAGGTCACCAAAATGAAATTATGTCAATGGAAACAGCAAAATTGTTAAGAAATGAAAATGATAAAAATGATGCCAGTGAAAAAAGGCTATCAGGCCTGTTCCGGTTTTCATTTTCGACAAAAATTGTCGAATTCGAATTTGATAAATTTGGTGTTGTATCAAATTGACTGGGTAAATCAGATTACAACTTTTTAATTTGAATCGGTCGAGTAAAAAGTAAGTATAAATTTTGGGTCCGACCAACCAGACTATGAACCGAAACCCTAATCTGACTGCTATCATTCAAGAAGTTCTCCAATCCTACGACAATTCTCTAGGTGAGATTTATACTATCACCGTCGATAATAGAGCAAATATGGTTCGAGCAGGATAAATTTTAAATGACAACTGCAGAGCAGATAAGGAATGCAACTATGAAGAGTGAGCGCGTTCACCAGCACAAATCGATGACAAAAAATCGACTATTTTTGTTAGATTGTACTGGTGGACGGGCATGTTGTGCAATCATAATTGCTTACATCGTACAAATAGTTTGTTAATGAAGCCATACAGAAAATGAGTGTGGAAACGTCTTTGTTTTTCATAAATGCGTTGGCAGAGGACTTGATTTCGCAAGTATCTCAAGGAAATTCGCGATAGGCTCTGAGGGCTTTACTGTTTGTTGCGGAGGAGGAAAGCTTGAAAAGCCGCCACTTTAAAAAGAAGTTGCCCCGCGTACGCAATTGTTGTGGCAGAACAAAAATATAGAATGGACAAATTCAAGGATTATTTCATGATGTAACGTGCAATGTTAATAACTCTTAGCTCATTGAATACTTTGTTAAAATTAACATTTGCAGACCCTTCTTTGCGTGGCCCTGGAAAAACTAATTGCTAACGGAACTCTTAATAAAATCCAGCGGTATGTAATTTGTCTGCTGGCAAAACAGAAGTTCTTATTAGTAAATGACCGTTTAGACCTAGGAGAAAGATCTGGCCATCAGATATTCGAGTTTGTTGTGTACATTCTCGCCGGGCTTACAAGAAACATTAAATGGCTAACAAAGCTTTGAGGAAATTTCAAGGGGGATTCCAGGAGCAGTTGGTGCTATGGACGACGATAACTTTGTTGCCTGAAAATTCTATGAAACACGTTCACTCTTCGTTTTTCCGACAGCGCATTGCAAATCATCGTCATTTATCTTTCTAAAGATCAAGCTCTCCATATTTCGGCAAGAAAATTGAGCAAATTAGATTATCATCAAGCCTTACCAGAATACGACCTTGTCTTGACTTGGGTAGAAACTAAGAGCTGTAAATTGAGTTTTGTGTGTGAAGCCCTAATTGCAAGAAGATCGAGAGATACCTGCCGGTCAGTCACCATCTCCCGGCTAGACGCCGCAGAGGAGAATTGGAACTTCGCTGACGAACGGATCATAGTTTCAGACTTTGCTGTCGAGCATGCTTGCTTAGTTTCCATACTGGGTATAAGGCCAACAAGGCGTAAGGTTTGTTTAGCACCCACACTGGTTGATTAAAGTTGGTGTTAAATGGAATAACGATAATAAAATGATATTCTAATTCGGAAATTTACCAAAAAATATTGTAATGTAAAATTGGCTCAACAACCCCAAAGGGCCAGGCCAAGCTTTTCTCAATCTCTTGGCGTGTGTGCTTAGAATTTTTCGAACAAGAGAAAGGGATCTACAGTTTAACGCCGAATCCGAAGCTGGTGAAGGTGACCGGAAGTGTAAAAGCTATTTTCTAACGAAAGAAAAAAACTTTTTATTAGATGGTCCGAGGCAGGATTGAACCCACGCCTCCCACACAGCAGGCCGACACACTAACCACTAAACGACACACTAAAAAAAAAAAAAATTAATAGAGCTGTGTGAAGACTTTCGCTTCACAATCCTCAATGGCACAATCAAAAGCGATAAAGAAGGAAACTACCCATTTCTGCGAGGCCAGGCCACTTCTACAATCGACTATTGTCTGATTCAAGGACAGTGGCACAACTATATGCAAGACATCCAAATCAGAACAGAAAACTTCTCCGACCATAAGCCACTAATTGTAAGAGCAGAGCTGTCAGTCGATAAGAGCATGACAGAAAAAAGTAGCCAACTATTACCCAAGCTCAGATGGATACAAGGGCGAGCGCAGATCTATGCCGAGAGACTAGATCGAGAGCTGATGAAGCGAGCATCAACACAGGAACAACTGGAATTAGAAGATCTAATTTGAAGCATTACATCACACAGTGGGCGATTCGGGCTCGCTAGCGGCATTTAATTCAAATTTTCAAATTTGAAAAAGCGTTGATTTTTTTTTACAAATCGATAACAGATACTTTGATTAGATTTTTGGAGCTTTTTTAAAAGCTCTCCGATCAGCTGATCATCAGCTGTGAGCTGTCAAACACAGCATATGCTGCAGCAAGCGCTTTACAAAATTTTTTCTTTGTTGTGCGCCTTCACTTCGAGTCTCTGGGAAATTTGGAATCTTTACTTATTGTATTACAAGTTTGGTTTTTTATAATCTTCAAGGTATGTATTACATAGAAAATCAGTGTTTGTGACCGGTCTATAAGTGTGTTGCTTATAAAACGTAATGGTAATTAAGTGTATTAACAACGAGTCAACAGTAGCGTACACCTGTCTTTCGTGGAGTAGAACTATACTTGATTCACCTGGATTCAGTCTAATTCTTATTTTATCTGGAAGTTGGAATCATTGTGCGTCCAAAATGTCCAATATGAATTGCTACTACCTGCTACCCTTCCTACTACGGCACTTTTTAGGCACAATGTCAGTCGAAAAACGGACACTTTTCTTAGTATGGCATGAAGAAGCGATCCCAACCAAGAAGTTCCTCACCATGGAAAACTTTGTATTTGATACTGTTCTGAAAGGCGTTAACTATACTCAGGAGGAGAAATGCGAGATTGGCAAAAAGCTGCGAAATTTCACTAGCAGGCTTGTCGTAAAGTGGAAAAATTGTCGAAGAAATAAGTTGTTTTTTGAAAATGACAACAAGGAATGGCTAGATACGCCGATAGTATTGATAGATAGATCAGGTTCCGAAAATGTTGGACGTCCACAAAAAGATATTTCGGTGTGTTGCAAGAAAACGCAAGTCAACAAATTGTCAGGCCTTACTGAAGAAGTCACGTCAGATGCATTGTTGGTGGCTGCAAGCTGCAGCTTGTATAAAGCTGGAAAGCGCAGTGCTTCAAAGGTGGTGTCAATGCTAAATGCCGACGAAGAGTTTAGCGGTAAGATTATGAAAACTATGAATACTCCACGCTGTGGTAGCCGCTGGCTACCTTCAAAATTTTCTGATGAAAAAGCACTGCCGTTATTTGTAGATGTTGGACATACCAAGTATACATGGAATTTGTCAAAAAGAGCTGCTAAAGGCCAAAACGCCGATATATATCCATGCTACGATAAACTGCGCGGTGCGAAAAAAAAATGCTATCCTAGTGGAATCACGGTCACTGATCAGTTCGCTGAAGTATCTCTACAAAGCTTAGTGGACCATACTATTGCTAGAATTATTGAAGCACACCCAGAGAGTTTCAGCACCAAATTGATAATAATATTTACACCCAGTTAACTGCTACCTACAAGTGGGGCTGTGATGGCAGCAGTGGTCATTCTACATATAGGCAAAAATTTGATGACTTTGATGGAGACATGATAGATCAATATTTATTTTCAATTTGTATGGTGCCATTGATAGTGCAGAAAGGACCGACAGTTTTATGGAAAAACAATCGACCTTCTTCTACTCGATATTGTCGACCAATCAAGATACTTTGCGAGAAAGAAACGGCAGACTTGACTCGTAGAGAAATTGAAAACATAAAAAGCCAAATCTTAAATATTGTACCAACATTAGTGAGTACCTTTAGAATTGATCACCAATTTCATATGACCATGCTTGATGGTAAAACGTTCAGTGTCATATCGGAATCCTATTCGCAAACATGCGGAATCTGTAGCGCAACTCCTAAAAATATGAACAATCTAAATTTGGTGAAGAGCTTTTCTATTAATGAAAACCTATTTGAATATGGCTTATCAAGTCTCCACGCCTGGATTAGGTTTTTCGAGTGTGTTTTGCACATTGCATATAGAATTCCTATACAAAAGTGGCAAGCTCGTGGTGCTGATAAGGATGTTGTTGAACAACATAAAAGAAGTATTCAGCAGAAGCTAAGAGAAGAAATGCATTTGTTGGTGGATATACCAATGGCTGGTACTGGCAGTACGAACAACGGAAACACTGCAAGGAGGTTTTTCCAACAGCCAAATTTGGCTGCTCATATAACAGGAGTAAGCTATGATTTAATATATCGATTCAGCGTAGTCTTACGAGCATTGGCTTGTGGACACGATATAAATACGGAGGCATTCGGGTCTTACGCATTGGAAACTGCCGAAAAAGCATATGGATATGCCTGATTCTGAAGATTCCGATTCGGAATAATATATTTTTTATCGTTTTCAATAAAATATTGATTTACCAAATTTGTTTAATGAAGTTTAAAAAAAAAATTAAAATTAAAAAATTTTTTTTTAAAAATAAAAAAAAAATTTAAAAAAAAAAAATTGTTTGCAAAAAATTCTTTGATTTTTTTCTGAGCAGTGAAAAAAAACCGACTGAAGATATCTGTTTTCGTTTGGAAGTTATTAATTAAATGCCGCTAGCGAGGCCCAATCGCCCACTGTGCATCAGCTGGAAAATTTTTGCAAAGGCCAATACCGCAAAACTGGAAGCAGCCGTGTTTTGATAGAGAGTGTGAAGAAGCCAAAAAATGTTCGCAAACATACAACATTTGTTATAAAAACATATGTAAAGAAAAACAGAAGCTATACTTCAAAAGAATGGAGTGGGAAATTGGAAAAGTCAAGAACGGAAAATCTTTCTGGAACCTAGGAAGAACGCTTAATGGAGACACGGGGAGAAGGAATATTGAAGTCGAAGCTTCGGAATTAGCGCTATATTTCCAGAGAAATTTATATGACAGTTGTCCAACCGCCACAATGATACTGGAGATACCAAACAATGTAGTGGAGGATCTTGATTGTGATATTACTACCCAGGAGATCTGCTGTGCTCCCAAAAGAAGTAAACCCAATTAAGCGCCGGGTACAGACCGCGTACCTGCGGAGTTTCTTGTAAACGCAACCCCTAATTTCATGCTGTATCTCAACGATGCTTTTAACAAAATCTTTGATTCTGCCAACGTGCCGTGTTGCTACCGAACAAGCATACTGTTTCCAATTTCAAAGAAAGGTAACCCAAAAAAACCACAAAATTACAGAAGAATTTCTTTTTTATATTCAACGACGAAAATTTTTTCCTCAGTGTTACTGACCCGCCTGAAAAGCTTTCTTAGTCGGAATCTAGTTTTAAGCGAAAATCAAATGGTCTTTAGAGAAGGATACTCGACTGTGGACAGCATTTTCGTATTGACTTCACTTGCGAAAGATTACCGGCAATGGAAAAAAAGATGTACATGTTTTTTATAGATTTTCAAGCAGCGTTCGATACAATAAATAGAGAACAACTTCTTTATAAGTTGGGAAGCAAGGGTATATCGGCAAAAATGATTGCAGTCCTGCGAAGCCTATACAGCGGCAACACTACTACGGTATGGGATGGACAGGCACTATCGGAAGAATTCACGACGATCCAAGATGTGAAGCAGGGCTGCCTACTCAGCCCCCTGCTCTTTGCTTTCTTTGTAGTCCACATGGGTGGACACATTTTTAAAGTCCTAATGTATGCTGATGACATGGACATGTTAGCAGAAAGTCCCGCGCAGTTGCAAAACATGATAAATGCTACACAGGACTATTGCGACACTTGGAACTTAAAGATGAACATCGAGAAGTCTAAGGTACTAGTGGTACGGGACAACCGAGTGAGACAAGCAAGCAACGAATCATGGACCCTAAATGGAGCACCGCTAGAAATAGGAGTGACACTTACTGGTAATATGCAATTTGACAGACACGCTGAACTGAAACTGAAAGACACCCGAGCAGCGATAGCAAGCACATAGAACACTCTTCTAAGCCAAAAAAATGTCAATCCTAGCACCAAATACAAGATGTACCAGTCGACCGTGCTAAGGCGATAACGTGCTACTCAGCACAAGTATCGGGATGTTTTCAATATGAAGACGTTGAACGCAGTCTAAGGTCCTTTATAAAAAGGATTTTCCAACTCCCACAAAACACACCCAATTATGCGATATATTTAGAACCTGGATTGCCACCCTTATTCGCCCACACGCTGTAACTTCATTTTAATTATTTTAAAAAGTATTCGATATGCCTGAGCGAAGATATCCGAAAATAATTGCAAAACACCTGCTCGCGACCAAATCCCAACTCTTAAACCAGTGGTTAAGTTTGACACAGGAGTTCGGGACGCAGCTTACTCTCGAAATTCCCGAACAGTGGGAAATACAACAGAACCGGCTAATACAAAGTATAGAATGCACATTTCGGCAAAGATGGGAAACAGAAGCGAGACAGAGCGCCACGAGAAACACGTACTCAAAGTTATGTTACAACATGGCTGAAAATAACTACTTTCAAGATGCTATTGGAACTTATATGATTTCGCACATTTTTAATGGAAATGCTCCAGCTTAGCTACAGACCTCACCACCAAACCGAAAACAGTTTATGCACATTGTGCAACTTGAGTGAACGTGAAGACACACACCACTTTCTGGGCAGATGCCCGATACTACAGGAACTGAGAATGGCCTACCTGGGATAAATAAGGCTGACTGAGGATGAATGCCACACGGTGCTAAATGGAAGGAACTGGATGGATTTGGCTGTACACATAAGCCATGCTATAAAATATAGGGATCAAATTGTACACGACCTTTTATAAATGTAGTACTGTTATCTATAATTTTTATACCCGTTACCCGTAGAGTAAAAGGGGATACTAAAGTCGTGCAAATGTATGTAACAGGCAGAAGGAATCATTTCCGACCATATAAAGTATATATATTCTTGATCAGCATCAACAGCCGAGTCGATATAGCCATGTCCGTCTGTCCGTCTGTCCGTCTGTCCGTCTGTCTGTATGAACACCTAGATCTCAGAGACTAGAAGAGCTAGAGCAACCAAATTTGAAATGTAGACTCTTATTGTCTGCACGCAGATCAAGTTTATTTTAAATTTTTGCCACGCCCCTCACGCCCCCGCAATTTGGAAAAAACGTCATATCTCCTACAGTTTTGATGATAGATGGTTCGTACTTTCTAGAGATATCTAGTACTCAAAATTATTTATCGATTTGCTGAAGGAATGATAAAGATCGGATGAACGATACTCAAGTTATGAGCAAAAAACGATCAGTTAACACCCACCACCCACCCCACCCATAACCTAAGCATTGCGTTCAGCAGCAATCTTAGTGAGAGAGAGAGAGAGAGAGAGAGAGAGAGAGAGAGACTTAGAGAGCGCACTGTGTTGTGCGGATAATAAATAGCCGAGTTAAAAAATGTTGCATACTTTTCGGCTGACCCACCTCAGGCATACAGGAAGGCTATTAAACATTTGTTTCCATGAGTAACGGGTATATCGAAGTCGGTTAGAGCCGACTTTAACTTACGCTCTCGTTTATCTTTATACCCGTTACTCGTAGAGTAAAAGGGTCTACTAAAGTCGTGCAAATGTATGTAACAGGCAGAAGGAATCATTTCCGACCATATAAAGTATATATATTCTTGATCAGCATCAGCACAGCCGGTCGATATAGCCATGTCCGTCTGTCCGTCTGTCCGTCTGTCCGTCCGTCCGTCCGTCTGTATGAACACCTAGATCTCAGAGACTAGAAGAGCTAGAGCAACCAAATTTGAAATGTAGACTCCTATTGTCTGCACGCAGATCAAGTTTATTTTCAATTTTTGCCACGCCCCCTCACGCCCCCGCAATTTGGAAAAAACGTCATATCTCCTACAGTTTTGATGATAGATGGTTCGTACTTTCTAGAGATATCTAGTTCCTAAAATTATTTATCGATTTGCTGAAGGAATGATAAAGATCGGATGAACGATACTCAAGTTATGAGCAAAAAACGATCAGTTAACACCCACCACCCACCCCACTCATAACCTAAGCATTGCGTTCAGCAGCAATCTTAGTGAGAGAGAGAGAGCGAGAGAGAGAGACGAGTTAAAAAATGTTGCATACTTTTCGGCTGACCCACCTCAGGCATACAGTAAGGCTATTAAACATTTGTTTCCATGAGTAACGGGTATATCGAAGTCGGTTAGAGCCGACTTTAACTTACGCTCTCGTTTTTATGTTGCCTTAGATATGTATATAAATTTTCAATAACAAAATTAAGTGTTAACAAGTAAGAGCGTTGTAGTCGAGTTTCCCGACTACAAAATACCCTGTTAAATTGAGACACGCATATAAACACACTCACATACACAAACGCATACACACATACGAGCGCACACTTCACAGGCGGCGTGCCACAGGGCTCAGTTATAGGGCCGATTCTGTGGAACGTGATGTTTGACGGAGTTCTTAGGCTAGCTACACCGATAGGCGTCAGCATTGTTGGTTTTGCAGATCGCGATCGTCGCAGTAGCCAAAAAACTGGATGACGTTCAGTGTAGAACCAACGACGCGATAGTGCGGGTGACCGATTGGCTAGAGGACAACGGGTTGAGCCTGGCTCCCCATAAAACCGAAGCGGTCCTTATAAGCAGCAGGAAACGTGTGGAAACTGCCAACATCAGAGTCGGAGACCAGCACATCATATCGAAGGATGCCATAAAGTACCTGGGGGTTATGCTGGACCATAGGCTTAACTTTAAAAGCCACCTAGCGTAGGTGGAGGAAAAGGCCACCAAAGCAACGAATGCCTTATCTGGAATTATGGCGAACATTGGTGGACCTCGACAACGTCGCAGATGGCTGATCTGCAACGTAGTCAGGTCGATCATAATGTACGCAGCACCGATATAGGCCCCTGCAATGACCGTGTCATCATATAGCCGCGGATGCAAAAGCGCGTACAGGAGGTGTGCCCTCCGAGTCACCTGCAGTTTCCGGACTGTGTCGGAGGACGCGGCGCTAGTCTTAGCAGGAATGGTGCCGCTACCTGCCGTACCTGTTAGCGATGGAAAGCAGTGAAGCAGATGAGCATCGACGAGAAAGGACAATGACGCCATGGCAGGCGAGGTGGAGTACTACCACCAACGGCAGCTGGACAAGAAAACTAATTGCGGACATAAAGCCGTGGTTGGGTAGACAGCACGTACAAACCGACTTTTACCTATCACAGCTACTGACCGGACATGGATGCTTCAAATCTTATCTCTATAGATTTAAGCATGAGACAGATCCGTTTTGTACACACTGTACGCGGACCATAGAAGACGCAGAACATATATTCTTTGTCTGTCCGAGATTCGCTGCCGAACGGGAAGAGCTATGCCTAGGAATTGGGAGGCCATTCACAGTCACTGACTTGATGGACATCCTACTTAGCTCGCAAAATAATTGGAATGCAATCTGCACCATGGCTGCAGAGGTTCTAAAATCCTTGCGTCGCGCTGAACGACAGCGCAATTCGACTTCAACCCCTAGATAGGAATCTAGTGGCGGCCTTCGTGCCATCTCCCCCTTGTGAAGTAATACTTAGCGGTGGTTCCGCAAGAGGGAAACGGAGAGTAGGGGTGGTTTTAGTGGGTGAGGAACTCCAAGTCCCACACTTTAAAGCTTTCAATGCTTTCCCCCCTATAATAAAAAAAAAAAAAAATACGAGCGCACACACACACGCGCGCTCACACGCGGCCTGCGCAGGCAGCGCTGCCTGCGTGACGTGGCCGCCGCCCCCCCCCCCGCTCCCATAAGCAAAATTGTTGAATAACTTTGGTGTTTTTGCTCGGATCTTATTTTCCTTTTGAGAGTAGTTAGATATAAGGCCTAGGATAATATAAAGTAAGCCACGAGGTTCTAACTTTAAAATTGTGGCTGTGACAGTTTTTGGCGGTTTAAGGGGGGAGGGGGGATATTTTCAAAATCTGAAACAAACTTGATCTGGGTACGGTATACACCTATGTGCATGCCAAAATTTGTGTTTCTATCTCTTATATTCTCTGAGATCGACGCGTTCATACAGACAGACGGACAAGGCTATATCGACTCAGCTGTTGATGCTGATCAAGAATATATATACTTTATAGGTTCGGAGAAGTTTCCTTCTGGCTGTTACATACATTTGCACAACTTCACGATCCCCTTTTCCCATTTTTAATGGGAACAGGGTATAAAAAGTAAATATGTTATTAATTTTTAAAGCGTAACGGCTTTAGGCTAGCGGCAAATTGCCATGCCTATAAAAACCCACCGACACACAAGCGAAAGTTTCGCGAAGAACATTATTCGTATTTTGTTTAGTTTTAGCGAAACTCTTTGTGAGTTCGCCGTCGTTTGCTGGACTTTGACTTTGCATTTTCAGTATGTATTTGAAGCCCTTATGCTTAGGCCGGCGTCATTGTAATCTGGCTAAGTAAACTGCCGAGCGTCAATCAATTAATCGGCAAACATTGTTTGTTTTATTGTATTGTTTTATGTACTTCATTATTATATTGTCTTAATTGTTTTATTCTGTATTTGTTAATTGTCTTAGTGTTGAAATAATGCCAAATAAAAGGAAGCAACTGTTTTTTATATGCAAAGCAAAGCATTTTTCATTAAGAAAATAAAACACGTGGAAACAGCTGCAATGGGAGACAAGGCGATGAATTTAAATAAATATTATTTAAAAAACTTTACAATAATTTCTAGTTTTATTAAAAAATTATTTTTAGGAACGAGTGAAAATGAAACTGAAAATGAAAATTCGCTTGCGAATGTTCGCGTACGAATGTTTGCCTGCCACAAACTGAGCGACACAAGTTTCATAAACGAATGTCTGGCGAATTCGTAAACGAAGGCTTTGTTCGTTTTTTATTCGCTTTGAGTTTCGCTCGCGAATTTTTGGTCGGGTGGGAAGCCCAAATAAATGCCTACTACTATTACTACACTAACCGCCGAACCACAACCGACCACCAATATATATTTGGGTATTCCTCAAATGCACTTTTAAGAAAGATTTGATTTTTGTTTTGTGTTTGCATGGATCAGCTGGTGTGGCAGCCAGAATTAATCACTGTAATGTAATTTTCTCAAAAACTGAGGGGAGGATTTTCTTAATTTTTTTTTGTTAAATACTCCTGAATATCCCCTTTCGCTGATATACCATGCATTGCGGCACAACATCAGGGAGAAAAGATTTTAATCCAAATGTCGGGTGTCAATGTTTAGACTTGATATTTTTAGTACTTTCAAAGCACAAATCAACCCAAACTTCATTCAAAACAATAGTTTATGCTTTTCTCAACATTTTGCAATTTAATTTGGTTCAATAAGTTAAGTAGTTAGTGAGTAAACTTAAAAAGAAAAATTTATTTTTGTTCCAGATTCCACCATTCCAGTTGGACGCTAAATATCCGACGCTATTTTGACGCACATTTTATTTATAGCTGTGTTGTGAGTTTGATCAAAGACACTAAATATATAGATAGCGCATCTCATACAAACTTTTTTATTTTTATACTATGTACCAAAGGTACACAGAGTATATTAAGTTTGTGCAAAAGTATGTAACAGGGAGAAGGAATCATTTCAGACCCTATGAAGTATATATATTCTTGATCAGTATCAACAGCCGAGTCTATATAACCATGTCCGTCTGTCCGTCCGCCTGTATGAACGCACTGATCTCAGAGATGGTAAGAGATGGAGGTTTGATATGTATGGGCCATATATTTCTTATACTTGCAGGCAGATCAAGTTTATTTTCAATTTTTGCAACGCCCCTTCCCGCCTCCGCAGTTTGGAAAAAACGTCATATCTCTTACAGTTTTGATGATAGATGGTTCGTACCTTCTAGAGATATCTAGTAATCAAAATTATTTACTGATTTGCTGCAGGAATGATAAAGATCGGATGAACGATACACAAGTTATGAGAGAAAGTTAACACCCTGCACCCCCCACCCATCACCACAACTTTCCATTGAACAAAGGCAATCATAGTGAGAGAGAGAGAAAGAGAGAGAGCGAGAGAGAACCTTAGAGATGAGCGTATAATAAAAATATTGCACGATAACCGCGTGACTCCTTGTATGTATTATAATATTATAGTCGGGAGCAAATGAACTGGTACAGAGTATGTTATGGTCGGGCTTGACCGACTTTCTCACTTGTTTATTATTAAATGAAGAACACCCACGAAGTAAAGTTAACATGAAATAAATTAAATTTAGTATAAAGAGTGAGAATAAGAAAGAATAAGAAAAGAAACCAGTTCCTAAAGTAAACATATATTTTCATGAATTATTAAAAATTAGAAAAGTCAGAAAACACCTATTATAATTGGTCCATATAATTATATATGTACTTTAACGTACAATGCGCAGTATGTGGCTACGCGCGAACCCCAGGCAAAATAGCAGCCCACCTCCCGCCTAACCGACCGAGAGGCGCAGCCACTAACGTGTGGCACGAAATCGCGAAGGAAGAACATAAAGTAATGTTAACTACGGGCTAAATAAGTTAAAGTATTCATTTTTATAGCAGGAAGAGACACTTCAGAGTTAATTATTCGGTAGAGTTTATTGTAATCAGCACAGAGGACATGAAACGGTTCATGCAAGGCATAGTTAGTATTACAAGGATTTAGTGATAGGGGATAAAATTTCGAATCTAATAGGAACGTTGAGGTTAATTTGGCCAACCAACTCAGATGTGTCGATTTCACCATTAATTAGTCTATGTATAAAGATTACTTCAAGCATAACTCTACGGTTAATAAGGGAGGGCAGTTTAGTCAAAAGAAGTCTACTAGAGTACGATGGTAAACGGAGTTCAGGACTCCAGCCCAAACCACGAAGAGCAAACAATAAAAACTGTTTTTGCACAGATTCAATTATATCTTGATGGGTCGAATATTGCGGAGACTACACACATGAACCGTACTCGAGAACCGGATGGACAAGAGAAGTGTACAAAATCTTCGTCGTATAGGGATCATCAATTCCTTCGACCAGCGTTTAATAAACCCAAGAACACTCCTGGCCTTACAAACAGTAGCAGTAGCACGAGAGTCAAATTTAAGTCGGTGATCAAGAATTACCCCTAGATCATGTACCTCATTAGATTTAGACAATGATGATGAAGCTATATAAACGGGCTTATAATTATCCCCGTTAACTTACGTTCTACCAAGGCGAATTAATATGAAGTTGGAGAAACTTTGTTTATGAATAAAAATTATAATGTTCTAGAACAGCGGTGGGTATGAAATTTGAGTGTGGGAGCAGCCCAACAGCAACAACAGAAAAAACAACCGTTATCAGCGAGTCTCGATCGCCCAAAATGCAGCAGTTGTGCCGTCTGTGTAAGCGTCTTGTGGGCGCCGTGCTCTGATTCGCATTGACTTTGTTGTTGCTCACAATTTGAAGCGAGTTAATTGCGACGCAGTTTATTATGAGACTGACTGGCGCCAATTGCCGAAAAGAAAATCTCGGAGCAATGGGAGCAAAGTCTTGTCCACCGCTGTTCTAGAAAGATAAACATATTCCTTGAATTAATGTGAAGGAGGGAGGGTGAAAGTTGTCCAAATTTGGGAGTTTTCTAAATAGCCCTGAAACTCATGGAAGGGAGGGTTGAGACGCGCTGCTGCATTACCACCGCTATAGCAATGCACAATAATGGTGCATACATTTTGGTTACTGTATAACATCATTGATTGTTCCTTGAATTTCTTTTGTTTATGCCTCGTGCAAATCTTGTTACTAAGGCAGGGAACATTTTTAATATGTATCTGATGTTGAAGGATGAAGTGGTCAAGAATCCCCCCACTGGCTGATCTGCTAGTCGTATCCCACCGACCTCCTTCCCTGTCAACAAAACTCAGGCTTGGCCCTTTACTTGGCTTTTATTATTTAGGATATGTATATTGCAGAGGTAGAGAGCTTATTAGCTGTTTGAGTTCCGCCCGCTTATAAAGAATAAAGACAAATGCAATCACTATCCCGAACGATTCAATGAGATGTTTTTGATTCACTAAAATTTTCTTTGGCAATTTCTGTGAAATGAGTTGGTACAGTGCTAAAAAAAAATCAATCTAAGATCTAGTTTGAAAATCTAATAAAAACAAGATTGAAAAACATTGTAATGAGCTTAGAAATCTTAATAGCAAGATTTATCATCTCGCAACTTATCAACCATCCTACAGTTTTCTGTGAAGCTTCAGTTGAAAATTATTCGAACATATATTTTTATTATGCTAAAAAAAAAAAAAAAATTAACAACTTTCGGTTGCAATGCAACCCACCCCTCCTGGGGCCCGTACCACGACCCTTCGTTCAACAACACATAGCTGGCCATCGGGGGTCAATTGTTAAGCGCAGCCAGTTGCAGTATAAGAACCCAGGCTGCAAAAATCTCTGCTCTTATACTGCAACTGGTTGAGCTTAACAGTTGACGCTTGATGGTAAAATCAGCTAAGGGGCTATGCCGTGTGTGTGTTTCTGTGTGTACTGAGTTCAAGTCCTAGTAGCGGCGGCTTCATAATTTACAATTTATATAAGTTTTTCAGAAAGAAGAAAATGTTAATAACTAAAACAAACACACACACCCCCCACACCCCACGCCAAACACCGTTTTCTCTCGTTTCAGGACTATAATCTTAGTTTTAGATTGATTTTTTTCTCAGTGTAGTAAGAGGACATGCAAGACCAGAAAATTACCATTTTCATAAATTAATTTTAAATTAATGGGATGAAGAAGTTCTTGGTGTCCTTAGAAACTAATTATACTTATAGGTATATTGTTATCTAAGCGGGGAAGTCTCTCGGAATGTTTCGGTCTCGGAGCCATCGTCTTCACCGCCCGAGGACAGTGGCGTCTCCAGCATGGGCAAGGAGAGATCCAAGTAGGCATCATTCGAATTACTGGTAGCCTGCTGCAGTATGCCATCGAAACTCTCCACGAGCTCAGCAAAGGTGGGCCTGGCACAGGCTTCAAAGTGCCAGCATTGTCGCATCACTACATAAATGTTAAGCGAGCATTTGGTGGGCTTCTCCATGCGTTGACCTGTAATCAGATAGCTATAGAGCTCTTCGGCGGACATAACGTGTGGATAGGGCTGTTCGCCATATGTCATAATCTCCCACAAGAGCACGCCATAGCTCCAAACATCGCTTTGTGAATCGTATATTTTCTCCTGCAATGACTCGGGTGCCATCCATTTGATGGGCAAACGACCATTGGTGGTTTTTCTATAATATTCCGTATCCTGGATGTCACGAGCCAGGCCAAAGTCGGCTATTTTCATGACATAGCCATCGCTAACGAGCACATTTCGCGCTGCCAAATCACGGTGTATGCACTGTGAAAGTGAAGTGATTATGTGAGATTGAATAGAGAGTCAGAGCTTTTTTGGATCAATAGCAAATTTGGAAAAGTTAAAGAAATGTATATTGGATTTGCAAACATTATCTTCTGTCTTTGCTGAAACCGCTCTCCTGGGAATCGGTCTGAAGTTCCGTTTTTAACCATATTTCACACTTCTCTTCTAAACCATCAGTATCTGTTGAATTTCAATATCATGATATATTTTGATATTACGGTTAAGGCCACCATTAAATGGGGGAAAAAGTCGTTGAAATGGAAGATGACTTTAGATGAGATGGTTGACTTAGGTAGATATCTTACGGAAGCTACTACTACAGATTTCTTTTGCCTCGTTTTCTTAAAGTCACAACAAACAAAGTCAAATGACCATCCCAAAGATGTTTAGATATGTTTGAATGTCAAATGATTGAAGTTCCGAAATAGCAAGGAAAATATGTATTTCTGCCTATAAATTACCGTTAACGAATTTGGACAAACTTAAGAGAATTTCATTCATGGCTTTTGAACCATTTCGACTTTGATTAAGGCTCGGGGTCATACATTTCAAATGATCGGGTCTGAAGCTCTACTTTAACGGTTTGTTTAGTTTCTGCCACATATCAAATCGTAGTAGATGTGGGCAATGATTTTCAAGATGTGACTAGATTATATATACCAGGGGTTGGCTATGTAAGCAACGTGGTTGGCAAAATTTCAACCGATATAGCAGTCTTATGGAATCAACGTGCTGGGCACATTAATCTAAAGAACTTTAAAACTATATATTCTGTGACTCTGCTTGTTTATGAAAGCACAAGCATTTTTGCAATTCTGAGACATATCATCATCATTTTATCATTATATCATTCCGAATGTTCTTACTTAAATCCCCTCATATAAACATAAATAAGCGACGATCCGAATTCATTCTCTTGATATTTTCGCCGTAGCATCTTAGACTTTTTTCTCATGACAATGAGAGGTCGTTCCCCTAGTGTTCAGTGCAAGGTCTTAGGTAAGATTCCCAAGTTGACAACAAACATTTTTATATTTTTTTTGTTTTTCAAAAGACTTGAATAAAACAAAACTTGTGATTGTCTCTTGAAGTGTTGAATAGCGATGTCGTAAGGAATATGGGGAAAGAAATGAAAATGTAAAAAATTATGAACGGCGGAATGAAGAATTGGTGTACAAGTACCACTCAGCTGGACTAACTTTACAGCAATTTCGTATTTTATTGTATCTATACCAGTGAGGCACATGCCTCACCCTCTAGCATACGTCGAAAGCTAAATGTTGAGAAGCTGTAATCACAACTGACCTGTGAAGCCTACACAGCTAAGCTCACCCAACTTCTCAGGGAAATCTCACCATTCCCACTCCATGATGCGCCGAGTACCCTCGGAAGCAGTCTCTATATGATGAGGAGTACCGCAGCGCTACTGCAGAAAAAGACGCTGTCTACAGGAGAACTCTGCAGTCGGGAGCAACGCGGGCTGTTAAAGAGCGATACCGGGAGAAAAGGAGAGAAGAGAAGCGAATTTTAAGAAGGAAAAAGATTGAGCGAGAAGGGCGCATGCATGGGGAAGTCGAGATGCTATTCAGCATGAATGAGACTCGAAAATTCTATCAAAAGCTTAGACGACTAATTGAAGGTTTTAAACCCGGAGTTACACTATGCAAGGACGAAAATGGGAAACTGGTCACAGATCCGCAAGTGGCGCTAGACAAATGGAGAAGCTATTTCGCTAACCTGCTGGGTGCCACCAATCGACGATATAGAAATAGACCCACCGCACCATCACGAATTCTGTTTAGCCATAAAAAGGCTAAATAATAACAAAGCAGCTGGTGCTGGTGAACTGCCTGCTGAATTGTTTCAGGCTGGAGGCGAGGAATTGCTAAGTTGCATGCACCAGCTTCTCTGTAGAATATGGTCCGACGGAAGCATGCCCGAAGATTGGTGTATAAGTGTAATGTGCTCACTTTTTACAAAAAGGAGACCCTACAGTTTGCGCCAACTACCGTGGGATCAGTCTCGTTCCCATCGCATATCGTTCTGTGGTGCATTATTTGTGAACGTCTAACGCCGCTTATTAGCAAACTGATGGGACCTTATCAGTGTGGCTTTAGATCTGGTTAATCCACCACAGACCAGATATTTACATTACGACAAATCCTGGACAAGTTCTATGAGAAAGATATCAAAATCATCTTTTTGTTGATTATAAAGCCGCCTTCGACACCCCGATAAGGTCAAGGTTCTTTGAAGCCCTGTTTACCTCTGATATACCAACAAAGTACGTTCTACTTTGCATGATGACGTTGAGCTCCGTCAAAATAGTAAAGAAACCTTTCCGGTTGATAACAAAAGAGGTTTCGGGCAGTCTGATATCTTATCGTGTGACTTCTTTAATCTGCTGATGGAGTATAAACTGCGCCCGTGCCCAAGTGCCAACAGATCGGGCACAATTCTTCGTAAAGATCTAATGCTACTCGCATACGCCGATAAGATTCACATTATCGGCAAAAACGAACGGGCGGTAAGCAGCGCGTTTTCAGAGATTGAGAATCAGTCTAAGCTGATGGGCCAGGACAAGACGAAATACCTAGTATCCACTCACAGAAAGTCTACGCGTCTTGGCCAATCTGTGAAAATGGGAGAGTACAACTTTAAGGTTGTAGGGGATTTTGATTACCTCGGAATGATGATAACCAGCGATAATAACACCAGTCTGGAAAGAAAAAGAATTACTCTTGCAGTCCGATGCTACTACGGGCTCAGTAGGGAGTTCAAGAGCAGAGCCTTCTCTCGAAAATCGTAAATAGAGCTACACAAGTCACCCATCATACCAGTCTTGCAATTCGGCTCAGAAGCATGGACATTAACAGCAGCGGAAGCGGCGGCAATTGGCGTGTTCGAGCGAAAAATCCTTCGGTGGATTCGAATGAATCGCGAATTGTATGAGATCTATGGGGACACCAGACTAGTCAAGCGCATAAAACAACAGCGGCAGCTCTGGATAGGATACGTTATCAGTATGGATGAATAAGCTCCAGTAAAAAAGGTGTACAAAAGGAAGCCGGATAACTTTGGAGGAAGAGGCATAAGGGGACGACCACAACAAAGATGGGATGATCAGGTGTGGAAAGACATTGCCAACCTTGGTGTGAACAACTGGTGCCAGCTCGCACGAAGCAGGAGCGGCGATTGGAGGGCATTTATAGCAGCGGCCGAGACCGTTAAGCGGTTGTGATACAAATATCGGGCCAAAAAATAAGAAGATATCAGCGATAGCCACGCCTGGCCAGCAGGGGCCAAAAACATTTCGCTATTCGCACCGACACGAGCCGAACGCATGCCGAAGCTTGTGCCAAAAGAGCTTTATTTTCGCACACTCTTTGGTCTTGCTCTTCTTGACAAACCCTGACCTATATTTATATATATATTTTCTTATTTATACCCTTGCAAAGGGTATTAAAATTTTGCCCAGGGGTTTGCAACGCATAGAATCATATGCCATTGTCATTGGGGTCCATAAACTATATATATATTCTTGATCAGGGCTGAGTCGATAAAGCTTTGTCCGTCCGTCTGTCCATCTGTCTGTTTCTACGCGAACTAGTCTATCAGTTTTCTAGCTATTGATCTGAACAGAGTCTTCATTTGACTGCACGCTGCTAATATGTCGGAACCGCCCGGATCGGATGACTACTTCTTGTAGCTGCCATAGGAACGATCGGTCGAAAAGTCAGTTTTAGTGAGAAAAACTTTTTTTTTCAATGTTAGCGGTCTTAAACTTGGCCATTATTAATATTTTGTGTTTTAAAACAGATGTGCGAATTTCGGTCGATATCAAATGACTATATCTTATTGTTACCATATTACAGATCGGTCGGGAAATATGTCCCTGTTTGGTACCTTCAGGGAATGGATTGTATTTTTAAGCAATGCTTCTGTTTAACCCTTTTTCTTATTAAATATCGAGGTCAAATTAATCTCGTATAAGTTTTGATGGGCTAATGCCTGGTATTAAATTAAGTTCGGATGATGAGCGCAATTCAGTTTTATGAGATTATCGGTGGACAAATTTAATCTTTCCAAGATAAGGTAAAGTGGAATCAGATCTAAATTTTTCTACTCGGCCTTAAGATATCCGGGATTACACTGTTATCATTACCGCTTGGGATTGCTTAAGGCCCATATGGATTACCTTTTTTTGTATACAAATATTTTCTCAGTTGCCAGTGACAACTTCTGTGCTCACATGGCCCAACCCTTGATCAATACTCTGTTTTCAATGCGCCTGTGATTGTTACGGAACTCTTTAACAAATAGGCCGGGGTGATTGTGCTTGATCAGGGGTCGGAAAATATCACGATCACATTTTTGCATTGCGTATTTGTGTCTAGCCGCTCACACGAAGGAGGGATTGTTGGCAAAGTATCGCAGCGATGAGCTTATACTGTCAGTGTATCGACGTCGCTGCCACTGAGCACTTTTCTATGCAAAGTAGATAGCGACCTGCCGATCTCTGTGCTACATCATCAATTACTCCTCTCGTACACGTTTCCAAAAGGTAGTTTCCTAGTTTAGTGCTTTTGTTGGGCATGGGCTTTCGTGGTTTAAAGATCGGGCAGGTTCGCGCACGAAATGGAATAAAAAGGCTAATGCCAAGGGTTCAATGGTAAAAATGTAAAAGTCAGAGTGTAAATATTAAAATTTCAGAGCATTTTTCCCTCAGTGTATGGGAAATTAGAGGAAAATACTTAAATATGGGAATTGTACCGAGGTTATTAAAATAATTTGTTGTAACGGCCTATCAAGCATTTGACTTCGGATTTCGAAGTTCATTTCGGGTGCGATGGTTTCGTCAAAGACTCAAGAACTCACAAAGATGAGTAACGACCACACAAGGAGAAATTTCCATGTGGACCTTCGAAGACTGCCGAACACTCTTTGCACTCAGACAGTATACATATGTAAAATCGTAAGTCCACATCGCAATTTTCACCTCAAATTATCCTGTCATTCATTTTTATGCTCGTTACTCATCTTTATGACTAGTTCTAGGGTCTTTGGTTTCACATAGTACATCACTTCCCTTCTTTCTTCAATCGCCAAATCCCAGCCTAACCCAATAGTCGCTTAAGATAACATTTCGAAAATCTTTCTTCAACTTTGCCAAATCACATATTTGATCTAAACCTACCCTTCTTGACGCCAAGTACTCCATGCCACGCGCAATTTGGTATGCAAACATGGTAAGTTCCTTCTCACCCAGTTGCTTCTGTGGTGACACCAAAAGCTTATTATTTAAATACCCGTCACTATCACTGCATCGCTGTGGTGCTCCCGGACGATTTTGTTTCAGGAAATCCTTCAAATTGCCATGTGGTGCATACTCAACGATCACCCAAAGTGGACCGCCTTGTGTGCAGCAGCCAAGTAGATTGATGATGTTAATATGTTTACCAATCATTTTCATCACCTCCATTTCACCCACCAAACTGGCCATATCCGCATCGGTGTGCTCCTCTTTGACCATTTTAACGGCCACAATGGTTTCAGCACTAACGAGTCTTCGAGCTAAACGATCTCTTTCAGCGATTACCACACGACCGAAAGCACCTTCGCCTAAAATCGAGCCCAGGGACAATTGTTGCCTGGGTATCTCCCAATTGGAGTCCAACGGGATTTCATATTCATTAAAGCCCTGACTGGGATCCGTTGTATTACCCGAACCCGTGGTGGAGAAGGTGGTACGCTGCTTTTCAATCTTGATAACAGGCATTTGTAGATCACCCGCACATAAACCATTCTCAACGCTGGCTGGGCGATAAATTATGACTTTCTTGGTCCATTGATGAACAGTCTCAATGCGATACTTGAGCAACTTTTTCCGACACCAACGTCTTAGTAGGCAGACAAAGAAAACGCTCCCCAATAAAAATAAAGCCAAAATCATAAAGGCAGCCATCTTCAAGCTCAGCGGATAGGAACGTATGTAGGCATACACACGGGGATGGTCCACAACACGTAAATATAAACTCGAATTGCTAGTTCCTAGTAAATTTGAGGCCATGCAGGTGTACCAGCCCTCATCCTGATGGCTAATATTTTCCAAATGCAAAATGTGTGGCTGATCTAGACTGGTGTTCAGGGGAATGCGTATTAGTTTGGCATCCGAGTGATTTTGATGCACCACTTTAATCCAACTAACTGTGGGATGTAGATCAGAAGACACCTTGCATAGAATTGTCGAACTCTCATTAACATGTACGGTACGATTGAGAGGAAGAGTGATAATGGGAGCAGATCTAAAACGATCTATAACGGACACACTAAACTCAAAGTGAATGCAATCATGAAAATTGCATACGTGACAGGTATACAAGCCGGAATCCTCTGGGGTAATATCATCTATGCGTAACCTCCATTTCCTTATAACAAAGTTACCCATGGGTCGTTCCAATGTGCCGTTATTGAGGGTCCAGGTAATGCTGGCTTGACTACGAGAAGGAGGACAGCTTAAGGTGGCCGTTTTGCCTGCTACAAAATGTTGCAGACGTTCCATTTTTTTCCTGAAATGCAAAACAGTTTCTCCACTGGAGTTAGAATCTTCAGAATCTTCATCGGTTTCGGTATTCGAGGTGGTAGCTGGCATTGCCGTGGTGGGGGTGGAGGTGGTACTGATGGTTTTGGTGCTTAAACTTGAGCTTAAATCCAAATAAGCCGCTCCCACTGTACGATCTATTTGATTCTCCGCTATACACACATACCAGCCCTCATCTAAGAGCTCCACATTTCCCAATCGTAATAGTTGTGGATTATCCTTGATGGTGAGCAACCGTTGTATATCCTTAATTGCCGGCTGTTGTTTCTTAAATTGCTTTATCAATTCTGTGATACTCCCTTCATAGTTCTGTACATGCCACCAATTAATTTTGGGCTCCAACTGTAAATCCTCTAGCTCACATTGAAAGCTTACATGGCTACCCAATGCAGTGCTGACATTTCGTGGATATCCCTTTTTAAGTCTTGGTGGCATAGTACTTCTGGTGATCACCTCCAGATTGGTTAGATTATTTTTAGCTATATCATTGGGGGTTTGCTCTTTAAAGCCCACATTTAGGGTGAGATTAAACCACTTCTGCTTATTATCCAGACAAGCGTATTGACCCGATTGTGGCGACTGTATACGATCCAGTGTGTAATTTCCAAATCCTCTCAATTTGAGTTCGCCTTCATAATACCAAGTGGGATGCGAACGTTTGCATTGTAAAATCACATTCACACCGGCTGGCACAAGTTGCTCTCGTGGTGACTGATCAGAGGTAACATCAATGAGGTAACAATGTTCTTTCAAATTGCACCCATCAACGGCAACTGCCGAGCTGCATACGCTCAATATGCTGATACAGATGATAACCAAATTTTGCATTATGGTTCCAGTGGAGGTGGGTAGACACCAAGGCAAAACCAAAAATCTAAAGAAAATACAAAAAAAAGAGAGTAGATTATATGCACTGCCTGGGTAACACAGCCGAAAAATATGCAATATTTGTATAACTCGGCTATAAAGTACTATAAAGTACTATAGTACTAAAAACACTATTTCTTATCATATTTTCATGGGGAAACAATCAAAATGAATTTATATAAGCCAAAATTAAATTTATTCATAACTCATTCCGAGATTTCGAATGCAAAGTCGCGCAAGCGAGATATTTCTTATTTGGATACGTTTCGTTGTAATGAAAATGACTTTAGATTGCATTGATTTTTAGGCTCTAAAATACTTTTACGCGTACAAAGAGTTAAAAAATATTTCAGAAGACACCATAAGTAACTATGTGAGTGCAATAAACTGAAAGATTTTGCTTTATACAATTACAAAAACAACATAAATATAATGAGGAAATTTAAGTTATAAAATAAAAAAAAATTGAGAAAATATTTTTGAGTAAGGCTATCTGGAAAATAGAATTGAATTATTTCAAATACTACTAAAAAAAATTTATACGAAAAGCTTCGCTCAATTCGCATAGTTTTGCAACTTTCTAAAACATGTCAAAAAAGAATTCCGTTTTTTGTACTGTTACTCGTAGAGTAAAAAGGGTATTCTAAAGTCGTTCAAATGTATGTAACAGGCAGAAGGAATCATTTCGGAACATATAAAGTATATATACTCTTGATCAGTATCAACAGCCGAGTCGATATAGCCATGTCCGTATGCAGGGGGGCCTTTTTGGGGGGTTAAATCCCCACCCATAGGAAGCAAGAAGCGAATAAAGAAAAATTGGTAAATGTTTAGTATACGACTGATGACTCCAAACTGGATGGAGGAGTCTTCAGTCTAGAGCTCGGGATCAAAACTTCGTTTCGACTTTCGTTTCGATTGATCATTGTAGTGTTTACCAAGCAGAGGTTGTTGATATTCAGGAGGATACCAACCTTCTGGAAACTCTCGTAACCAGAGGAAGCGAAGTATACATTTTCTCAGATAGTCAAGCTGCCTTAAAAGCACTTGGTAATATTATTAACGCCAAAACTCTTACAGAGTGCCGCAGATTTCTTAATGAGATGGCTCAGCACTTAAAAATAAATCTCGTTTGGGTGCTTGGACACCGCATCGAGACTTCCGACCACATCGCTAGACTTGGCACTTCCAATCAGCTCCTACCAGATAAGAGCAACATAGGGGTACCAATTGCGACTTTTAAGCTACAAACAAAAGAAACAACTTGTCGAATAACCATAAATCGATGGCAAACGATTCAAACGTGTGAAGTATCTAGGCTTACATGAAGGCGACTCGCAGTTTTGGGTAGTCCTTTCCTAAACGATTTATCAGACATCTCTGAAATAGGTGTTGCCCCTTTGCTAAAATTTGTGCTACTTTCTAAATGGTTTAACGGGACAGACCCTCCCTCTACGACCATAGCTTAAAGGGTTAAATGTTACCACAGCGGGCCTTCGATGGCCTAAGTGGAGAAATGAGATCTTCCCATTTCAACCATTGCAACCTAACCTTAGTATACGACCCTACCCAACAATGGACCGCGAATTATAAAGAATTATGATACAACAAAGTCACGGCGGTCATCTATGGTTTCTTTCTTTATGCACGTTTTGTTCTAAAATTTTTGAGCGACTTAGTCCCAGAGTTTAAATGCAACAGTTAAGCAGACCATACCATATACCCATATACCCAGACCATATACCCGTAGAGTAAAAAGGGTGTACTAAAGTCGTGCAAATGTATGTAACAGGCAGAAGGAATCTTTTCCGACGATATAAAGTATGTAGTATTTAAAGTATTATTCTTGATCAGCATCAAAAGTCAAGTCGATATGGCCATGTCCGTCCGTCCGTCTGTCTGTATGAACACCTAGATCTCAGAAGCTAGAAGAGCTAGACCAACCAAATTTCAAATGTAGACTCATATTGTCTGCACGCAGATTAAGTTTATTTCAAATTTTTGCCACGGCCAACCCCGCCCATACAATAAACGAGAGCGTAAGTTAATGTCGGCTCTAACCGACTTCGATATACCCGTTACTCACGGAAACAAATGTTTAATAGCCTTCCTGCGTGCCTGAGGTGGGTCAGCCGAAAAGAATGCAACATTTTTTAAACTTTTTATTTCAGGGCTTATAGATGTTTCGAATATAAATGTAAGTTTTAAATTTGAGATCGATATCACAAAAATTGTGGGAGTTATTCAACATTTTTTATTGTGGGGGCGGGAGTGGGCGTGGCAAAAATTTGAAACAAACTTCATCTGCCTGCAGACAATATTAGTCTACATTTCAAATTTGGTTGCTCTAGCTCTTCTAGTCTCTGAGATCTAGGTGTTCATACAGACAGACGGACATGGTTATAGCGACTCGGCTGTTGATGCTGATCAAGAATATATATACTTTATATGGTCGGAAATGATTCCTTCTGCCTGTTACATACATTTGCACGACTTAAGTATACCCTTTTACTCTACGAGTAACGGGTATAAATATTGCACGATAAACGCGTGACTCCTTGGATGTATTATAATATTATAGTCGGGGGCAAATGAACTGGTACAGAGTATGTTATCACTTGTTATCACTCACTTGTTTTAAAATATTTTTGGTCATTGTATTCAACCTTCTAAACCGATTTGAAAACAATGTTCTAAGTTATTATTAACAATTTAATGACCTTTCGATTCATATCTTGCTTGACACCATCTGACGATCATTAATTGAGATATGGCATAAAATGTAAGTGCACCTACCGAAAAAATGAAAATAATGCATATTTAAAAAACGTTGCCATGAAAAAATGTTTGAAATCTAGATGTTTGAGATCACCAATCCAAACTACACTTAACGAGAAAGGATAGCTAACTTCACCTGGTCCGAAGTTTTAATACACTTGAAAAAGCTCGCTCCAAAGGTAAGCGATTTCGACCAGCTTCGCAGATCAGTATGAAAACATATAATTTTGATAATGACAGAGTTTAAGAGCGCTTACATTGAAAACAAAAAAGTTTTTCTCACAAAAACCCATATTCCGAACGATGGTTTCTGTGGTAGCTACAAGAAGTAGTCATCCAATCCAGGCGGTTCCGACATATTAGCAGCGTGCAGCCAAAAGAAGACTCTGTTCAAAATTCAGCTCGATAGCTTCAAAACTGAGGGACTAGTTTGCGTAGAAACAGACAGACGGACAGACGGACGAACAAAGCTCAAACGACTCAGCTCGTCATGCTGATCAAGAATATATATACTCTATGTGGACGGAGATGATTCCTTCTATGCGTTGCAAACTTCTGAGCAAAATTATAATACACTTTTCAAGTGTATAAAAATAGTTTCAGTAGAAATGTGTCATTTTATTTTATTTTTTTTTTGTAAACAAGTGTAAGCGGCCTTAGACGTTTACAAATAATGCACGACAGAACCTTATATGCGATAGGAAGGAGACTCATCCCACGGTAGTTGGAGCAAACTGCAGGGTCTTCTTTTTCAAAAAGATTTAAAAGGGACCATATTCGGCAGAGGAGTTGATGCATGCACCTTAGCAATTCCCCGCCTCCAGCCTTAACTAATTCAGCGGGCAGGTCATCTGCACCAGCTGATTTGTTGTTCTTTAATGGCCAAACAGACTTCATGATGGTTCTTTTGGTCTATCTCTATGATGCCGATTGGTGGCATAGCTACTTCTCTAGAGGCGCCATCGTGTTCATCATCGCCCCCATCATATTGGAGAAGTAGCTTCTCTATTTGTCTAGTGCCACTTGCGGATCTGTAACCAGGTCCCCGTGTTCATCCTTGCAGTGTAACTCCGGGCTTGAAACCTTCAGTTAGTTGCCTAACCTTTAGATAAAATTTTTGAGTCTCACTCATAGCATCCCGATTTCCTCACGCATGCGCCGTTCCTGCTTATTATTTTTTCTTCTAAACAGTCGCTTCTCCTCTATCCTTTTCTCCCGGTATCCCTCTTTAACAGCCCGCATTGCTCCCGACTGGAGAGTTCTGGATAATAAATAGACGAGTTAAAAAAATGTTACATACTCTTCGACTTTCCCCCTCAGAAACACAGGAAGGCTTTTAAAGATTTCTTCCCATGAGTAACGGGTATATCAAAGGCGGTTAGAGCCGATTTTAACTTACGCTCTCGTTTATTGTGGGAGCGGGAGTGGGCTTGGCAAAAATTTGAAATAAACTCGACCTGCGTGCAGACAATAGGAGTCTGCATTTCAAGTTTGGTTGCTCTAGCTCTTCTATTCTCTGAGGCTATTCTCAGTGCTATATCGACTCGTCTGTTGATGTTGATCAAGAATACATGTACTTTGTCCAGATGTTTGTAACGCATAGAAGGAAGCATCTCCGACCTCATAAAGTATATATATTCTTGATCAGCATGACGAACTGAGTTCATATAGCCATGTCAGTCTGTCCGCCCGTCTGTTCGTGCGTCTGTTTCAATGCTATCTGCTCCGTCAGTTTAAAGATATAATATCTTAACCAAACTTTGCACGAAGTCTTTGGTACAAAGACGCTGCACATTTGTCGAAACCGGCCGCATCGGATGACTATATCATATAGCAGCCATAGGAACTATCGGTCGAAAAGTAGTTTTAGTTAGAAAAACTATTTTTAGTTTTGTATGCTTTTACATAATTCCACCAAGTTTGATGAAAATCGGTCAACTATTTAGTATAGCTGCCATACAAATTATAGTTCTGAAAAAAGTCTTAGTAAGAAAAACTTAGTAAGTGTTTGCACTTTCGGAAAATGGAATTTTTATACTCTGTACCGAAGGTACATGGAGTATATTAAGTTTGTGCAAAAGTATGTAACAGGGAGAAGGAATCGTTTCCGACCCTATAAAGTATATATATTCTAGATCAGCATCAACAGCCGAGTCGATATAGCCATGTCCGTCTGTCCGTCTGTCCGTCCGTCCGTCCGTCCGTCCTTATGAACGAAGAGATCTCAGAGATGGTAAGAGATAGAGGTTTGACATGTATGGGACATATATTTCTTATACTTGCAGGCAGATCAAGTTTATTTTCAATTTTTGCCACGCCCCCTCCCGCCCCCGCAATTTGGAAAAAACTTCATATCTCCTACAGTTTTGGAGAAAGATCATTCGTTCGTTCTAGATCGTTCTACCTTGTAAATAAAATTATTTATCGATTTGCTGAAGAAATGATAAAGATCGGATGAACGATACTCAAGTTATGGGCAAAAAACGGCCAGTTAACACCACCAGTTAACACCACCCACCTAACACATCAAGTGTATCAAAACTTCGGCACGGACGAAGTTAGCTTTCCCTTCTCGTTTATCGAAAATTTGTCTTCAGCGACGAAGCTCATTTTTCCTCAATGGGTAAGTCAACAAACAGAAAAGCCGAATTTGGTCTAAAGAGCAGCCGTTCAAGAGCTGCAGGTGCAACCTGAAAAATTCACTGTTTGGTGCGGTTTTTGGGCTGGCGGCATCATTGGACCGTACTTTTCCAAAAATAATAAAAATCGCATCAATCGCGTCAATGGAGCAAAGTAGAGTGGGATGATTACCAACTTTTTTTTTGTCCAAAATGGAAGAATTGGACTTTTTTGACATGTGGTTTCAACAAGTCGGTGCCACATGAAACCATGGACCAATTGAGAGGCGAGTTTGGTGAGAAATAAATCTCAGGTCCGTTGGTCCAGTACATTGGCAGCCAAGATCATGTGATTTGACCCCACTAGACTATTTTTTGTGGGGCTACGTGAAGTCTCTCGTATACAGGGACAAGCCAGCCACAGTTGCAGCCCTGGAAGTCATCATTACAGCTGCCATTGGAGAGATACCGACGAAAATTGGAGCTTCCGGATGGACCACCTGAGGCGTAGCCGCGGGCAACATTGAAATAAATTAATCTTTTAAAGTAAATGGCACACATTATTGTATCGCTCCAAATAAATATTTCATTCATTATTGCAAATTTTCTTTCATTTTTTTTCTAAATTCTACAGACATGCTGGATATTTCTACGGCGGTATCAAAGCAGTTTAACGGCTATTTTGATCGATAATTGGCAACCTTATTTCAGTCGTATATAGAAGGAATACTTAACCAGTGCTTTTCTGTGAAAAATTAAAAACTTAAAAGCAGGGCTTAATCCCGAAACGAATTTCGGTTCCGGTACCGGTTCCGGTACGTCCCGAATTAAATGTTCGGGTCAAAGGTTCTATTTCGGTATTCAATTAATTTCGGTTTCGATACGGTACCCGGATTTTTATTTCGGTATACCGGTACGTACCGGTAAAAGAACTACTTATTTACTGTAATAAAACGAATCAAAATTCAACACAAAATTAATGGTTTCTCATTTAAAGTAAAATTAAATAGACTAGAAATTATGATTACATTATATACTCATATATTAGCTTTCGAAATTAACTTCGAATTTTATACGTCCACGTCTTATTTAACTAATATAGGATTCTTCTGATTTGCTAGCAAGAATATAATTGCATATAAAGTGGAAGAGTCCATAAAACTTCTAAGCTGATTTATTATAAATTTTCCGACAGAGAATAGGCGTTCCACGCTAACCTGCGTAGCTGCAACAAAAAGCACGACTTTTGAAATCTCATGCAATTCTGGGAATTTTGTGGAGGATTCTGACCACCAGTTAAGAATGTTTTCATGGTTTCAAACACGTTTAAGTGCGAGAAAAGTCTTAAAGGAATCCAGTAGCTGTTTTGCTAGAGAGGACGAATTTTTTGATATTTGTTTCCACTTTGCAGTGTGTCCAAATGGAATAAAAATCACAGAAAACAAGATTTTCGGTTGAAGTTTGGTTGTGGCCACTTCTGCTGATTCTAATATGCGCACAATTTCGCGAACTAAGTCCCACACTTTCCGGCGCAGAAGAAAGTCATCACCGGCAGCCGCAGAACTGGAGCAAATGTTAAAGATGTCTTCCGCCAGCAAATATTTTAGCTCACGAGTTGGAGCTCAACGATCAAATCTACGATGCGCTCTGCAAAAGTAAAAAAAAACCGAAAATGTACCGGTACCAACGTTTCGGTTTCGTTCCGGTGCTATCGGTTCCATTAATAACGGTAAGCGGTTTTCGGTTCTCAAAAAATAATTTGAATCGGTTCCGGTTCCGGTACTTGATTTGAAACGGTTTATTTCGGTTAACGGTTCCGGTACCGGTTCCGGTATTAAGCCCTGCTTAAAAGTGATCGAGATTACTTTTACAAGTCAATGCAAACAATAGAAATAGTGAATAAAAAATTGTTCTTTTCACCTCCGTACACCATAAAATCATATTGAATTTTGAGTTGAACTTGATCTGGGTACGGCTTACACCTACCTACATGCAAAAACTTATGTCTCTATCGCTTATAGTCTCAGACGGATATGGCTATATCGATTCGGCTGTTGATTCTGATCAAGAATATATATACGTTATAGGGCGGAAATGTTTCCTAGTCCCTGTTACACACTTTTGCACAACTTTATGACTCTCTTTTACCCATTTTCAATGGGTATCGCCCATTGGCGATAAGCCTGAACTAAACGATTCAAAACACTAAACTTTTGATTTAGAAAATACATACCTTCTGGGATGTAAAAGATTTCACAGCTGGTAGAATTTATATGTCAAAAAACAACGATGATTTAATTTTTGAAGATGAAAATGATATATATATATATAAGCCCGTATAAATATATAAGCCCGTCCGTTTATTGCAACGTTTCACTCGGTACTGATTTTCCACAAATTAACATGAAACAAAAGCGTGCAATTGGGACGTACACTTTAAAGCAGACTTCGACAGCCATAGACCCTGTGGTTTTGGGTGCCGGGGGAGCATTTTCGGACAAACGGTATGACGTGATCATCGACGCTAACTTTCGATGGTTCGAAAGCCAAGATAGCATCGACATGCGTTTACAAACATTTGTTTCTTAGGTTCGCATAATTCGAACAGTTAACTTCGTTTCGCTTAATATAAATAAAGGCTAAGCAGAGGCCCATGATGCGGTTAGAATTGCGGTGGGGCACTTAGTCTATTTTAATTATTTGTATCGCTTTGTATCTGCTCGTGCCGTCATCTTTATGAGTAGGCAAGAGGGCTGAATCACAGATTCTTGCGGGCTCCGATGCAAAGTGCGAGTCCCAGCATCAGGGTCCGCCATGCAAAATTGATTATCGCTTCTAGGTATTGATGTTCTTTTCTGAGAGATATCAGAGTTGTGCCTGAAGCAATAGCATTATTTTTGAATTAGCATTCAATTTTAAATAATAATTCAAAAAATTTTTATTTGGCATTATTTTTTTTTTTTTTTTATTCTTACATCCTAGTGCGACAAGGGAAACCTTATAAATTAATGCACTAGTCACTAGAGAGAAAAACACAAACATGGAAAAGAGATTATTAACCTAATTAAATCTAAAGTTACATTATTACTACATCTGCTTTAGGCGAATCGAAAAATTTTAAAATTGTTTTATATTTTAATTAATTAATTGTTTAACAATGGTCGTCCAGAAATTTCTAGTCATAGTTTTTCTGGACCTAATGGGCGCGTATGTAGTGAGGTTCAACTTGGCGAATCCAGCGCGATCCTGGCTTACTGCGTCTCAAGTCGACTCACACCTCTTCGTTGACATCCTTGCCAGTGTTCTCGCGTTGACGTTTTGTTGGTGGAGCCATTTGATTGTTTTGGTGCTTTGAGTGAGGTTTTTCAGTTTCGTTTAATGAGTGTTCTAGTGTGAGTGGTTTTGGTTTTTTAGTCTATGTTTGTGTTTGTGTCTGATTATGCCGCACAGTTTCAATTTGAAAGTTTTGGTTTGTAAATTGTTTGGTGAGCATGTATCTATTTTACCAGCCACAGCACAATCACTCTTAACTATTTTAAACCAGATTTTATTAATAAATGTGAACTTTTTTAATTTAATAGACAATTATTTTCGGGAGCGATTTAAATGGCGATAGGATGCTGCTAGGGTTGCCGAGAAATTTCAATTCCGATTAAAAATTTTGAATTGGCATTAAAATAAAATGGTTTCAATTCGTAATTATACTCTGTACCAAAGGTACACAGAGTATATTAAGTTTGTGCAAAAGTATGTAACAGCCAGAAGGAATCATCTTCGACCCTATAAAGTATATATATTCTTGATCAGCACTAACAGCCGAGTCGATATAGCCATGTCCGTCTGTCCGTCTGTTTCTATGCTATCTCCTCCGTCAGCTTTAAGGCAATCTTAACCAAACTTTGCACGAAGCCTTTTAGTTCAAATACGCCGCACGTTTGTCGGAACCGGCCGGATCGGATGACTATAGCATATAGCTGCCACAGGAACCATCGGTCGAAAATGTTGTTTTATAAAAAAAAAATTTTTTGTATTCAACGCAAACGTCCCCAAACCTCGTATTTACAAGTTTTCTATGCTTTCACATAATTTCACCAAGTTTTATGAAAATCGGACAACTATATAGTATAGCTGCCATACAAAAGATATGTCTGAAAAAAAGTCTTAGTAGGAAAAACTTTTTCAATGCTATCGCAATTTTGTTCACTTACTCATGAACGACCCAACACAACTTCAGACCTGATAAATCCTGATAAGGTCAAGGTTCTTTGACGCCCTGTCTATCTTTGGTATACCAGCAAAGTACGTTCGACATTGCATGATGACGTTGAGAAACACGCAAAGCTCCGTCGAAATAGGAAAGAACCTCTCCGAGCCTTTTGAAACCAAAAGAAGTTTTTGGATGGTGATACCCTATCGTGTGACATCTTTAATCTGCTGATGGAGTATATACTGCGCCAGTGTCGAAACGCCAACAGATCGGGCACTATCTTTTATAAAGATGTAATGCTACTCGCATATGCCGATAATATTGACATTATCGCAGACAGTGGTAAGCAGGGCGTTTTCAGATGTTGAGAAGCAGTCTAAACTGTTGGGATTAGCGGTTAACGAGGACAAGACGAAATACCTAGTATCCACTTACAAAAAGTCTACGCGTCTTGGCCAATCTGTGAAAATGGGAGAGTACAAGTTTAAGGTTGTAGAGGATTTTGTCTACCTCGGAACCATGATAACCAGCGATAATAACACCAGTCTGGAAATCCGAAGAAGAATTACTCTTGCAAACCGATGCTACTACGGGTTCTGTAGAGAGTTCAAGAGCAGAGCCCTCTCTCGAAAAAGCGGGTAAGGCTACGATTGGCGTTATCGAGCAAAAGATTCTTCGGAGGACTTATACACTCAGAGAAAAAATAGAGAATTTCGCTCTTGAATCAAGAGCATTCGTTCTCAAAAGTACGGTGAGAGTGAAAATTCTTGATCCAAGAGCGAAATTCTTGATTCAAGAGTGAATTTTTGATCCCGACATTCCTGATTCAAGAGTTTCAGCTCTTGATCCAAGTATGAATAATTATTGATTCAAGAGTTTCAGTACTTGATTCAAGAACGAATAATTCTCAAAATAAAAAAATTAAAAATAATATTTGGGGTGGGGGGTGGGAGAGACACGACCGACCCGACCTGACCGACGTGGTGGTCCGCGTCTCGTCCCCCACACCACACCAACACCCCAACCACCACCACCCACCAAACTTTGTTTTAAACAGTGATTGATTTTGAGATAACCACAGAGATTTTTTTTTTTTTTTACTCTTCTGGGACTTGAACACGGTACCTCGAAAGACTGAAACATACACAGGCGACGGCCAGCTTAACGAGGTCAGCTAACTTCCTTAAGCCAGAAGACGCGACGAAATCACACTTATAAATAAACGCTTTCGTACGCATCGCACAACAACAAACTGCGCATGCGCTCTCAGTCTCTGCGCTCTCATTCTCTCAACCAAGGCGTATTTAATAAGGTGGCAGAAGCGTCGACGTCGCCCTCTTTGCTGTTGCCTTACGGTTTCGAAAAATTCATATGTGTGTGTGTATACATGTGTATGCGACAACAAATTTCTTTGAGTTTATTACTCTCTTGCTCTCGCTCTCTTTCTCTCATTTTTCGTAAGGCAACGCGACGTCGACGCTGCTGCCACCTTATTAAATACGCCTTGCTCTCAACGACCAACTGCGCATGCGCCCTCACTCTCTGCGAGAGCGACTCCAACGCTACTCTCTCAAAGTTAAGTTGCCCTCACCCCCCTTGCCTATAAAAAACCAAATTGAGAACGTTTAGAACGAATTTATCACGATTCCAAGAGCGAAATTCTTGAAAATTCAAGAGCGACTAATTTTTTTTTAAGAGCGTTCGTACTCAAATTATTCGTTCTAGTTTTTTCTTAGTGTAGACCTTTGAAAGTTGGCGAGGAATTTCGCATCCGAAAGAATGATGAACTGTTTGTGCTCTATGCGGACACAAGCGCATAAATCAAGGACATGTTAATGAACAAGCTCCAGTAAAAGAGGTCTGTAAACGGAATGCGAAAGACTTTGGACCTCTAAGATGGGAAGACCAGGTGCGGGAAGACATTGCCAGGCTTGGTGTGAACAACTGGTGGAAGCTCGTACGGAGCAGACACGACTGGCGAGCATTAGTAGCAGCAGCCGAGACAGTTAAGCAGTTGTGATATAAATATCGGGCCAAAGAAGAAGAAGAAGAAAATTTATTATCCGATCTTTATGAAAATTTGAGGGATTAGAGTTATTGCGAATATACATGTAAATATTAAATTTGAGATCGATATATTCAAAATTGTGGGAGGGGACGTGGAAAAAATTTGAATCAAACTTGATTTGCGTGCAGACAATAGGAGTCTACACAGAAAAAAAAAAGTTAGGATATTTTCAATCTTTTTAATCTTGGAGTAAGCCCGGCATGAGCTTGAAAATTGAATCTCGACTTACAGGATATTCTACACAATTCAAGCTTTCAGGGATTGCCCCAAGCCTTTCGAACTTGTATCATTCCAAATGTGCTTACAACAATCCCCTTCGAGATCACTTGTTCATAAATAAGAGAGCGAGAGCGACAAAATTTAAGTAGCATTTTTGATATGCGGCAACAAACGCTGGCGATGGTTGTGAGCAATGAGATGCCATTCCATTCGTGTTGAGCCCAACAAATTTTTATATTTCTTTGTTTTTCAGAAGTTTTAAATAAACTTAAGCTGGTGTGTTTAAGAATGTCCTATGAATATGGAGGGGGAATGGAAGAAGAGAGGTGTATAGACTTATACACTTTCGATGAGCACGCTTGTATGATTTCAATTGTACTGACTTGGCTCAATGTGAGTGAGCTCCTTTTATTTAGAATTTATCATCCCTTCTAACTTAACTAAGGCAGTATTTGTAAGATAGCTGCGTGTGTATAAATATAAAAATGCGTTCATGTGAGGAATACACATTACCCCACACAAATGCATATTGAGTGGTGGGAACCGAATGACCTTATCAAGTGGTCCCATGGTTGATCCTTGTCAAGTGGTGTGTCTACTGGGCTGGGCTGATCTTCGTCACTGCGACTATTAATATTTAATACTATTACATAAGGGGTGACATGTTTATGACACACATGGCGACATAGGCTAAATATTTAAATATGAGAATAACACTACGTGTGGGCCGAGTTGGATAGCATGTTCAAGTTCGAACAAGAGATATATTTCCTGGGATCGAACATGCTTAAAATGATCCTGTATTGGGATTGAATTGTTCTCGAATTTTTTGCTTAATTCAATCTTTTTTAAGATAACCACGGGAAAACTATAATCCTTTTTATACCCTTGCAAAGGGTTTATTAAAATTATGCAGATGTTTGTAACGCATAGAAGGAAGCATCTCTGACTACACAAAGTATATATATTCTTTATCAGCATGACGAGCAGAGTTGATATAGCATGTCCGTCTGTTTCTATGCTATCTCCTCCGTCATTTTTAAAGCTATCTTAACCAAACTTTGCACGAAGTCTTTTGGTACAAATACGCTGCACATTTGTCGAAACCGGCCAGATCGGATGACTATAGCATATAGCTGCCATAGGAACCATCGGTCGAAAATGTTGTTTTAGTGAGAAAAACATTTTTGTCTTCAACGCAATCGTCCCCGAACCTTGTATTTACAAGTTTTCTATGCTTTCACATAATTCCACCACGTTTGAAAGGACAACTATATAGTACAGCTGCCATAGAAATTAGGTGTAGAAAATGTATATAGGAGCCCTTGTCAAAAATGTGTACATTTGGCCGAATGTACATATTTGTGTCAGTGGAATCAGGCTACTAATTAAAAAAAATTATACAAGCTACAAGGGTATATAAACTTCGGTCGAGCCGAAGTTAGCTTTCCTCTATTTTTTTCTTTTATTACTTTAACTTATAGCTCTTTCGAAGCACTTTATTTAGTGAGAAAAAAGTAGAGCACTCCTAGTGCTGGTTCCAAGATAAAGCCAATCAAACAGCGATTCGCACGCGACAAAAATGGAAGTGGTCAAAAAGGCCATCAGTATAAAGCAAAAGCAAGATCTGCAAAAACCATTTAGTGCGACTAATTTTAAAATGTTGTTGAATAATTTATCTATAAATTAGAATTTATTTGATCGAAAAATTTTCTTTATTTTTTTTATTTCAAAATAAAATATGACATTGCGAACGCGACACTTTTTTCCATCATTTTATTTATGTGGTTTCTGTATAATGCGATGCAAACACTTGCGATTAATTGCGATCACATAGTTTCCCATGGTTTCTTATGCACTCTTTTATAACCCTTTGTACCCTCAGAAAAATTTCAGATAGCAAAAGTAAGTGCAATCTATAGGCACTTTTATCAAAAAAATGTGCAATATTTATGTCCAAATTAGAAAAATCCCGCTAGCGCAGCCGTGAAACCGAATATTTCTAAGTGGTTTATGATTTAATGTAAGATTGGCTTACATTACTTCAGTTTAATTGTTTCCCCTTAAATATTTGATAAAACTGAGTGTTTTTAAGCACTTTTTATTTTTATTTTTTTTTTTTGGTGGACCTTTTGTTGAAAATGCCCATTTACTCTGTGTACCTGGTAAAGCGTATAAAAAGTTGGATCAACTCAATCTTGTTTCGGATCGGGTCAAGAATATCCGGGACTACGTTGTTTTCATTACCGATTAAGATTGATTTGATCCCGTATGGATTGATTTTTTTTTGAGTGCACATTTCAAATTTGTTTGCTCTATCTCTTCTAGTCTTTAAGATCTAGGGGTTCATTCAGACAAACGGACCGGCATACGGACATGGCTATATCAACTCGTCTGTTGATACTGATCAAGAGAATATATACTTTATATGTTCCGAAATGAATTCTTCTGCCTGTTACATACATTTGCACGAGTTTAGTATAGCCTTTTTACTTTAGGAGTAACGGGTACACAAGTTTTAAGATATGAGCATTTCCAAACTGACGTGACGTTACGTTTGTAAAATAAATGTTTTTAAAAAATATGAAAGTCTTGGATTTTTAAAAAGATTGTTTTGTGCAATGAGCAAAAACAATGACATACATCGATCATAAGGAGTTAAAGATATAAGCAAAAATATGTACTGGCGTGACGTTACAAAAAACGGAAGTCTGTTCTGACTTGTTTTAGAGAATTGCAAAACTATGCAACTCAAAAATATTTTCTCAATTTGTTTTTATTTGCTTAAGGATATGACGTGACGTTACCTGACGTTACTTTACTTAAATTTCCTCATTATATTTATGTGGATTTTGTTATAATATAAAGCAAATTCTTTCAATTAATTGCACTCACATAGTTACTTACGGTGTCTTCTGAAATATTTTTTAACTCTTTGTACGCTTTAAAATATTTTAGAGACCAAAAATCAATGCAATCTAAAGTCATTTTCATTACAACGAAACGTATCCAAATGGGAAAAGTCTCGCTTGCGCGACTTTGCATTCGAAAATCTCGGAATGAGTTATGTATAAATTTAATTTTGGCTTATATAAATTCATTTTAGTTGTTTCCCCATGAAAATATCATAAGAAAGAGTGTTTTTTATTACTATTAAATTTTTGGTGTTGGTGCACTTTTCTGTGGAGATGCCCATATCGATCTTAAATTTAAAACTTACATTTATATTCGCAATATCCATAATTCCTCAAATTTTCATAAAGATCGGATTATAAATAGCCGAGTTATTAAAATATTGCATACTTTTCAGCGGTGTTACCCAGGCAGTGCACATAATCTATTTTCTTTTTTTTGTATTTTCTTTAGATTTTTGTTTTTGCATATTGGAAAGTCACCATTTTACTTTTGCCGGACTGGTATGAATAAAATATTAAACTTAATAATTAAAATGACACAAGCAGCCAGTGAAGAGGCCTAAAAGTGAGAAGAGGGAGACTAAATCTTGGTGTCTACCCACCTCCACTTGAACCATAATGCAAAATTTGGTTATCATCTGTATCAGCACATTGAGCGTATGCAGCTCGGCAGTTGCCGTTGATGGGTGCAATTTGAAAGAACATTGTTACCTCATTGATGTTACCTCTGATCAGTCACCACCAGAGCAACTTGTGCCAGCCGGTGTGAATGTGATTTTACAATGCAAACGTTCGCATCCCACTTGGTTTTATGAAGGCGAACTCAAATTGAGAGGATTTGGAAATTACACACTGGATCGTATACAGTCGCCACAATCGGGTCAATACGCTTGTCTGGATAAAAAGCAGAAGTGGTTTAATCTCACCCTAAATGTGGGCTTTAAAGAGCAAACCTCCAATGATATAGCTAAAAATAATCTAACCAATCTAGAGGTGATCACCAGAAGTACTACGCCACCAAGACTTAAAAATGGATATCCACGAAATGTCAGCACTGCATTGGGTAGCCATGTAAGCTTTCAATGTGAGCTAAAGGATTCACAGTTGGAGCCCAAAATTACTTGGTGGCATGTACAGAATTATGAAGGGAGTATCACAGAATTGATAAAGCAATTTAAGAAACAACAGCCGGCAATTAAGGATATACAACGGTTGCTCACCATCAAGGATAATCCACAACTATTACGTTTGGGAAATGTGGAGCTCTTAGATGAGGGCTGGTATGTGTGTATAACGGAGAATCAAATAGATCGTACAGTGGGAGCGGCTTATTTGGATTTAAGCTCAAGTTTAAGCACTAAAACCATAAGTATCACCTCCACCCCCACCACGGCAATGCCAACTACCACCTCTAATACCGAAACCGATAAAGATTCTGAAGATTCTAACTCCAGTGGAGAAACTGTTTTGCATTCCAGCATTGCAAGTCAGCATTACCTGGACCCTCAATAACGGCACATTGGAACGACCCATGGGTAACTTTGTTATAAGGAAATGGAGGTTACGCATAGATGATATTACCCCAGAGGATTCCGGTTTGTATACCTGTCACGTATGCAATTTTCATGATTGCATTCACTTTGAGTTTAGTGTGTCCGTTATAGATCGTTTTAGATCTGCTCCCATTATCACTCTTCCCCTCAATCGTACCGTACATGTTAATGAGAGTACGACAACTCTATGCAAGGTGTCTTCCGATCTACATCCCACCGTTAGTTGGTTTAAAGTGGTGCATCAAAATCACTCGGATGCCAAACTAATACGCATTCCCCTGAACACCAGTCTAGATCAGCCACACATTTTGCATTTGGAACATATCAGCCATCAGGATAAGGGCTGTTACACCTGCAACTCGAGTTTGTATACTTTGTGGACCAAGACTGCAAACCGGTCCAGAACCGAATCCCTAAGAACCGGTTCCATGAACCGAACCCCTAATATTTTTGACTCCTCGAACCTGAACCCGAACCGGACCACTTTTTCGAAAAATTAGGTTCGGTTCACAACATTAAGTAGTACATACTTCCAACGACACACACAGGCAAACAGAAATTTCTTGTATTCTGACTGCTATCGTTCAAGAAGTTGCTCAATCCTACGACATTTCTCTAGGTCAGATTAATACTACCACCGTCGATAACACTAGTTCAAAAAAAAAAATTAAATGACCCATTTCTACTGAAACTATTTTTAAATGTAGTTTGGATTGGTGATCTCCAAAATCAATTTCAAACATTTTTCATGGCAACGTTTTTTAAATGAGAATTTTTTCATTTTTTCGGTAGGGTGCACTTACATTTTATGCCATATCTGACTTCATAATCGTCAGATGGTGTCAAGCAAGATATGAATCGAAAGGTAATTAAATAGTCAATAGTAGCGTAGATCATTGTTTTCAAATTACTTAACCGATTCGAAAATAGTTTGTTGTGCGATTATGGACAATTCAACTGCCTTTCGATTCATATCATGCTTGACTCCATTTGACGATTATAAAGTCAGATATGGCTTAAAATGTAAGTGCACCTACCGGAAAAATGAAAAAAATTCATATTTAAAAAACGTAGCCATGAAAATATTTTTTAAATCGATTTTTGAGATCACCAATCCAAACTACACTTAAAAATAGTTTCAGTAGAAATGGGTCTTTTTGGCTGTAAACTAGTGTAATGGATTGAATATGGTTGCGGCAGGAGAACTTTATGACAACTGCAGAGCAGAAAAGGAATGCAACTATGAAGAATGTAATGTTGATGAAGGTTGCTCAAGTGAATCAAAAGCATTTATTGATTTGGACGATCGCCAAGTTACCTCAATAGGTTCTCTGGAGAAATATATAATTACAGTTTGTTGTGCTGCACACACTGTAAATTTAGTTGGTAACGATTTTTTAAGGAAGTTCAGTTCGACATTAGTAGAGTTCTCACATGAATATGAATATCCGTACTCACACTGTATGAAACCTATTGCATATACAAAAATTGAAAAAAACCAGTGCTAGACTGTGTGACACGAAATGTGCGAACTTTTTCTAACTCTTAAATATTTTTTCATTCATTCAAAAGAGCTAAAAACATCCGAAAGGAACGTAGTTCAAAATATATGTAATTTGCTGCAACCAATTTATAAAACTTTTTTAAAGCTGCAGGTTTCATAATTACTATCACAATTACTACATGTCGAGCAATTGTTCTAAAATCTTCAGCAAAACATTGTTTATTACTATATAAGTGGCTCGATAAATGTTCTTCTATTATAAGCTCAGTTTCAATATTGGCTGCAGTATTCTTAGACCCGAGTTTTCAAACTTTGTTAACTTCTGACCAAAAAAATAGTATAGTTGAACAGCTCCTAGAAGATATAATGCTTATTAACTTAAACTAAGCAGTTCTCAAAAGTTGAAAATGTCAGCTAATGAATTTGATAATAAAAATTACATTATTGAAATAAAGAATATTATTTAAAAAAAATAAGTTTAGTTTAGTTTAGTTTATTTGCTCTTCCTAATGCTACAAGAATTTCTTAAAATTTAGTACATTAGTCATATGTGACTCCATTAAATAAATAATACATACATAAAACCTATCTTACAAGTTAACAATAATTTACTTAACTATTAAAGATTTTTATATTTTTATTATTAAGTATTTTGTCTTTGAAAGTGGTTAAATAATTATATTTTGAATTGCGTTGCGTTTCTTATTTTCTTAATGTCATGAGGTAGTTTATTCCAGCAGCGAGCAGCGATCACGAAAAATTGATTCTCCGAGTTCGAAAATCTTGTTCTTTCACATATTAGACTTTTGGTCCGTGAGGATGTTGCAAACTGCAGTTTGTCAAACAGATATGGTGGCTGTCTTTTTATTATTATGTTATTTAGATATATTAGAACTCTGTGGCTCATCCAGGCTTTTAAAATAATGCAGAACACTTGGTTGGCCAGGCTTGTTATGTGTTCAGTACGGCGGCGTTCAAATATATATCTGGCTATGAAATTAAAGGCCACTCGTAATCAATTGAAGCTGCTTGCGTCGCTGTGCGCAAATAGCTCCAAACCATCGAATAAAGTAGGGATCAGGCACGTCTTTGCAATTAGTGGTCTGAGTTCTTGAGGTACATATATCCTTCTGCGTTAATGACAGCTGCCTAAGCATACCATATGTTTTTCCTGTGGCTTTGGCTATGTATTCGCTTCATGTAAGAGTATTATTAATAGTAACAACAAGGTTGGTAGCGCTGCTAACATACTCTAATGGTGTACCCCCAATGGTAAGCTCAGTCAACTGTCTGGTGCATATGGATTTTTTTTATATAGTCAAACATTTTGATTTAGAGGCATTCAAACTCAGACCTTTCGCTTGCGCCCATCTGCTGACAATCGAAAGTTTTTCATTGCACTGCCTAACACACAAAACAATTTCACATATCGGTCGTCATCAGCATACATATGGACATTACAGTTCAACAAACAATCAGGCAGGTCATTAATTATACAGAGAACAGAAATGGTCCAAGTACTGAGCCTTGTAGGACACCGTGAGCTATAGGTAGCATGTTCGACTTTCTCTTCCCGGAGACTACTGCTTGCATTCTATTCGACAAGTACGATTTTATGAGATTGGTGGCAGTAGAGGAGATATTGTATAAATGTTCCAGCTTGGCACAAAGTAAGTTATGATCTACTGTGTCAAAGGCTTTGCTAAAATCTAGAAGCGTCAGTAGTGCAATATTGTTTTCGTCCATTTGTTGTCGTATGTCATCAGTGATGCTTAGGAGTGCTGTTGTGCAACTTTTATGTCTTTTGAACCCAGATTGTTTCTCGCTCATAAGTGCATTAGTGGTAAAGAATTCTTGTAGCTGCGTTGCAAGTACCTGCTCAAAGGCATAGGAGAGGAACGGAAGGATTGAAATTGGCCGAAACTCGTTTTTTGATTTTGGGATTGGAAGTATCTTGCCCAATTTCCATGAGTCAGGGAAAGTAGAAGTGATGATTGCAGTATTGAAGATGTGCGTAATGTGGTTTAGCAACAATGGCAGAAGAATTTTTAAAAACTTAGGATTTAGCTCTTCCAGCCCCAGGGCATTCGATTTTATTTTCAAAATACTAGAAAGGACGCCACAAGTACGAACACACGTAAAGCTAAAACTATTATCACAGCGAAGTGCAGCATTCAGGTACGTGTTATTAGTTGGAACTGGTCTATTTATTTTAACAAATTTAAGATTTAAAGCATTCATATCTAGGTTGTTGTCAAGTTTGGTTTTGGTTTTTCCCACTCCTAATGATTTTAATTCTTTCCAAGTTTTCCCGGTTGACATTGCACTGCTCAGTCGGGATCGATAATATGAGCTTTTAGCTGTACTTATCATATTCACGACTTTATTTCTTAACTGCTTAAAAACTATGCGTAGGTTAGCAGCCTTATTTCGCTTCCATTTCTTAAAGGCTGTGTCCCGCAGAGCGATTTGCCGTTTGATGCCTTCATGAAACCAAGGTTGCTGTCCTCTTCTTAAAAGTTTGGTTTTAAGAGGCACACATGTCTCAAGTAAGTAGTCTAAATTGTTATGAAGAAGTCTTAGTTGGGTTTCTGGGGTAGTCAGTTGATATATAGTGTCCCAGTTGCATTTACTGAATTCAGTCATCAACAACTCATTATTAATCGATCTGAAGTCTCTAAATGAGTATGTACTGGTATTGTCTAAGGTCTAAAAGTAGTAATAAATCGAAAGTTTTCTTTTATGTTCAAGAGAACCGAGGTTCGAACCAAACCCTTGAGTTCAGGGGTTCCAGAACCAAACCTTAGACTTTACAGCGTGTTGGAAACCCATGACCGAACCTTTTTCAAAATTTTAACAATTTGCAGCCTTGTTGTGGACCATCCCCGTGTGTATGCCTACATACGTTTCTATCCGCTGGGCTTAAAGGTGACTGGCTTTATTTTTATTGGGCAGCGTTTTCTTTGTCTGCCTACTAAGACGTTGGTGTCGCAAAAAGTTGCTCAAGCATCGCATTGAGACGGTTCATCAGTGGACCAAGAAAGTCATCATTTATCGCTCAGCCAGCGCACACACGAATTAAGGTAGCCAAAATATTGCTCTGATATGTTTACGAATATAAATGTTACAGCCGCCTAAACTTAGTCCATTTTTCGCAATCCGAAAAATGCATAATTTTTGTTTTATTAATTAAGTTTGACTTATCATATCTTCGGCTATAGTGGGCATTTTTAAGATGTTAAAATTTTGTTGGATAGGTGTACCATTTCTCATTTTTTAAATATATAACATTTCAAGTTCGAAGTTGTAGTTTGCGAACAATGGCTTTTGCCGCAGGTATCTATTTTACACCAATTTTTAAACTTTCCGAGGCTGGCAAAAGTTGTCTTCAAAAAATGTACAGTAATTTTACAGTCTAATATGTCCCCTTTAAGGAAAATATCATTAGCCGACACCGATCGAGAGCCAATTCGAGAAAAAGTACCTTATGTAAAAACAGTCAAGGGTTGTTTGTGTACGCCTTAGGCCGTTCGCACACATTGTAACGTATGCAACGTGATGTTCGAGAGGTATACAAATGAATTTTGCAAGGGAAGAACCGCTCACGACTCGTCCGCTCTGGGTAATCGTCGTAACATGAATGGTGCATAACGAATATCTTAATTTTTATATTTTTCTTGAAAATGTATGAAAAAACTTAAATTTTGTAAGGGAGCTATATCTAAATGAAGACCGATTGGCTTTTAACTTGGTAGAAATATAAAATCAACTAAAACAAAAAATAAAAATAATGATTTTCAAAAATATTTATAAAAAGTATAAAAAAATATTGATTTTATATGGGAGCTATATCTAAATGATGTCCGATTGGCTCGAAACGGTAGAAATCATCTAAAAAAAATAAGTTTGATACAAGTTTGGAACCCTACACTAATTTTTGTGGATTTCAGGTGCATTAAAGGTAACACCAGGTGTGAAAATTTTAATAATATAAGAAATGCTCCTAAACCTTGACCGATTAAATTGTAGTTTTGAAAAAACAGCTGAGCATTACCTCATATAGATTCTGACCAAAAATCAGCACCCTAGCTTTATTAATATATTTTACAGGTGCTTGAAAGGAAACATAGCTTACGAAATTTTTACTTTAACGCTCTATAGCTCCGGAACTACTAAATCAATTTTGATAAACTCTTAACTATGTATATAACACCTTGAACAATTTTTAATCCAGCAAAAAAAATGAATTCAAAGTCTTAAGCGGTTGAAAAGTTACAGAATTTTGTCCAAGGCAAAACGATTTTGAACCACTGTGCGGCGTTGAGAATGGTTTATGCGCGGGTGATCTACAAATGCCGGTTATTCAGATGGAAAATCAGCGTACCACCTTCTCCACTACGGGTTCGGGTAATGAAACGGATCCCAGTCAGGGTTTTAATGAATATGAATTCCCGCTGGACTCCAATTGGGAGATGCCCAGGCAACAATTGTCCCTGGGATCGATTTTAGGCGAAGGTGCTTTTGGTGTGGTAATCTCTGAAGCAGATCGTTTACCTCAAAGTCCCGTTAGTGCTGAATGTTTGAGGAGCACAAAGAGGAGCACTCCGATTCGGATATGGCCAGTTGGGTGCGTGAAATGGAGGTGATGAAAATGATTGGTAAATATATTAACATCATAAATCTACTTGGCTGCTGCACACAAGGCGGTCCACTTTGGGTGATCGTTGAGTATGCACCACATGGCAATTCAAAAGATTTTCTGAATCAAAATCGTCCGGGAGCATCACAGCGACGCAGTGATAGTCACGTCTAGCAGCTGTTGGTGTCACCACAGAACCAACTGTATGAGAAGGAACTTACCATGCATGGCCATGTTGGCATATCAAATTGCTCGTGGCATGGAGTACTTGGCGTCAAGAGGGGTAGGTTTAAATTAGGGATGTCAAGAATATTATCGATATATCGAAATATCGATATCTTTGCCCAAAATGACAAATATCATTATCGAATATTTTTCCGTGGCGATATATCGGAAATCGAATATTTTTTGGTGATATTTTTCAGTGATATTTTTTGTTTTGGCGTAACAGTGTGACCGTTGCGAATAACTGTTTCTTGTGCCATGTAAAGTGTAAGTGACATGTAAAGCAAAATGTTTAAAAGTTATTTTATTAGAGTTGACGCACAGAAATCGCAGTGCAAGCTGTGCAATAAAGTTGTAAAGACCAGGGGCAATTCAACAAATATAATGGCGCACTTAAAAGCAAAGCATGGAGATGCTTGGCTGAAATGCAGCTCATTTTTAAAAACGGTAAATGTACATAAGCATGAATAATGAATTTTTTTATATTGTGGATATTTATATCGTGGTACACATTAAATGTACTGGTATTGTACACAAATATGTGCAATGCAGATCGATTTTATTATTTTAAATAATAATTCAAAAAATTTTTAATTGGCATTATAAATTTTAATTCCGATTAAAAATTTTTAATTGGCATTAAAATAAAATAATTTCAATTCGTAATTTTGAATTGTCATTGAATTAAAATAGTTTCAGTTCGTACTTCTGAAGTGACATTAAATCGAAATAATTTCAATTCGTAATTCTTAATTGGTATTAAAATAAAATAATTTTAATTCAAAATTCTTAATTGGCAATGAAATTAAATAATGCCAATTCAAAGCACATGCATCTGAATTAGCATTGCAATTTTCAGAAAATTTAATTATAATTATTAATGAAATTAAATTGAAATTAATTTATTTCAATGCCAATTGAGAATTACGAATTGAAATTATTTATTTTCAATGCCAATTCAGAGTTATGTATTGAAATTATTTCATTTCAATGGCAATTCAGAATCACGAATTGACGATTGTGCCAGCGGCACAATCCTGAGAGATATTATCAATATGGGATGTCATAAGTTGCTGCATGCTATTACTAAAAATGATGTGCATGAGGTTTGGGTATTATACAGCTGCTTTTCACGGGGCGGGTTTGATTTTCTTAAGAGAGCACCATACTTGCAGGATTTATGATTTAAGCAACACTGTTTTGAAAATTAGACAAAAAGTTTTGTTTGTTCGAACTCCGGGGAGAACCCATCCTAATTTATCGGAAGTTGTCTTATAACCAACCTGTTTATATCATCAGGTCCTCCTAAATTTGACCAATTTTCATCAGAAACTATCGACTTCAGTCGATATACACTCATGGACAGTAAAATAGGTGTGACATTTTTTTTCCGTATTTTATACTTTTTTACATTTGCCTATTAATTAAGTTATTTTTTAAAATAAACATATGTAATCATTAAAACATAATAAAGTACAGTTCAAAAGGGTAAGCGAAAAACTCAGAAATACGAAAGTTAACAAAATCGGCCAATTTTGACTGGTCACTAAAAAAGTGTTAAATAGTGCGTGTTGCATAAAACTAAGAAAAATCTAAATTTTTCTATTGATTTTGTTTGCAAAATGTAAGTTATTTAATAGGTTTACTTTAATAAAGCCTTAACTGAGCTTTTAATTAATATTAAATGGGGCGGGAACATCACTGCAGTGCTGAGGAGAGAAGTCTTGCGCATAAGCTCCGAGAACAAGGAAAAAAATTACAAATACAATCAACTGGACGGTTTAAGAACTGTTACCGCCTCTTTTTTGACGTGAGTAAAATAGGTTTCGATTCTAATTTGTGCGCCCAAATTGGAAGGCCAAATTGAAAATGAGCGCAGCTCAAAAAGATTCCGGCAGAAAGCGTCGCCTAATGGTACTTTCAAGAATATATATCGGAAATTAATATTTCTATGCGTTGCTTCTAGGAAAAATTAAAATACCCATTGCAAGGGTATAAAAAAATAGTGAATGTAAAGGGTATTGGCGAATAAAATTAATCCTGGGGCCAACGGACCGCTTTATTGTATGCTGTGCGAATAAAGTTGGAGCTATTTGGAAATGTGTGTTTTCTAAAAACTTCGCGTTGTACATAAATTAATTACAGTGCACTTGAGGCCAGGAGCGGGGCGTAAAAAAATAGACAAGACCTTTTAACCTTAAAAAAAAAGTTGCACATATGTTAGTAATAAAACCCGACCCACGAAAGGTTATGTGATGCTTTGCGCGGGGTAAACTAAGAATGAATAAAGGGACACCGAAATTGAAATAAAGATCATTTGGTCACTCTTAAGTGTGTTTGAGTTTTATTCAGACCATCAGGCTCGACGCGAAAAAAAGTGTCACAAGCCATTGTGGCGGACTGAAGGATTATTGCTCAGCATATTCGACAAAACTTTTGTTTCATAAGAAATTTCAAACGCATACAATTTATGAAATATATACAAATAATATATTCCCGTAAATTCATTATAAATACCGGCTTTACAAAGAAGAAATTTTGTTTTTTTTTTTCAAAGTTTCGTGTAGTTGGGAATATAGTTACTAAACATCGATTAGTCACGATTATTATTTAAAGTCGAACATACATTATTTTCATCATCATTAAACTCTTAATTAGTTTTACTATTTTAAGAACGAAATTTTCATTATATAATATATAGAGATTGAATGTATAATGCATCCCCCTGCATACGCCCTTGGTCAAGTATTAATTTCACTGGCAGATTCGAAGAAGTTGCAATAAATTTCGCAACTTTAAAGGATTATTCAACAAAATTAGTTGTAATAAAAATAGAGGAAAGCTAACTTCGCTTCGACCGAATTTTATATACTCTTGCAGCTCGTATAACTCATAAAAGTTAATTGCATGATTCCACTGACACAAGTATGAACATTCGGTCAAATGTACATATTTTTGACAAGGCCTCCTATATACATTTTCTTTACCCGATTTCTATAGCTATACTCCATAGTTGTCCGATTTTCATCAAACTTGGCGGAATTATACGTATAAATACTAGGACGTTTGCGTTGAAGACAAACTAAAACTACTTTTTCGACCGACCGTTCCTATGGAAGCTGTATGCTTTAGTTATCCGATCCGGCCGGTTCCGACAAATGTGCAGCGTATTTGTACCAAAAAACTTCGTGCAAAGATTGGTTGAGAAAGCTTTAAAACTGACGGAGTATATAGCATAGAAACAGATGGTTATGGCTATATCAACTCAGCTCTTCTTCATGTGGTCGGAGATGCTTCCTTCTATGCGTTACAAAGATCTGAACAAGTTTAATATACCCTCTACAAGGGTATAAAAACGAAAAAAAGGTGGAAGAACTTAAACTTCAAAATTCAATTGACAAAAACACCACCGACCGCCAAATAGTTGCAGCATTTTAACTGGCTTACATAAAACTGACTAAATACCTCTTCCAAAGTATTAGATATATCGAAGTCGTGCAATGTCTGTCTTCTTTGGAACAAACTAAACATTTATTGAATCGATTCTAAGCCTTACTTTATTAGTATTTAATCGTTGATTCCACAAAGTATTTGTTAAATTTGCGCCAGCCGAAACGCTTTTTGGGATCCTTTTTGCTCCACGCTGGTGCCAGATTCGGCATGAGGCCTGCCTTCTGTGCCATGGTCACCAATGTACCCATTTTTTTTTGCTGCCGATGACACAGCCCTGTGATGCGTCTGGGCAGCATGCAACCATCTGAGCGAACATATTGCGATAGGATGAGCACATCGGTGTGTTTAATATCTAGACCCAGTGTGCACTCTGGACAGAAGTTGCTCTGACAAGCAGACTTGAGCATATTGGTCGAACGAGGTGATTCCAAACTGATGCCCTCGTAGGTAAGTACATTGTTCTCTAACTTTTCGTGTACTGCAAGCGGGAATTAACAAATTAGTAGGTTATGAAACAATCAAACACCATCATCATCTGGAGCTTACTTTCTTTTATCAGCCGCGGCGATGTGGTGGCAATGCTACGTGTCTGCCATAGAGTGTTGCGCAGCGTTCTTGATGCGGCTTTAAGCAAAGTGGCCATGGTTTAATTAGATCTTTAAGTATAATTAAAAATTATAAGTCTTTGGCAATGCAATGTTATGGCCTTTGCCGAAGGTGCTGCCACATGCGCGAAATTAGAGATGAGCCGTGAAATCAGTCAAAGGGACTCTTAACTTAAAAGTATTCAATACCCGTGATACGTGATAAGTATCGATATTTTTTGCACATCGCTAATGCAATGCAGAGTTGCCATATCGATATCAAAAATAGTTCATTGTTTGTTTTCTTTTTTCTTTTTAAATGATTGACATCGCTTTAACCGATTTGCCCGACATTAAAGCATCTGACTTTAAATATGAGCAATTCCGTGAAGTGCTACTGCGCCTTGAGGCACTGCAGCAATTTGATATTTGCCTGGAGGTACAACGCCATGAAGATGTGGACCGGGTAGTCTGAGAAATGCTCCAATGATGTACTCCTCTGACCAATTGCCATTGCAGATCTGCGAGGGTTTTCTAAAAGTGCTAAAGGGTCAACTGAATCTGGAGGAGATCTCCTCGCTTTATACCGTATCCATTCTACTGCTCCTGCTGACCAAAGCTAATGGTGATAGTAGTCGGTGTAATCTTCGCCTGGAACTCCTCAATGAATGCTTTAATTATACCGATATGTTGAAGCCTACCATGATACACTATGTGACTGGAGATATGTTGGAGCACATCAAATATGCCAGCAGCCAGGAAGAATATTATTATGTCTATCTTCTAGAGGCCATACCCCATTTGTTGGTGTCCAGCGAGACGGGTAAAATGATTTCGCTGGGTTTGTTAAGGGCATTTGTAGCTGATTTGGCCAAGTGCACCATAGTGATGCATATTTATAGGAATGTAAGTGAGGATCGAATAGAAAGTCCAGAGGATCTGTTTCATATTATTAATTGTATTTACCCCTCTACAGCTGTGGGAGATCTGGCAAATGATAAAAGCAATTCCTTTGGAGACAATCATACTAGAGTGGTCGTTGCGCAAGACATATATACTCATAAAAAGTTATGCTTTGCTTATGACCACAGCTTCCTTGAACGGCAGTAATATTGCCCTTAAGCAAGCTGGCTATCGTGGCTTTGAGATGCCGCCTAATCCCACTGAGATTGGCGAATGGTTTAAAATGCTCAGGGACAAACTGGAGGCAAAGCACAAGGACAGCAAATGCAAAACGGGCTTAATGGTAGGTGAATCATGTTAATATGCATTGAATTTAATGACTCAAGTTTTGATTCCCTCTGCCAGTTGGTTCGTTTTATTGACTACAATATTATCAGTTTGCTGACTGAACTGGGCCATGAGGCCACTTCGGATGCTGGCCAGGAAGCGGCTGCTTAAAATATGTCGTTTAATAATATATATTTAATTGTAAATTGAATACAGATTCATTTTATTTGAATTTTTTGCCACTTTTCCGCACAGCTGCCTCAACCGGAGCGGTCACATTATGGGTATAATACTTGGTCGAGATTCGATTCATGAAATACAAGCCCGCGAGGGAGAAAAGCAGGCTGTAATGTGGAAAAAATGGGTAAAATCATTCCGAATTTGATGGTCAATTCTTTCTTACCTGGTGGTGGCACAGACCCGATGCACAATGCCAGCGGCTGCCACAGTCAGCGTTAAGCAGAAAAGTATCTCGGGTACAAGTTTGGCCTGAAAATCCTGACCAAATATCAACATTTCAGCATTGGACACACATGTTAGACTCAATAAAAATAGCCAGGAGAATAAATAACCGCCTACGAGCACATTGATCTGCGATCCATTGAACCAGTCCGAGCAAAAGCGCAGGCTGGCAAAGATGACCAGACAAAGGATGCCCGAAATGATGGACGAGACCAGAGTGCTCTTGCTGCTGGTGGCAATTGAGGCGGCTAAAAAAAAACGTATATTTTTACTCTGGATTCAAGCTGAGTCGACATATAAACTTCTAGATCCAAATTTAGGACCAAATGGTAGCCTTTTTCCCCCATTTTTAATGTGAACAGGATATACAAATTAAAATCAGTAATGAAAGAAAGTCAGTGATGGAAATGGAAATATTTTGAAGGAGGAAGTGGGAAACAAGCAGAAAGGAATTCGATTAGTAACCGCCTGATATTTTGAATTGTACTGCAACTTTCGTCACTTGAGATACATAAAATTAGAAGACATCAAAAAATTACTGAAGGGCGGAGCAACATTTAATTTTGCTATGAGCAGAATAGCAGTAGGCCACATAGTGCCCATCGCTGATTCAAAATGTAGCCAAACGGCTTTTGGGCGTTTGTAAAGTTTCTCGTTATGCTAAATTTATAGAAATTGTGGAGAGGCGTTCATTTAACTCTTTTTTTTGTTTACTCACACATTTTTTTTCTCAGCAGTTGCCGGTGTTGTTTGTTAGAGATGAGCAAGCAGAGGTGGTGATCATCGACTAGTAGGTGACTATCGATAGTTTTGATTTAGAGATGAGCGGTGACAGTGACTGAACGTGATTGAAACTATCGATAGGCGATATATCGATACAATACTCGATACTTTCAGCCAGTCACAGTGATTGGCAGCGATGACTCATAACCATGTACTTGCATATTACTCATCTCTAACTCTACGCATTACAAAAAAATTCGACCGTGAGTGTGAGTCGACAGCCCCAACAGCTAAAGAAAAGTCTTTTTATTCCACGCAAAACAGATTTTTTTGTTTTAATCGTAAGTACATATAAAATATTCATCCGAGTTTAATCCAACACAATTAGTAAGAATATATGACCTACGCATTCGTATGCTTTGCCTTTGTTCTTTGTCTACCTCTGTACGAAAAAGGTTATGTACGAACGGATGTGTATGTGTAGCCACGACATACACACAAACGAGGTTTTCTTAAAAAGTAATCAGGTAGCTGACGACTGTACCGAAGTATTTACATACATACATACATAGATATGTATAATTTAATAAAACGCTGTCTAGAAATTGTGCATATTTCTTTCTCCCCCCGCACCCCGCTTTGGACATTTCTCACTTCAAAATGGCGCCTTCACGGCAAACCACATGGTCTTGGTATTCGTTATCGTCTCGTCGCCCCGAATGTTCGGCTCAAATCGTGTGTCATTTGCTTTCTGAATTTCATTTAACAAAGTGGTGCGCGCATACCCAGGACGGCAGCAGGGGGCGCTGTTCAAGTTAAAAGAAAATAAATTAAAATACCTTAGTAACCAATTGTGATAGTTGTTAAAAATAGAACTCCTGAAATCAAATCAAACAAAATTATTTACGTTAATATTAAAATAAATAGATACAAATTCTGCGGCTTTCTCTCTGGCTGTGTTTGTGTGTGCGTGCGTGTCAGTTTTACAGTGCAAATTAAAAGCTCGTAAGCAGCAAGAGAAGCAAAAAAAATTCTTGTGGATCGGACTACTTGTGAGTGTGTGCGAGGTTAAATTAAATTATTTTAGATTACACATCGGCCAAAGCAACAGGCAATAATAAAACACCAGCACACGCGCACACACAGCAAGGACACGCGGAAGCACCTACCGCTTACCTTGGGGCTGCCAACCAGCTTATTTCCGTTAAGTGAAAGTGTAAGTTTCAAGTGGGTAGCTGTTAATTGAATACATACAGACAAACATATGTACATGCATATGCATTAACAATAACGGCGCATTAAAATTTTTGCCTTGACAGTTTCCCCGGTCGTATATGTATATACACACGTACGTGTGTATGTACATATGCACAATGACCTCGTTTCCCCCCTTAGTCGACCACCATCAGTAACAACGTCAAAAATTTCACTTCATTGTGCTGCTGTTTTCTTTGTCGATTTCTTGTATAGGCAAGTTTGTTCTTCTCGTTTTACTTATTCAATCGTTCTTCTCTGCGGCTGCCATTATCAAACTGTAAAAACATTGTGTGTATGTGTGTGTGTCTGGCAGAAGCACATGTATGCGAGCGTTCATTTTTAGGTTAGACTTTACACTCTAAAAAAAATTCCAGCAACTTCAAATTTTTACGTTGATCCAGTGACCTTTGTTGTCAATGTTAAAGTGGTTTTGTTATTGTATTTGAAACCTACATACACTTGCACAGAACAAAAATATAATTAATAAAAATTGTTAACGAAACCCGTTTTTCACTCTACCTCTCCTTACAGCAATTTATTGTATGAGTCAAAAAACTGAAAGACCAGTGCTATCGGGTCAACGCATCAAGACCAGAAAAAGAGGTAAGTTGAGAATACATTTGTCAAAGGCTTACACCCGTTTCATGTGTTGCCCATTTCAGATGAAAGAGAAAAATATGACCCAACGGGATTCCGTGATGCGGTCATTGCTGGTCTCGAAAAAACTGAAGGCGACTTGGAACAAATCTCTAAATTTCTAGACAGTGCGGGCAACAAGCTCGATTATCGTCGTTACGGTGAAGTTCTCTTTGATATATTGATAGCGGGTGGTCTACTAGGTAAGTGTCGTCGGCGCTTATGCAAAAGTGGAGTCTAAGCTGATGTGACCCTCCTTTGTGTGCTTTATTTCAGTGCCTGGCGGTTCTATATCTCAGGATGGCGAAAAGCCGCGCACAAATTATTGCATCTTCGATGCACCCGAGGACATGGAGGCCATGCGCAACCATGAGCAGGTTTGTAGAATTATATTCTCTATCTCCCTTTATCGTGATGCATATTATTAGAACCGGTTATAATTTCTTACAATATTATCGGTGTCAAAATATGCCATATGAAACGCCACATTTTACTTGTCTTTAATTGTTAAAAACAAATACATTCCAAGCAATCTGAAGATTTCTAATGTGGCGACAAACTAAACTTCTCAATAAGTGAATCAACTTGCATAAGCATATAATTAGAACCGGCTATTAATCTCAACAATATAATCGGTGTCAATATATGCCAAATGAAACGCGACATTTTACTTGTCTTTAAACTGTAAAGTTAATTTCTAATCCAGCACTTTAAAGATTTCTAATGTTGCAACATGTTTAAATGAGTTCCAAATGAAAATCAATGCACTTTTTTATTCATACTCTGAATTGGGGTATGAGGTGAGGCAACGAAAAACAATTATCTCGATTTTTAGTATTGAGTCGTCAATTCTATATTTTTAAGAGTCGCACACATATATGGTTGATAAAGACGATGGTTACTACTAACTTAAAGAATGGTCAGTTTTCGATTAACTCTCCATCGTGTACTTTTAATAATAAGTAGTAGTTTTCTTTCCTTCTATTACTTATCAAGCCCCCCCAATCCCACTTAGATCGATAAAAAAAAGCTAAATTTGAGTAGACAATTTGTCATCAATTGTGACTCCAATTCCCTTATAAACAATTTTGAAATCTGAATGCATTTAATGAAGTATTGCGACGGCCATATTCCGTTCAGTTTTGTATGTTTTCTTAAGCCACTGTATTCTAGAAAAGTAAACTTAGACTGTCATAGCAACTGGGGCCGAAGTGTCGCCTCATTGAATGCCAGAGAGTCAGTCGCATTGAATAAACAATGATAATCATATTTTGCCAATTTGATCCATTAACGCTCAGCCAACAAACCAAAAATTGACAAAATATCTGCTCGGTGAGCAAAAGTTTTAATAACTTTAGTACTTGTTACTCAATTTTCAAGATTTGAAACGCATATTTAGGCTAAGAGAATACACTATTTTAATATGAATAGAATGAAGAGAATATTATGTAATTTAATGACTTTTTTAGTGTGAAAAAAAAAATGTCCTGAAAAAAACCTTGTCCATTAATACCCAAGATCTTGTACCTAGCGTTAATGGGTTAATATGAGGAGCTTAACCTTTTAATATATTAATTTGATTAGTCAAGGTTTCACAAAATTCACTCCTTTCTGTCGTAGTGCAATCCAGCCAATTCATTCACACATTTTCTGTCCTCTCTTCTCGGAGAATCATGTTTTATAATATTCTGTTAATGGTGTAACAATAAGAGAGATATCGTTGAATACTTGTGGTGGCTAATCTGGGTTGTGTTGGCCATTGTGTCAATATACCTTTGCTTTTGAGCTCTTAAACAGACCGGATTGCCCAGAGTTCCTCAATGGGGTTTAAGTCTGGGCTAATCGCTGGCCAATCCAAAATCGGAATGTTTCTGCATGAAAGAGCATCCTTTGTTGTGAATTGATGCCATTTCTTGTTGAAAAATTTAATCTGTACATGGATTAAAAACATTCCGACACCTTCCAGCAAGACCAAAAGCAGACCAAATCTTAAAAACTTGACGAACCAATCTTCTAGTTACATTAAGGTCTAAATGACACTATCTCATTACATGAAATGTCTTTCCGACCCACAGGACGACGAATTTTCCGTCTGCAGCGTGCGTCAATGCTGGTTGGTCTGTCCCAGCTTTTGATCTCACCGTTATAATCGATTTGTAATTTATTTGGCGACTTTTCTTATGTTTAATTAGTGAGCTAGTTGCTGCCTATACAGTACTGTTTCATCATTCTCGCGAATGAATCTTCAGTAGGCTTTTCGCTGAAGAACGCATGATTGCCAACTGCCTCTCCTTAGGCAACTAGCTCTTTTTGGAGTACAATGCAACGCAACTCACTAATTATAATCGAGGATTTTTAAAAAGTTTGATATCGTGTTCCTATGTCGGTTGACTCTAGCTCGCTCAGAGCCACCAGCCATAGCTACAAGGAGCCGAAGTCACTTTTGTTTTTAAGCAAACGCGAGCCGAACTCATGATTGTGTGAATCGGTGAACACTGAATTGCAAGTAAAACGGCTGTAGAGAGCTCGCTTGCTCACCAACACACGCACACTTTTTGTCCTCTCCATTTGGTCGGCACTGCACTAGCTTCAATATCAGCAGATTTTGTGCCACTTTTCTTGAGCTTCATTATTAATCCACGCTCTTTAGCTGACAAATATACTCTACCTGGCATGCTAGGATAAAAATCACTTGTAGAATAATTATTTTATGTTATAAATGCAGCCACAAGTTACCTTTAGTTATTTTTTAATAAAGCTTATTGGGAACACGGGTCGTTCATCGTCAAATGCACATATACTTATTTCCTAAGAAAATGCGATCACACCACACAAAATTCATGATAACGGTGCTAAGAATGGTGACCAAAGAAGAATTTTGCATAGGCATCTAAAAATGGAATACAAGAAAACACTTTTGTATATTAACAACAAATGTACCGTTGCTTTTATTGACAAGATTGAGAAAAACATTTATGCACATATACTTATTTCACTTAACCAGCACGCCAAGTTCGGAGCGCTCCAAATTATGTGTCTGAAATGAGCCGAGCTTAAGAGCCCTTTTTGGAGTAAACACATAAATTTGAGGGTTTTTGGAGCACATTCAGTGCTCTCTAAGCACGAGCTCATAAAAAGCTCTTATGTCTGAGCATTTTCGGAGTTAAAGTAGGCAGGCGTCTGAAAAGAGCCTTTCAAGAGGCGATACAGTAGCCCTGCAAGTGCCCAGAAAAGTAACTTTTATGTGTCTTATTTTTGAGATTTTTATTTGTTTCATTGGGAGGGTGAAAGCACTTTTATCTGTCAGAAACAAATCAGATTAGACTGGGGGAAAACTTCCACATTAAGTGCGACCGTTTTCATAGATAAAAAAAACGATCATTTTAGACTCTTCTTTTTTTTTTTGGTGCACATTATGATGGTGAATGCTCATAAAAAAGTGTCAGTAAACACACATTGCTTGCTGGGGAGTTTATATTATTTAAATTCTCTTCACTTCCACGATCCAACAGCGATTTCAGTGATTTTTCTGAACTTACTTTTAAATTGACAACATTTACCCAACACAATTCAAAACAGAACTATTTAAGGAGCGCCAATTGAGTTGTAGTATACATTTTCATTGGGACTTCTTTCAAAAACAGTATTTTCTTAGCAATAAAATTTAATCGTTTGATCTCGGTTATGCTTATTCTCAACTTTTGTTTTTTTTATTATTTTTGATTTAAATATTGTATAATGACTAATTTTCACTTATTTTATATCTATTTTCAGGTATTTGTTAAGCTCATCAGGCGGTACAAGTATCTTGAGAAAATGTTCGAAGAGGAGATGGGTAAAGTTCTATTATTCGTAAAGGGCTTTACACCAAGTGAACGCATTAAGCTTGCGCGTATGACTGCGCTCTGGTTAGGTAAGCAAAAGCATTATCGCCCTCACGCACACCCACATTTGCCCATAGTTAAATTATTTTAGTTGTTATGTTGCCTTGAGCAACCAAATAACAACAGAAACAATTGGGCTAAGATTGAACTTACTCTTGGTATACTGACTTTTGCATGTCAAATATTTAGCCAAGTGCAAAAGCCACGAGCCCAAGGACATTAACACGAAGCAGTGCTCTTTTAGAGTACCCCCTTTTTCCATAAATTATTGTATGTATTCTCTTCTTTTGACAGTTAATGGCTCTGTACCGCCAAATGTATTACTGGTACTAAACAACGAGCATCTGATCAAGGATGGCATTGCACTTGAGTTTTTACTGGAGCTGTTTTTAACGTTCAAGCAGGAGAAGGGCATTGCATATCTGATTCAGGCGCTTAAGAAGGGTGGACTGGAAAGCAAGTAAGTAGCAGGATTCGAATTCGTGATGGTGGGATTATGGAACGTTCTCAGGAAGATGTCACAAGTCTATTCAAGTTGTGCATCTTTAATTGACATTCCTAGATAAAACACGGAATGTAACACTTGTCGCAAATGAACCACAGCTTTATTTGGGTTTTGAGTTGAATTTCGAACACGTGTATCTCTTCCTCTCCTTCGTTTATTGGATAGTAGACGCCTTATTGATCGATTTCCTTTGCCGTTCTCTTTTATTTTCAGACTTATGGACTTTTTCCCACCAAACAAACGTACTGAGGAATATTTTAAACAAGTTTTTCTTGACAAGGAACTTAACGAGATCATCAAATTGCACAAGGCCCAGGCTAGCCAAGAGGCTAAGCGTGAGCTGCAGCAAACACTCATCGATGATATTAATGATGAGAAGGCACACAATGAGATAACCGCCGATATCAAAGAGTTTGCCCAACGCACCAACATTCCCGATCATGAGATAATTGTTATTATTTGGTCCACTATCATGTCGCTGGGCGAGTGGAACAAAAAGGAGGAACTGGTTACCGATCAAGCCGTTCGCCATCTGAAGACCTACTGCACTCTGCTGCAATCGTTTGCCTCCACTGATCGCTCCGAGTTTGCATTAATATCGAAAGTGCAGGAATTCTGCTATGAGAACATGAATTTCATGAAGGCTTTCCAAAAGATTATCTTGCTGTTCTACAAGACCGAAGTACTGTCCGAGGAGAGTATCTTGCGCTGGTACAAGGATAGTCACTCGAGCAAGGGCAAAATGCATTTCCTGGAACAAATGCGCAAATTTGTTGAATGGCTGCAATCCGCCGAAGAAGGTTGGTATTTCGTTCCAAAGTTTTTGTAGCAGGGGCACTTTTTGAGAAAAGTCTGGTCAACACCTATGACCTGAATCTTTGTACAAAGTTGCCAGAGCATTTGGGTTTTTTGCTTGCCTCGTTGTTTAATTCAAAATTCCAGAACAACGCAGGCCAATGAAAACCTGGACAGACATTACTAAAGCTGAGGCAAGTTTTCCTAACCAAGAATTTAAAACTATTTTAAAGATTTTATATTAAACATGCCAGAGTAAAAGAACGATTGGGTGTCCATATAACTTGCTGCAATAGTTACATTTGGCCAATAATTGTTCGGATAAGTAAAGTTTGTTCTAATTGGGCTGATTTAGCAACCCTTACAACAAAATTTTTCATTATTTATCCGTCTAAGGAATCTTATTTAAAGTGTATTAAAGGAACTCACGATCTAGTAATATCGTTCTAAAGTGCGTGTAGCAGGGGCACTTTTTGAGAAAAGTCTGGTCAACTCCAATGGCCTGAATCTTTGTACAAAGTTGCCAGAGCATGTGGGCTTTTTTTGCTTGCCTCGATGTTTAATTCAAAATTCAAGAACAACGCAGGCCAATGAAAACCTGGACAGACATTACTAAAGTTGAGGCATGTTTTTTTAACCAAGAATTTAAAACTATTTTAAAGATTTTATATTAAACATGCTAGAGCAAAAGAACGATTGGGTGTCCATATAACTTTCTACTATAGTTACATTTGGCCAATAATTGTTCGGATAAGTAAAGTTTTCTTCTCCTTGGACAGATTTAGCATCTTTTCAAAACAAAGTTCTTCATTATTTATTTGTGTAAGAAACTTGTTGAAAATATGCTAGAGCAAAAGAATGATTGGGTGTCCATGGAACTTGATAATAGTTACTTTTGGCCAATAATCGTTCAGACATGAACTTAAATCGCTTAGTATTGACAATTTAATAATTTTTCCATCGTTTCTTTTTCAGAATCGGAATCTGAGGACGAGCAGAAGAATGGCGAATAACAATTTTGGTCAACATAAACAAAAACACATCCGCGACATAATGCCGATGATGATGATGTATTATTCTCTGCAACAGCCAATCGAACTATCAAATTTGGAAAACATAGATATACACCAACAACAACAACACCCCCATATATATATATATACATACATATATACCAACCAATCAATCCAACACAAACATCCAACCCATAGGAAGAGAGAGTATAAAGCGACAAAATTAGAAATTGAAAATACACATGTTTTTCATTCTCAAAAGTGATTTTTCTGTATTTGCCCCTTATTTAAATTTTGTATTTTTCTCAACAACACAAGAACAACAATCCGAGTATCACTTTAGAAAGACCAGAGCATATTATTGTGTTAATAAAAGTTGAAAAGTTTTCCAAATACACACAAAGCACATTCATATCGAAACTTTATTTAAAGCTGCTTTTTCTTTTCAACTTGAATCGTCGAGTCACCACACAACATCCAGAGGCCAGCTAATATACAGGTGATGCCCAGGCTAGACCAGACTGTCAGCGGTTCTTGATAAATCACGGCACCTAAAATAAACTATCAGAATGTTGTTAGTGAAATTTCCGAATGTATAATGGAAATAATGGATCTTTTAAAATGTAAATATATGTGGATTGTATTTGACCATTGTCATCTACCTTATAAATTAATGCTTAGGCTAGGCTTACTCAGGGCCCCACATAGGCCCTTAGCTATTCCGATTGAACCCGTATACCAGAGTTCCCCAGACATAGCCCCTTGGGGCCGAACGCATTCGGTAATTCACACATAAGAGCCGAATGCTTCCCGAAGTCATTTCTCACTGAATATCTTAAAGTTAGTCGCAGTCAGCGTTACAAGATAATCCCTTCCGCTGCAGTATATTGTCGCGCAACACTCCTAAAAGGCACTTACACATTTTCTGTCCACTCTTCTTGGAGAACTTTGCCGTATACAACTCTGAAGATTGCTAATACATAGGTTGATGGCTGCTTGTGAGTCGTTCGCTCTATGACGGTCCATCCGTTAATGGCTTAGAGGGAGTGAATCGACGTTCTACCGATTTCAGCATTTCTTTAAAGATGGCTAGGCAATAGAAATGGGCAATACCCGATTTTGTACGAGGAACATACAGTAGGGAGTTGTTAGTTAAAAAGAAATTTTGTTGGCCTATACTCAAGATAAGTTCACACAGGCAAATAATTTGCTCAAATTTTGATAAAAATTTAGCTAAATAGCCATGATTGCATATTTTGCAGGACTTAAAACCAAGGAATCAAACTGGTACAATTTCGGTTCAGAGTGCAACAACTAGACTGTAAAGCTGGCACTTAGTTTTGGGTGACTTTTACCAGGGATGCAAACCGCTCGGAAATAGGGTTCGTTTCAATGGTTCACACAGTTTTTGAACCGCTGGTTCGGTTTATTTCAAGGTTGGGTTCAGTGGTTTACCCTGAATTTATTATATATTTTATAAAGGGCCGTTACCGTTTTCAAGTTGGGAATATTATGATTTCTAAAGTAAATAGGTGACTCTTCGCACACTTTGGAAGTTGAATTCTTAGAAAAAATTTGATCATTAAAATCCTTATGTAAGTGCTCCTTAAAAACGCTAAATATTGTACAGAATATGGAAAATATCGTCCTGTAAAAAAATGGGATACTCACACATCAATTGGCAAATTTTCAAGGAAGAAATGTAGTCTGATGACAGTTATATTATGGGGTCGGTAAACAAAGGGAGCAGGAGATGTACTGGATCACATTTTTTGGAATGGTTGACAAGTCGTCCTTAAAAGCTACATCGATCCGGCATCGCTAAGGATTAATTCGGTCTATAAGTAGTCTCCTTTGTAGAGGGGGGTCCAAAACTTAATTTAACCCAAATTCGGATAAAACTTATATTAGGGAATCGATAAAAATTCCCAAACTTACAAGTATCATTATCCGTAGGTAAGCGCTAAATGCGGTAAGACTCGTCAATGAATTGAACCAAACCGTTTTTTCTTTATGGTTTTCGAAAGAATGCAGGTTCAGTGAGCGTTTCGGTCACGGTTCGGTTCGGTTTAGAACCAGTTTGCATCCCTGACTTTTACACAACTTGGTTAAATCGTAGGCTTAAAAAAAAGTGGCTTAGCCAAACTTTTGTATTGTGAAATAGAAAAACGCGAGACCGGTCTCTTTAAAAATGCTGCATTCTTTATTCTTAGACCCGCAAAATAATGTCATGGTAACCTTTGAACAGAAAAGTACTTATGTTTTCCATTTCTGTTCAAGTGAAACTTAATGAAGAAAGCAGCTCTGACACAAATCTTTATCTGAAGTGTGTATGAAAAAAAAACAGGACAATACAAATAGTTCAGTATTTTCAAAAAAACCGATTAATGGCATCAGTCAATGTTTATTTTCTTGAGCTTAACACGTTTAAGACATAAAGAGGATGTACTTTTAAACGGTGGTCAGAAAACTTGACAAAGTCTCCACAATTGTAAGTATGGTTTTGAGAAGGGCAAGTTTGCGTAGAACGTATATTTTCCGTTTTACCGAAATTCGATTTGGTTTACCTCCCTGCATAACAATTAACCTATGACAAAACAACTTAGCTCAAGACCTACATGAAACTCGAAGCGGAATTCAAAGCCGCGTTCTATAATATTTTAGGTTTTTGCAAATGTCTGATACATAGATGCAGGTTGGAAATGCAGGTTGTATTCTTGGTCAGTCGGTATAGCCACGTTTGTTGAACAAATCAATTTTTGTCAAGAACTTTTTTTATTGATAGTTGTTTCAAAATGTATGTAAATTTATTGGGTGGGTCGGTTAAACACTACATCGGTGTGCTGAAAAAATTATTACGATTTTCGACGTGAATTATCAATACAGACTTTTATCGAAGAAGCTCCAATGCTTGGCGACTGTGAAAAACTATAGAGCGATAAATTGAATCGTAATTGTCCTTCGCTCCAGGGTGAATCTCGTGAAGCTAGTCCAAACACGGAAGCTGTTCTACAAACAATCGATGCTGTCCAAAATTTCAAAATTCTAGATTGCCATATTTAGGCATGCTTGGGCATAAGTGGGTCCAGAATGCACTACTATTACACGAACATTTGGCCGTCAAGACAATTTGTTTGCATAATTTGACAATAGCATAAAAGAAGACTCGTGTCATTTGGTGAAAAAATGTTATAGCGGCATAAAATCGTATCAGGGGACGAACCACCTGTGTGATGATTGATTTTTCGACTTAGAAAATGATTGTAGAGTACATTTCTTCTGGATCTTTTTGAAAGATGAAGTGTTGTTTTTTCAAGAAATCCGGCACGACTTTTATTATTTATCTAAGTTGAGTTTTGGGCGATCGTAGGTCAGAAATGAGTTTCTTGTTTTTTTGTGAGCTAACGAAACAGTGGAAAAATGACATTTCGGCCAGATTAGAAAAAGTGGGAATGTTATCGTAAAATTCGAGTTACATTTGACAATGTTTTTAAGCTAAGAACCACAGGGGTTCTACTTAGCTTATCTCAATGTTCGATATCAATACGGTTACCTGGACTTAACAAATCGAATGGTCTGGTAATAACTAAAACATTTGTCCATAAGAAAAAAAAAAAATAGAGGGAAGCTAACTTCGGCTCGACCGAAGTTGATACACCCTTGTAGCTTGTATGATTTTTATAAATTCGTAGCCTGATTCCACTGATACAAATATGTACATTCGGTCAAATGTACACATTTTTGACAAGGCCTCCTATATACATTTTCTACACCTAATTTCTATGGCTGCTGTACTATATAGTTGTCCTATCAAACTTGGTGGAATTATGTGAAAGCATAGAAATCTTGTAAGTACAAGGTTCGGGGAGGTTTGCGTTGAAGATAAAAAAGTTTTTCTCACTAAAACAACATTTTCGACCGAAGGTTCCTATGGCAGCTATATGCTATCGTCATCCGATCTGGCCGGTTTCGACAAATGTGCAGCGTATTTGTACCAACAGACTTCGTGCAACGTTTGGTTAAGATAGCTTTAAAAATGACGGAGGAGATAGCATAGAAACAGACGGACATGGCTATATCAACTCTGCTCGTCATGCTGATCAAGAATATATATACTTTGTGTGGTCGGAGATGCTTCCTTCTATGCGTTACAAACATCTGGACAATTTTAATATACCCTCTACAAGGGTATAAATATTTGACGTGAACCGCAAAAAGGGTCAAAGCCGAGATATTCTTATTCTCTTGGCTTTTTATTTCCAAACTACACACTGCACTGTGACTCACTATGCATGTGGTAAAATTAAATTAAAATAAAATTAAATAAAAATTAAAAAATAATAAAAATTGATTAATTTTTGGAAACTATAATTAGCCCAGTCAAATATGGGCAGTTCCATTCTGTCGAAGGGGATCGTCGAGCTCATTTAAAGTAAAACGAGAAAGCAAAACTAACTTCGTCTGTGCCGAAGTTATAATACACTCGAAAAAGTTCGCTTCAACGGTTAACGATTTCGACCAAACTTTTCAGATCAGCTTAAAAACATATAATATTAACAATGAACGAGTTTAAGAGCGCTAATATTGAAAACAATAAAGTTTTTCTCACTAAAACCCATTTTCCGACCGAACATTTCTATGGCAGCTACAAGAAGTAGTCATCCGATCCGGTCGGTTCCGTCGATACAAAGTAGTAAAACTGAGGGACAAGTTCGCGTAGAAACAGACAGACGGACGGACAAAGCTTAATCTACTCAGCTCGTCATGCTGATCAAGAATATATAATATATGCTTTATGTGGTCGGAGATGACTCCTATGCTTTGCACACTTCTGGGTAATATAATACTCTTTTCAAGTGTATAAAAAGTCTAAATACAAGTCCAAATAGGCATAACTTATAACTCTTAATAACCCTATAATTGGTGGTATGGCTTAATTTGGTCAATTTTTCGTTTTCAAGATAATTGCATTCGAACGTGACAAAAAGTGGACCTTCCCTGGGTATACCCAAAGGACGAACTCACAGATAAAAAGTAATTGGAGGCAGCCGTCAAAACAGTCGCCGTTAATGTTTGCTGTGTCATTTGGAGAGCTTTCAGGAAATACCGCAAATTAAGGACATTACAGAATAGCATCAGAAGCAGTGGAAGCAGACGGAGCAGTGCCAGTTCTGGAAGAATATGCGAAATTATTGCATTGTTTATTGTGTGCTAAATGTAAACAACAAGCACTTGCCCAAATAATAGTAACCTGTGGAGTTGGGGTCTTCATGAGACGATTGAAAAGCTAACAATTGTTGGGCGCTGAGAAAGCTGGGCAATTTGCCAAAGAAGCTGCCACCGGCAGCGAAGGCACCGGCCAGGAAGCTATAACGATAGCTTAAAAGAGTCTCCATTTCATTTAAATTTATAATTTTTTTTCTTTGGGCTTAGTGATGGAACTATCTAAGATAACAGTTCAGGGCTGGCAAATTTCTCACGAACTTATATTCAGCCATCACAGTGACTTGGCTAACGAAGTTATTCCGTTTCAAAACGACATTGTTCCGACAGAAAAAAAGACATTAAGGCCTGTTCCGGGTTTCACTTTCGACAAAAATTGTTGAATTCGAATTTGTTAAAAGTGCTGTTGTACCAAATTGATTGGGTTAATCAGATTAAAAAGATATAATTTGAATCCGTCGAGTAGAAAGTAAGTAGAAACTAAAGGTTTGATACAGGTTTTCTTGATTGTTTAATAGAAAAGAGAACAGGTAAAAAATTCGAATTCACTTTAGTGAAAACCGGAACATGGCAGATAATTTCGATCGAAAATATATTTTTTCTTAGATCTTAAGATTTAGTTGTAGAATAGAATAACAAGCATACATTCATTCATTGTATAATCTTTGGTTGTAGGAACTTGGATTCAATTTAAAATGGGAGAAGGTTATTTTAAGCACTCTAAATATATTTAACTTAAAAAACCCTGTATGCTTTCATTTACGTATATCGGAAGTCTATAGCAACTAAAATATTTAATTGAAAATTTTTTTGATCCGAACCCTTTTCGATTTTTTTTTTGCGCCGGTTCAGAAGTTTCCGACTCCGGAGCGGTTCGACTCCAAACCGGTTTGCAGCTCTGGTAATATTTCTTTTGTATGAATCCCGAAAACTAGCTGTAACGTGATTGGACTACCAGGAGAGCATGCTGCTTGACATGTGGATGGCGAACTTTGATTTACAATTGTAGACATAGCAATTCAATCAGCTGTTCTTTGCTTACGTTAATGTGACAGTAAACAACATTCGTCAGTGGAACAAGGAAACATCCTCTTTTCGAGAATGTGATTGACTGTTCGCAAGTGGAACAAGACTAAATATAAGAAATAGTACAAACTTGGTAATAAATCCGTTTCTTAATGTTAAAAGATTCAGTTCGATTACCAATATACTCAAATGGTGGGAAGAAAATTCCTATAAATACCCAAAACTGTATGAATTATAGAAAGTAGTATTAGCAGTTCCTTGTACATTAGTGTCGAGCGAATATTTTCTGGTGTAAAATTGACAATGAATCAATTAAAAAACAAATTGGATGTAAAAACTTCAAAGGCAATTATGATACTAAGATCAAATCACATAAAATTTTCTTTTAAATTAAAATTTATATTTAACAAGTTTGAAACCGGTAACCCAATCGACTATTTTGTAGCCGAATCGCAAGCGGACCGAAAGAAAAACAGATAATCGTAACCGAAATCGCAACCGAAACTATTTGTTTTTAACAACCGCAACCGAAACCAATCAAAAAGTAGAACTATTCTCTCTCAGGGTTAGATCAAAAATTAGTTGTTGTCTTCTTGCCTCTAATTGTCCTTTTTGCTTTCTGTGTAGGGATTACAATAATATCTTTCCTCTTCTCAGTGATAACCTTTCCGACGAAGGCCTGAGGTCTTTTATTCTTCACATTCTTGCACTTGCATAGTTTCTAGTTTTTCTAGGAAACTCCTTTCGATCACCAACGCTGCGAGCAGGGACGTAGCTGGTCATACCTACAAAATAAATTACCTCCACCGGATCGGAAGGCGTTTCTTCTATTTACTCTTTTTGTTTTCCTTTCTACCCCCCTTATTTTGTATCATTTTATATTCTATTATATTGTAGCTGTGTCTTTTAGGCGAAGCTGCAATTAAAATAAATAAATAAATAAAAATACCAAAATTGCCTACTGCCCAAAGCTATCCCTTGCAAAAACAGTACAGCAGGCTAGGAATTTGAATAGAATTTCAATGAAAATTTTCAACAACACCGATTGCATACTTTGTTATATTCGATTTTTTGTGAGAACGAATAAAATTTCAAAAAATTGGGATAATTTATTTTAAAGTTAAGAAATTGTTATTTACGATAATATCAAAAAAGGTCAAAACAAAAGTATATATAATTGAAGCTCTAATTACTAAAAAGATTCGAAAACAGATTCGTGTTCAGCACACGAATATCATCTAGAATCACCACCAACCCTTCAATATACTGGAAAAAGTCAAATTTTGTCTGCCATTTACTTTTTAAAGATTATTTCATATAAATGTTGCCCACGGCTACGCCTTAGGTGGTCCATACGTAAGCTTCAATTTTGGCATACTTTTTGCAGCGTTTCGGACGGTATCTCACCAATGGCAGCTGTAATCTTGTCTTCCAGGGCTGCAATTGTGGTTGGCTTGTCCCTGTACAGGAGAGACTTCACATAGCCTTACAGAAAATAGTCTATTGGGGTAAAATCCCATGACCGCCAGGCCAATGGACTGGTCCAAAACTTGAGATTAATTGATCACTAAACAAGCCTCTCAATTGGTCCATGGTTTCAAAAAAGAAAAGTCACTGATCATCTCACGGTACTTTGCTCAATTGACTGTAACGTTCCTGTTCACAAACCGAGCCAAACAGTGCATTTTCAGGGTGCATTGGCAGCTTTGGAACTGCCTCTGGCTGCTCTTCAGACCAAATTCGGCAATTCTGTTTGTTGACGTAACCATTGAGCCATAAATGAGATTCGTCGCTGGAGACCATTTTTTTACATTTCTCACAGAGCACGATTTTTATAATAAAATTCAACGATTTGCAAGCTCTGCTATTCATGGTACAATGGCCAACCTTACTGAGCAATTTTGGCGTTGCCACATGCTACGAATCCCGCGTGAGGTTTCAAAAATGTACACTGAAATCCCAAATAGCATAAAAATCACCATTTATGTTGCTTTAAGATATTTGCAAAGTGGCTTCCTTAAAAAAGGAAAGGATTTTTGGCCCTTCTTGTAAATATCTATATTGCAAATAACTTTACATGCTAAAAAGCCCTCTACATCACCACCTCAATTAAACACAATATCTTTATAACCACTAAAAGAAAAAGAAATATTATACGAAAATTTCTAACCTACCCCAATTGTGACAAAAAAATAATTTGCCTGTTATGATGACCCCAAGTAAATCTAAATGGGATGCAAAAAGATCAATGATTGAAAAATTCTGAATATTAAAATAACATATTATTATACTTCACAACAACTTGTTTAATTTAATTTAACTAAAAAGAATACGATTTTACAAATGTATCAAAAATTGCTCTGTTTGGAAACTCCTAAGCTTCTTCGGAGGTGCTCTGTGAGGATTCTTCGGACTGCGAATTCTCTCCAGGCTCCCCAGACTCGTCACTCTTCTCACTGCTGGCAGCTGGAATCCATTCTTCAATGATTTCCCATTCAGTATCACCATGATCTCCCTCATCATGAACATCTTCATCATCCTCATCAGATTCTTGTTCAGAGCTAGCCCAGCGATAACGACGGTCACTGATCACACCCGCTTGTTCTACGTCATTGGACTCAACGGGCAGGGAGGCTGCGATGATCAAGGCAAAGAAAGCTAAAAGACAAAACTTTAAAATCAAGAACCCACAAGTAACACATTTTGGTAACCTTACCAAAGACCAGAATAATAATCTTGTTGGACTGCATTTTTAACTGTTGGCTTGTTGGTTTGATTGTAGCTTGAAATGTTTTCGATGTGGAGTGAGGTGCTAGCTGCCTCTTTTATACTTATCCAAACTTCTCCAAATGTTTATGACCCACTCTGAAAAGTAGGTTAGATTTGGTGTGCTAAAAATTTTTGAATGGAAACAACTAAGCAAATATTTAAATTGAGTGAGCATAGAGACTCTAGATACAAGGTCACAGCTTTAATAGACTTGATCTGAATGCTTAATTCATTAGATAGAAGGACATACCAATTTCAGCGAAATGCAGCCACGTCCAAATACAATAATTTTCAGGATTATATCAATAAATCTCTTAAAAAACCAGTAAGGAAGACGGTCAAGCCCGACTGTAATATATTCTGTACCTGCGAAAGTGTGTGCTCATATGTATGTACTATATTTTGCTGCTGCAGTAGCAGCAGATAGGAGCGCTGCTAGCAGACAGCTGCGCTGCCGCTGTCTTTTGCTCATAGCTTGGTCATTTTTCTACCCTTGTAGAAGGTATATTCAAATTGTCCAGATGTTTGTGACGCATAGAAGGAAGCATCTCTATGCTATCTCCTCCCTCAGTTTTAAAGATATCTTAACCAAACTTTGCACGAAGTCTTTTGGTACAATTACGCTGCACATTTGTCGGAACCGGGCGAATCGGATGACTATACCATATAGCTGCCATAGAAACTATTGGTCGAAAAGTAGTTTTAGTGAGAAAAACTTTTTTGTTTTCAATGCAAACGCCTCCAAACCTCGTATCTTGCTGTTTTTTATGTTTTTACATAATTCCACAAAGTTTGATGAAAATCGGACAACTATATAGTATAGCGGCCATATAAAAGCTAGTTTTGAAAAAAAGTTAGTAGGAAAAACTTTTTTGTTTTCAATGTTATCGCTCCCAAACTTGTTATTATGTTATTGTTATTATCAGCCATGCTCCCATTTTCGCATTCGCAAAACTTTTGCGATTTCAAACCGGTTTTTGGACCAAATTTGGACTCAAAATCGTAAAATTTTTGCGAAAGCAAAAATGGGAGAATGGCTGTACGTTGTTATTATGTTGTCAGCAGAACAACTTGCTCCCTGATCAAGTATAAATTTGCAATATCTTCCTACTGAACTCGAGTGATGCGGCTTAATAATTGCCAATTTAAGGTACCATGATACAGGAGCCTGTATCAACGAAATAGTACGCTATTTTACTTTACTTTAGTTTTTTTAACGAAATAGTACGCTACTTTACTTTACTTTAGTTTTTATACCTTTGTAGAGGGTATATTAAAATTGTCCAGATGTTTGTAACGCATAGAAGGAAGCATTTTTGACCACACAAAGTATATATATTCTTGATCAGCATGACGAGCTGAGTTAATATAGCCATGTCCGTCCGTCTGTCCGTCTGTTTCTATGCTATCTCCTCCGTCATTTTTAAAGCTATCTTAACCAAACGTTGCACGAAGTCTGTTGGTACAAATACGCTGCACATTTGTCGAAACCGGCCAGATCGGATGACTATAGCATATAGCTGCCATAGGAACCATCGGTCGAAAATGTTGTTTTAGTGAGAAAACCTTTTTGTCTTCAACGCAAACGTCTCCAAACCTTGTATTTACAAGTTTTCTATGCTTTCACATAATTCCACCAAGTTTGATAGGACAACTATATAGTATAGCTGCCATAGAAATTGGGTGTAGAAAATGTATATAGGAGGCCTTGTCAAAAATGTGTACATTTGGCCGAATGTACATATTTGTGTCAGTGGAATCAGGCTACTAATTTATAAAAATCATACAAGCTACAAGGGTATATAACTTCGGTCGAGCCGAAGTTAGCTTTCCTCTATTTTTTCAATTGTTCTATATATAGCCAGTCAGTGGGAATCTAGTTTTCCTCCCATAAAGTGAAATATGTATTTTCGTCTTAAGCAGGCTGTAACTTTGTCAAATAATCATAGATCATATGTTTGGCTATGTTCTCAAATAGCCAAAATATTTATCCAATTACACCGCTACTTTAAACGGGATGATTTAATATGAAAAAAATGCCGTAAATCGAGAGTAGTCTGACTTCAGAGACCAATTGGGACACTTTCTGCTGTACTTGTATAGCGCCTTTGATTTTTTAAAGATGATGCTCTGTCGAAAATACATATCTCATAAATATAAATAAACGAATACCACAAACTAGGTTAATCCCATAGAGACATAAATTACATTAATATAGTTTTAAGATAAGCCAGACGAAGCGCACCACCCATATTATTATCCCATACTTATTCTTATCCTTATATACTGATATTCTATGTAAACAAGCCGCACGAAGCGCACTCTGTACATAGGAGACATACCCATGTATTCATTTTTGTAGTAACTAATTAATTACCTGAAATCATACTTTATAATTTCCTTAGAAGTAGTGAAATAAAAGATTCGAAACACGCGCGCACTTTCAAATGCGCGCCATCTTTCGATCATTAACAGCTGACGAAAGGCGGCCCATTGTTATCGATATCGCGCGCGAGCGATATCAGCTGCGAGCGCTGCCACCGTCGACTGCGCCTAGCGGCCTATAAAAGCAGAGCATCAGCAAGCTGGGAGCTCAATTAGTCCGCGGCATCGGTCGAGTCAACATCTTGGAATAGCAGCACCAGAAGTAAGTATTAACCACCCCAACCAAGGAATCTTGTGCGATTTACGAATTGGCGTCTGTGGCTGGATGGGATTGAACAGCTCCGACGCCCGGTCTTCTGACCTGCGGCGGGTGAGCCTCAGGTTGTACGATTTTCAAATCGGCTCCCTGACCAAAATACCAGGTCGGATGCACCAGTGAAAATTTTCGGGCAGAGTACGGCCACAGCACACGCGGGTAGGCGCGTTCCAACAAGCACGATTTGGAACGACCCCCGGTCCCTGGGTGGACCCCACAAGTCGAGAACAAGTGACCCACGAGATAAAAATAAAGAAAAACACCTGCACCCAGCACAACTCTGACTATTTATTTGGAATATTTCTTATATGCTCTCTTATTCCAGCAAGCACCGGAACCAAGTGCGTTACATTCCCCCTCGATATCCAGGAGTGACTGGTAAAGAAAATCTGGAGCCGACGCCAAATGCAGATGCATTTGCCCTCAACCCACAGCCAAAGGAGGTAACAAAGCCGAGAGACAACACACGCGGAGAATTCCGAAAACAACGGCAGCAGCAGCAACAACATGACCATAAAAAAAAAGCCCAATAATCGTGTTCAGAAACGCGTGGCTGGAGGTTCTGTACCGCCCAAGCTACTGCGTGATGTCATGCAGGTGAATCAATGTACCAGCTATCAGCAAATAGCCAGAAATGTGCTCTTATTGCTGCAGGACTCCATGAAGAGTGGTCCACAAGCCCGTGAATGATGAAGCGGTGCAGGAAAAGATTTCCTTCTTGCAGAAATACAAAATTTAACACTTCATTCTTTTTTCGCCAGCAAACCGACGGCGTTCAGGAGATGGTGATGATTTCGCTTCCAAAATACACACATTCACTAGGTATTGTTTATTTGTTATTTTTTGCAAAAATAGAAACACAGCGATATAAATAAAAAATTATTAAGTATATTAGTAATTTATCTAGAGCCAGCCAACTCACACTAATTAAACATTAGAAAGGTCGCCAAATAAACTACAAATCTATATAAGAGACGGCACGCTCTCTTTTTTGTAAATGAAACTAACAAAAGTTTCAAGAAACAACGCAAAAAACGCTTTTTTGAGTGCTTCGCATTTCAAATTTAACGGGCACTTCTAAGTTCGCTCAAAAGCTCAAGCTTTTGCACTTAAAAAGTTCAGCCCTAAGCTTAAGCATTACCACCAGAAAGATGAAAGCACTCATTGCTTGTCTATTTTTGCTTTCATTGCTTTTAGCAGTTCCCAACTGATTTAAGCAATGATTGTATGGAGAGGCAGTTGGCAATCATCGTTAGGGATAACGATGAAACAGTTCTGTATAGGCAACCAGCTCTTTTTGTTGGTACAATGCATAAGTTGTTTACAAGTTGTGAACAAACGCAACTTTTTCGGACCTAGAGCCAGCCAACTCACACTAATTAAGTATATTATTTATATCAAATACATAGCTGCTATATAAACAACTGGACAGCCAAATGGTCACCGTAGAGGTGCCTCCTATTGAAAATGAAATGGTTGTTGTATGAAAATCATTCAAACCCAATGTTTCTATACATTTAACGAGCTGCAAGGGTATATAAACTTCGTTAGAGCCGTAGTCAGCTTTCCTCTATTTTTATAGCCTTGCAGAGGGTATATTTAAACTGGCCGGATGTTTGTAACGCGTAGAAGGAAGCATCTCGGGCCACATAAAGCATATAATTTCTTGAACAGCATGACGAGCTTAGTTGATATAGCCATGTCCGTCCGTCAGACTGTTTCTATGCTATTTCCTCCGTCAGTTTTAAAGCTATCGAGACCAAACCTTGCACGATGTTTTTAAGTATAAGGTTAGGTTGCGATGGCTGAGAACGGCAGTCGCTCTCCCACTTGGGCCCATTGCGATGCCATGTTTATTCTCTGTTAACCTTTTTATGACTGAGGGGGTCCTTGGTTCTCCACCATTGTGTAGACAGAATAAATTTTAGTAGAGCTGGGTTCTCTAGCCCGGATATCTCTGAGAGGTTCAGTAGGAGAGGTTGACCAGCGTCCTAAGTCTCCTCCTGCTTAAAGCGGGGCAGTGGCAGAGAAGGAGTTGTGCCGTTTCCTCCTCTTCCTCATATCTGCAACTTCTACAGAAGTCATGGTACGTGACGCCTAGGCGTGCTGCGTTTCTGCCAATAAGACAGAAGTGATATGTGTTCCCTTCTGTGACGTAAAAGTGTGTAAGTACGTTTTAGTCTCGATACACCACAGGAGGAAAGGTTTTTCCAGCGATCCGCATGTTGCCATAGGCATCCCTAACATACTCTTCTCTGAAAGGATCTCTATGGTTGTACCTATTCTGGCCAGTTTGTCCGCAGACTCATTTCCTTCTATGTAGCGATGTCCAGGCACCCATATTAGGTGTGTACTAAAATGTGCGATCTCATGTAGAGATAAGCGACATTCCGTAAGTGTTTTAGCATTGTTGGTATGTGAGTCAAGTGCCTTAAGGGCGGCTTTGACTGTCTGAATACATTGATACGTTTCATTCTTTGACCGTGAGTGTGTTAAGGTAGGTGGCAGCTTCCTGGATGGCTGCCACTTCCGCTTGGTACACACTGCAGTGGTCAGGAAGGCGGAACGACCAGTTCAAATCTAAGTTGGGAGAGAATACGCACCTCCTATTTTTCGTCGAGCTTAGAACCATCTGTGTATATGTTAATGGAGTTGACTCTGCTGTGGGGAAGGTTTTCCCACTCATGTCGGCTCGGTATACAGACGTATTGTTTGTCGAACGTCGTTAGTGGTATGCAGTAGTCTGTATTTAGTGGTATACCCTCTTGGCCTTCGAGAATGGTGGAGTGTCCCGAATTACCCCTATTTCAGGCATCGGACTCCCTTAGTCTTAAGGCTGTTGTGATAGCCAGTTTCCTTGCTACAAGGTCTAGTGGTAGAAGGTGAAGAATAGTATTTAGCGCTTTAGAGGGGGAAAAACCCCATTTACGGCCTATGGCCTTTTTGCACGTGTAAAAAGCAATGGTAGCCTTTTTTAAACGTTCGTTTATGTTGTCTTTCCAGAGTAGTTTCTTGTCCAGAATGACAACCAAGTATTTGACATTGTCACCAAATGCAAGGATTACTCCGTTGACTTTAGGAGGAACAAGATCAGGAATTTTTTACTTTCTGGTAAAAAGAACTAATTCCGTCTTAGCCGGGTTCACGTCCAAGGCACAAGATTTTGTCCACTGCGCAAGTGTTGCCAGTGCGGTCTGCATAAGGTCACACAGCGTTTGAGGAAAAATATCACATTTAAATATGGCAGTATCATCCGAGTAAGCCACCACTACGTGTCCCTCCGCTTCCATAAGTCGCAGCTGTTGGTTAACTGTAACAACCCACAGCAGCGGAAAGAGAACACCTCCTTGCGGAGTGCCTCTGTTAACATATCTGCGAGCAGTTGCACCGCCAAGTTGGGAGTACACCGACCTGCTGGTTAGCAATTGGTCGATGAATCTTACTAGCGGTGCCTCTGCTCCCGCATATGTGAAGGCAACGGTGATGGCACTAGGTTGGACGTTGTTAAAGGCACCCTCTATGTCGAGAAATGCTACTAAGGAGTAGTCCCTTACTTTAAGTGATCTTTCAATCTTTGAAACCTGGGAGAGCAGAGCAGTTTCAGTAGACCTGCCCTTGCTGTATGCATGTTGTGTGGGAGCGAAATGTGAGGGACTTATAGTTTGCCTCAGGTGTACATATAAAAAAAGAACATTTGATTCTGTAAGCTCTAATTAATTAATCTTATAAAATTGTTATTTAATTTAAGCTATTGTGTTTCGTCTTTTATGTTCTTATTTAAATAAATGTTGTTTGCTGTCATTAGACGTATCGATAATATAGAGTTTTTGTCTAAAAACTATCGAAAAAATCGAATAGCGTCACTATCGATAGTTCTGCAGCTCTAGTACAGAGTGTAAAAAGCTAAGAGTTAAGAAGGCACATCTTCGTAGGATTGGAAAACTTCTTGAATGAAACCAGTCAGATTACAAGGAATTCATATATTTTCCTGAATGTGTCCTTGGAAAAACTACTTAATTTTGTGAACCAAACCTAATTTTTCGAAAAAGTAGTCCGGTTCGGGTTCAGTTTCGACGAGTCAAAAATAATAAAGGGTTCGGATCATGGTTTTCGGTTCAATATTTGTATACCCGTTGCTCGTAGAATAAAAGAGTATACTAAAGTCGTGCAAATGTATGTAACAGGCAGAAGGAATCATTTCCGATCATATAAAGTATATATATTCTTGATCAGCATCAACAGTCCGTCCGTCTGTCTGTATGAACACCTAGATCTCAGAGACTAGAAGAGCTAGAGCAACCAAATTTGAAATCTAGACTCCTATTGTCTGCACGCAGAAAAAATTTATTTCAAATTTATTTGAAAAAAGTGTTTTGTGCGTTTATTGACAATTTAATTACCTTTCGATTCATATCTTGCTTGATTCCATCTGACGATTATGAAGTGAGATATTTAGGTCTGTTCTCAATTCCACTGCGGTTTTCGTATAAACCGTAAGGCTTAGCGGAAGGAAATTCAAATGTTGACATATGAAAACCCGCCAATCTTTGATTTGCATTCGATTCACGTGACTTCACGTAACCCCACAGAAAAAAGTCCAGTGGTGTGATATCACATGATCTAGGCGGCCAGTTGATAGATCCGTCACGCGAAACAAACTGCTCACCGAAAAGATTTCTCAACAAAACACGCTCGCCATTGACGGTTATGTTCTGTCAGGCCTGACTTTTAAAGAAATGCGGACCGACGATTTCAGCAGCACATTAACCACACCAAACAGTGCATTTTTGAGAGAAATGTGCCTCGTCACTGAACAAAATTCTGCGCAAAAACATCGGATCTTCATTGAGCTGTTGCAGAGCTCGTTGACTGAAATTCAAGCAAATTTAAGTCTGGCGTGTTCAATTCTTGAACGAGTTGGATTTTGTAAGCCTTTGGCGGAAACTTCGCCAAGTTGTCAGATACGAAAAACCCAAGTGTTGTGATCGGCATCGATCGATAGTTCACGGTCTGCAGCCACAATCTCCGCTGCAATCGCAATATTCTCCTTACTACGGTCTGGATGTCTATCTATGTATTTCGTCGCGTATTGTCCAATAACATACACTGAAACTCAAATTTGTCGATGGCAAATTTATTGTGATAAATGCCCTTGCAACTATGAAAACTCTATTCTTCTCATTAAATAGCCAACTTTGCGAATTATGTATAATTAATTTTATTTAACATAATTTTAAGTATGTATAATTCAAATTTTAATATGGTTTTACATACAATATTTATAATTGGTTTAAACATTCCTCCGCTTTCTTCTTTTTTAGCAGATATATTTAAGGTATATTTAAACTATGACTAAAAATAAATTTTACATGATTTTATATATTTAAATTTTCTGCAAAGAATTTTAATTTTGTTTATTTATTTTTGGAATGAATGGACACAGGCGCTTGCACAAACAGGAAACTGAATACACAAAACAATTATATAAACTTTTTAAAATAAACACTTTCAATTGGAGTGGCGGCTCTTGAGAGAGATCAGAGCTGGGAGATATTTTTGAATGGTTAAAGATTGCACATGATTAGATTGAAGTTGCCTGCTGATGTTGAGTTTTGAGTCTTGTTTTCTCACGGCACAACTGGCCCAGCGATTCAGATATAAATTCACACGTTGCTATCTGTACCGACAGCTCCAGTGAAGGAGAAGGGTTGAGCATTGTTCACAATGCCCGCCTTGTCGCTGGTTGTGTTGTTAATAGAAGGAGATGCTAAGCCGTTGCCTCCATATCCAGTTTGTTGGGCCGCTGCACGCATATCCGCAGCCGAGGCTCTGTTTTTGGGAAATAAGAAAAAATAGTTTTTTATTAGGGGCGAACAGAATTTATTTATTGCCAAGAATAAAAAATATAAAATTTTAGACGTGCTGAAATAAAATTTAAGTGCTTTAATCATAGAAAATCAGAAGATGAATACTTAAATACTTCCTAACCAGGGACTACAACTGAAGTATCAATGTAAATTTCTATATTTCTATAATAAGGGAAATAATCTGTTTTTTTATTCAAAGCATTCAAAGCAAGAAAGGGCTCAACTTTTTGGTTGTTTCTCCAAATTGGAGCTTCAAACCACATTGCACTGATATCCATTGAATACGAAGAATAAAAGAGAAACAAATACTTAAACTAGAATCTAACTTTAAGACTCAATATCACAGATTTCACCAAACAAAAAATAAGAAGAATAGTTTTACAAATAAAGAAAAAGAAACAAAATATATCTGCATGGGCAGAGTGCTTGGAGCTGAATGAAAATTTTGTGATGTTATTTACTTAAGAAGCAATATAATTGAAATTTCACAAATTCAAAGCCCGCTAATTCGAACCAAAAGATTTCAGCAATTAAAAGAATCCCCTGATACAAGGTTTCCCAAATTTTAATACATCTACCACGCACTTGAATGATTGAATAGGGACAACGCATTCTTTTTGTTTCATAACCGCTTTTGATCTGCTTAAGAAAAAGCTTTCGCTATTAACTTGGGTTTATTATTTTGACGTATTTCTAATTGTTCTAGCAAATAGTAAAGTTTGTTTATCCCGACTCTTACTATTACTTGAACTTGTCAAAATTTGTATGTAGACCCTTGCTGTTCTAATAAGTTAATGCAGATTGCGAATTTTATTATGTTTAGTTCATAGAAGAGCAATAGGATGTATTCAATAAATTATGAAAAGCAAAGTTTAAAGACGCTGCGATGGAAAACATAAAATACCAGTTCTCTATAGCCATCTACATACAAAATTTGGTGACTGTAGCTCTTACCATCTCTGAGATATGTAAGTTCATAAGTGAAATCATATTTTTAACAAAATGTCTGATTGCATTCAAATATGTATCATAAAAATTCAATTATTTTAAATCCTCATTTCAACCGAAAGGTCCACCAAAACCACAAAAATTAAAAGTGGTAAAAACACTATGTTTTCTTATATTTTCATACGGAAAGAATTGAATTGAACTAATGTAAGCCAATTTACATTACATTAATTCATAACCCGTTAAAAAATATTTGGTTTCAAGGTCACGCTAGCTCAATTTTGCGTGCGTAGCAGCGGAATACGAAGTAAGCATGTTGACATTTCAACATGAGCAACAAACAAACATACAAATGTCTCGTGAGAGAACAATGAGCAGAACAGGTGTAACGTCACCCTGCAGGGAAAGTGTCTAGTTTACAACCAGAAATGTACCTGTCTCTAAAAACTTGCAACTGTTTAAACTTCCTAATCAAATCAATATATTAAAGTCGTCCATTTTACACAGACATGTCATAGGCATGTGACAATTGTCCCCGGCAGCAGCCATTTGCAACCAGTTTAATGCCAGATGGCATAGGCGGGAGAGTATTGTCCCATGCAGCAGCTATTTTCAACCAGTTAAATACCAGTTCACCTTTGAGTGTTCCTTAAGACAGTCTGCTTATGTCGCTGCTCAGTATAACAGTACATCAAAATCTGTCGGTCAACTCACTTATCACCAATTCTTTTGCAACCAGTTAAAGTTCAATTGGATTACAACTAGCTCAAATTAGTATTTCAAACGAACATTTCTTCGAAAGCTAATATTTGTTGTTGCCCAACTAAACCGAATCTAGCTATTTTGCTACCAGTTATATTCTACAAGAATTCTAATTAGGTGTAGGACTGTTTTGTTTTGTTACTAGTTGACAATTTCTCTGCAGGGATAGAACACACGTATTCTCTCTCTCTATGCCTGTGTCGGCTGCGACGCCGGCAGAATTAAGACTTCCTATCCCATGGGATAGGCTTTTGGCAATTTGGACACCACTGGTATAGATCATCAATCAATTCTTTGCATTTTTATATTTATTTTAAGGTTGGTCAATTGGTGGTTAATGCTTTGCTTTACCATTTTATAAGAAATCAAATAAAATTTAAAAAATATAAAAAAAACCTAACAATTCAACAGACATGTTGACAAAAAGGGTTGTTCACAATTGAACTTGTTGAAAATTCCTCAACTCAACAATTCCATAACTCAACTAGGGGCCGTGAACACCCTAAATGTATTATTCAAAAATGGTGACCAAAAAAGAAAATATGTAAATTTTATTTGGTATTTTAGACTCAAATTCCACTCTCCCTCTTTCACAACTCTGTCCCTATTCAAGTGCATGGTAGTATAGAGAGTTGAAAGTTTCTATTACCACTACGATTGCCGTTACAATTAAGCAGATAATTAAAAAGAATTTCTGACAACGTTTTTTGAGTAATACAAAATGTAACTATAAGTAATTAATTGCGACTGAAATGTTGAATTGATTATATATTTGTGGGTAAGAGTTGTGATTAAAGGTTATATTCAAAAATCAAAATAAGAAAATATATGCTTATTCGTATTTGAAAGGTATTTAAATACGGAAAGAAATGATTTGAATATAGATCATCAAAAGTTCTCTAATAAAAACAGAAACTAAAAGTTCACTACGAAAATAATCTAAGAATAATAAAATTGTACACAAACGGTAAGCTTAATTTATAGAAAATGTATTTGCCTTTTGTGATTGCAGGAAGCTGTATTAATTGGCTGTCGAAATTGGCGGTTTTGATCATGTACAAAATTCCCAGAATTGTTTTTAAATTAACAGGCGCTTTCATGTGTGTTTGGTTATAAACAAAATATTTTAGAAGAATAAAGTTTTTAGTGCAGTCGTTCATTTGATTTAACTAATTTGAACTAAGCTAACAATTAGAGAGGAGAGTAACGAGATGCGAGTATTGACTTTAAATGCGCTATCAGATTTCCTATGTTCAGTTAAATGGAAATCATAATAAATAAAATAGAGACCTAACTGAAATTTATAACATTTTGTTTTTGTTTGTTTGTTAAGTTTAGTTTACAACAATGAACTTTTAATCTCAACTTGATTATGTTTGATATTTTGTTTAGTTTACTTAAGTTTGCAACTATCTTGTAAGCAAAATGAAAACTCCCAATAACATTTAGTTAGTTTTGTTTTTTAGTTTAACATTTAAATTTAAGTGGTTTACATTGAAGCAAAGTATAATTAAAAGCAGGGAATCAAACCGAATCTTTTTTCGGCTCCGGTTCTGGTACGAAAGGTTCAGTTATGGTTCTAGTTTATATCGGTATGCGGTTCCGTATTGGTAACTGGATTTTTATTTCGGTATACCGGTAAGTACCGGTATGTACCGGTAAAATTGAAAGACATTTTTAACCTAAAAGCAGACAAAGTGGGTAAGCCACCTAGACACACGCAAATACTTATTCGATTTACATCAATTATCCCTTGCATATTCAAGTTTGTATTCATTAAATGATTAAAATTGTATTTTTTTATCGGCTATTGTTCTTGCGTCCATCCGATTTTTCAGCGGAGCTTACGCATGCTAGGGTAGCTGGAACAGCAAGAAAAGCTTTTGATAGCTCCTACAATTCCGAAAACTTTGTAGACTTTTTATCTTTATTATTTTGTTAACGATTTAAGTTCAGAAAAACATCGATTAATACCATTGAACTGATTTGTGAAGATACTGAACCATTTGTATTGTCCCATTTCTTTTTATATAAATTCATATCGTTCACTTACTTTAAGGCTGTCAAAACTCAAAAAACACGATTTTTGTGTTAACGATGTAAAAATATTAGCTATATTGTGTTCTATATGGTGTCTTCATATTAATACACAGAGAAAAAAATTGATATGAAATGGCAATTATTTACACATTTTTTCATATCAATTTTACTCCGATATGACTAAGATTAAATTCATGTGTTCGAAAATATCACTACGGCATTTTCAAACATATCATAAAAAATAGATGTTCCGAGGCGGGATTGAACTCACGCCTCCCGCACAGCAGGCTCACACACTGCCCGCTGCACCACACCCGGCCACACTATCGTACTCTGTCACAGCTGAAATGAGCATGCCGTCGATTTCCGTTTTTCGAATTCTAATTGATATGGAAGTCATATCATTTCCCACCCCCCAATTGATATGAAAAATATGATATTTCTAAAAGTTCATTTTAACCAGCGGATATCAAGGTGGACCTTAACTTTTTTTTCTCTGTGTATATTTTATACTTTGAGAATATATCGGTATTTAATTTTACAGGTTCATTTTCATGATCGACACATCTTAGGTGTCCTACAGACAATATATTTTAAAGATCCTTCGGCTTTCTGTTAAGACGTTATATTTTCGAATTGGATTGATTTTTAACAGAAAGATATATTTCCATAGAGAACAAAAAATCGTTTATTTTGAGGTATGACAGTGTTGATTCAGATAAAGTGTCAGAGCTGAATTCCTCATTTAGTTGGACTTCAACAGAAATAGATAAAACTATTGAAGTCAAAGTAGTTACCCAGGTAATTTTTTGTTCAGAGGTTAGCGTGGTATTATCATGTGGGTCCGTGAAAATACAGAGAAAATTGTCCTAAAACTATGTGCTCGCTTTGTAGTCTAGTTGATGCACTCAGAACTGAAACTGTACCGGTAAAATGTTTAGGTTCTTTTCGGTTCCAAGAATCTCGGATACCGGTATACAAAAATTTTTAAATATCTCTTGGTTTTAATCGGTTTTTTTCGGTATACGGTTCCGGTAATGGCTACGGTTTGATTCCCCGATTAAAAGTTAAAAATACTTTTTAAACTTTATCTGAGTTGTACATATTGCTCTAGTTTTATTCAAGTGTCCTCTGGTGTGTTTGTGTGTGAGTGCGGGTGGAAGCTTTTATATAAGATTCGATTACCATCATTTCTTCATTAAAAATATATTTTATGGAATTTCAAATTTCAATTTCTGAATTGGTGGGGTGTGTTGTAGACTATTTCTTGTTCTTCTTGCCCTTTTTCTTTCTGAATGGAACGAACACTAAAAACTAAGCGCCATAAAATATTTCATTTCTCACTTTTGGTAATTTACGATTTATATTTTTCGTTATTTTGCATGTCTAAAATGTGTGATTGGTGTGTTTGGGGTGTGTGTGTTGGTTTTGTGTGTGCTTTTGGCAGTTTTTATCTGGTTTGAGGAATTTATGTCGGACGCCAAACATCAGGATCTTCCATGAGTGTGATATGCTGGTCGCCGCCCATTTGCATTTGGCCGCCCGCGGGTCCGCCAGACATTTGTGTGGGCGATGTAGCTGCTGCGGCCATATCCTCGCGTGAAGCTCTGATTACGTGCGTGTTTTTAATTTAAATATATTTTGTTTGTATTTATCATGAAGATTAGGCAAAAAAATCACAGAGAAAACATTAAGACAATTAGCAATTTTTTGTTCGCTCTACAAAACTCAACTAAAAATCTCACATTGTTTATCACCAAAACCAAAAAAACATACAAAATTGCCCATTTAGCTTTACTTACTTTTTGCCTAACGCCATCATGCCATAGACCATTCCAGTGGCAAAGATCAGCCCACTGCCAAATAAGCTAGCCAGGCCAAAACACAAAATTAAGGGCGGAATAGCCATACTGAAAGCAATCATAATGATGTTGGATTAGGAATTCTAGGAGGAATTCACTTCATTTACTCACGCGCAATAAAGACCCGCTCGAAAGTACATCGGTTTGGCGTCTACTTTATCCGCTATGGTATTTACCTGTTCAATGCAGATAAAACAACAAGGCGCCTCCAGCGCCATTACCACAAATCCGGCTATCATCTGAATAATGCCAGCCACCAGACAACTGACACTGAGCGTAATAATGGAGAGCACATTCCATAGACCAAACAAGATGGCAACTGTAAAGAGGACAATAAAAGAAAGTTTATACGTTATTCAATCCCTTTTGCAAATAAAAAGTGATAATAGTCAACTTTTAAAGGCAGAACTGTGAAAGCACTTTTGAGCGGACACCCACGAATAAAAGCGCTTTTAAATCGCAACTCTTTTAGAAAGTGAAAGTGGGTGCAAAGCTGTATATCATAATTTATATATGTGGAATGTTGTGAAAGAAAACAGGAAACATAGGATTAAGGAAGCCATGAGAAGAAATAGTAAAATCAAGAATATCAAACAGTAGCAGTAATGAAAAACAGAAAGGAGAAAAAACGGGAGCGTAGGTTAAAGTCGGCTCTAGCCGACTTTGAAATACCCGTTACTCATGGAAAGAAACGTTTAATAGCCTTCCTGTGTGTCTGAGGCGGGGCAGCCGAAAAGTATGCAACATTTTTTTAACTCGGCTATTTATCATCCGATCATGAGGAAAATTTTAGGGCTTATAGATGTTGCGATTATTAATGTAAGTTTTAAATTTGAGATCGATATCTTAAAAATTGTGGGAGTTATTCAACATTTATTATTGTGGGGGCGGGGGTGGGCGTGGCAAAAATTTGAAATAAACTTGATCTGCGTGCAGACAATAGGAGTCGACATTTCAAAATTGGTTGCTCTAGCTCTTCTAGTCTCTGAGATCTAGGTGTTCATACAGACAGACGGACGGACGGGCAGACGGACATGGCTATATCGACTCGGCTGTTGATGCTGATCAAGAATATATATACTTTATATGGTCGGAAATGATTCCTTCTGCCTGTTACATACATTTTTCTACAGTTTTGATGATAGATGGTTCGTACCTTCTAGAGAGATCTAGTAATCAAAATTATTTATCGATTTGCTGAAGAAATGATAAAGATCGGATGAACGATACACAAGTTATGAGCAAAAAACCGCCCGTTAACACCACGAAATTTCTCGAGAACTGTTTTCACAATTTTTTTTCGGTGAAAGCTAATACCCAAATGCATCATGCATTCATGTTTGAAATCTATTAAAAATAATTTTTATTTTATCGAAAACTGTTATCGAAACTTTAAACGCGTTTTTCTCGAAACCAGGTTTTTCAAATTTGTTCGCAGCTTTTCCCAAGTTCTACTGAATCGATTTTGAAGATGTATGGCTTAATGGAGGCAGAATTAACCCGGTTATTATTTGAGATTTTTCTTTTATTTTTGTTTTGTTTTGTTATAAAGTAGATTCTGTCTTTCGTGGCGAGACTAAATACGAAGAACACTAGCAGCTACTTCACACATTGTACGTTACAATAAATGAAGCTTGATCAGCATGACGAGCTGAGTCGATTGAGCTTTGTCCGTCCGTACACCTTCACCAGCTATTGGAGGCAGTTGTCTAGTAACTAGCCATGAAAAAGCTTCTAAAACTTTGCCGTGCGGATTCGGCGTTAAACTGTAGGTCCCTTTCCCTTGTGCGAAAATTTCAAAGACACAGCAAAGAGATTGAGAGAAGCTCGGCTTGGCCCTTTTTGGCTGTAAAGCAGTGGTGTCCAAAATGCCAAAAGCCTATCCCATGGGATAGGAACTCATAATTCTGCCGGCGTCGCAGCCGTTCTATAAATAGCACGCGCGACGGCTTGCTCTATTACGATGCGCTTGTTCGGCTTTTTGTTCTCTCATGAGGCATTTGTTCGTTAGTTGTTGCTCATGTTGAAATGTCAAACACACAATCAAACGCACACAAGCGCAATGCTTGTTTGTTTGAGTTTGGACACCACTGCTGTAAAGCCAAGTATTTATTTTTAAACACAAAAATAAAATAAAACGAGAGCGTAAGTTAAAGTCGGCTCTAACCGACTTCGATATACCCGTTACTCATGCATAGAAATGTTTAATAGCCATCCTGTGTGCCATCCTGTGTGGCTACTTATCATCCGATCTTGATGAAAATTGGAGGGCTTATTGATGTTGCGAATATAAACTAACGTTTTAAATTTGAGATCGATATCTCAAAAATTGTGGGAGTTATTCTACATTTTTTATTGTGTTGGCGGGGGTGGGCGTGGCAAAAATTTGAAATAAACTTGACCTGCGTGCAGACAATAGGAGTCTACATTTCAAAATTGGTTTCCCTAGCTTTTCTGGTCTCTGAGATCTAGGTGTTCATACAGACAGAGGGACGGACGGACAGACGGACATGGCTATATCGACTCGGTTGTTGATGCTGATCAAGAATAAATATATACTTTATATGGTCGGAAATGATTCCTTCTGCCTGTTACATACATTTGCACGACTTTAGTATACCCTTTTACTCTACGAGTAACGGGTATAAAAATAGAGGAAAGCTAACTTTGGCTCGACCGAAGTTTTTATACCCTTGTAGCTTGTATGATTCATATAAATTAGTAGCCTGATTCCACTGACACAAATATGTACATTCGGCCAAATGTACACATTTTTAAACAGGTAGATGTTGAAGATCGAAAGGTCCACAAAATAGCGAAATTTGTAAAATTTTATCGCAGATAATTTCCTTTCATAAGCCAGTGCCATTTCCAGAGTGTGTGTCAATAAAAGCGCTAAAGCCCTATTATCAATTTTAAACAAAAGTTTGCAAAGCAGAGTACTTTATGGGGTCGAAGATGTTACATACATTTGCACAAACTAAATATTTCCTTTTTAGTCTACGAATAACGGGTATAATTAGAAATCTAGTCAAATAAATATATGTCGTATCAATTAAAAGGCGTTTCTTTAAATTTTCATACCCCAAAACATAAAAATCTGCTCAATCAGTAAACGCCTACACTTTGGTTTACCAAATAAAAACGGAATCTAATCATCATCACTGCGCTGACTCATTAATGTGCTAGTCTCTTTTATCCATATTAAAAACAAACCAAAAAAGCCACAGAAGCGTGACAAGCTACATTGTTCAAACAGTTGTACAAATTGAAACCAGTTCTCTAAGCTTAAAGAGACAACATTTGGAAAGAATTTTTCTAAGGGAAAAATATTTTATCAGTTGGCAAAGCTGGGTCTTCTTATCAGAATGCTATACACAACTTAGGGACTGTATAAACAAATGTCTATTCTGGGTGGTGTTAAGTGAAAAAGGCAACTGATAAAAAATGCTGGGGAAGATTACGCGTATAATTCAGACAAGTTATTACGAAAGGTTGCTTTAAGTGTGAAATTTAATGAAATCAGTTGATCAGAATAAGAATTTTTTTATAATCATCAGCCCCAAGTGAATTCTCAACCCCAAATTATTAAGCCATTTTCTTTCAATTCGTTATTAATATCCACTCGACATTTTAGCTAACTACTCGTAGTTAATGTACCTATTTTGAAAACTAAACTCATTTTTGCGGTTACTGTGCCGACGGGTCAACGAATCTTGACTCAGGCGGCATTTATATATATATATATGGACATATATAAACCGGTTGCGTACTATAGAAGCCTTATGTGTAACTTTATATGATATTGTAATTTTTTATTTTTGTTCTTCAATTGAAATCTTTGTCTATTTATATTGATTTTAAGTGACTCGTGTTGTTTGTTTATTTCTATCATCTCAAACCAGCTGACGAGAAAACTATGAATTGTTGTCCGAATATGTGTTTGTATGGGTGTGTATTACTGGGTCACCTATTGAGTAAAAGATAAGCAGCAAGCACAACAAATAGCTTAAGCTTAAAAAATCGTTAGGCTAAAGTTCAATGTCATTAGCAAAAGAAAATGCGCAATCAACTGCAATAAAGTAAAAGTCGAGGGAGGGAGAGCAAGGAAGAATAAAAGATGCAAGAGTTGCAAGAACAAAGAACAAAGAGCACAAGTGAGGATAAAATTAAATTTACAAATTGAGAAAATGCTAGATTAATGACAGTTTAATGACCACAGAAAATAACAATATACAAAAAGAGAGCAAAGATTAAGCATCTCATAGAGAATTATGTGTTTTTGAACTGCTTCGGGTGTCCTTCAAATTGTGTTTGAGTAATAATAATTATATCAGGTGGAGGCAGTCGTAACTTGAAGCGACTTTCGTGAGTAAACCTGACACTGGTGGAATCTTTGGTCTATACTATCGGCCTATACTAATGTAGCAAGTTATTTATCAGAGACACACTTAATGTTTAATCGCCTGTCACCTAGATGGAGTTAGGTTGCTTGTCTGCGAGCTAAGCTACCCAGTTGGACTTTGCAGAACGTGGTTTCCAAAAGAATGCTGCTGTTACACAGAAAAAGTCACTACACATTTTTTCGTTAGATAGATGTAGCAAAATCTGTATAAAATTGTCACATCCTTTATTCACGAGGTTGAAGTCACTATAATGAGTCGTCCCTTCTTAGGCATGCACTTTGGTAAAAAAAACATGGGGCCCTAAAACAATCAGAGGCAACCGATGCATTAGAAAATCAGACAAACAGAATGAACGGAAGACACAAAAAACGAGAAGAGTAAGCTAACTTTGTCTATGCCGAAATATCAGAGTTTAAGAACCCTAACACGAAAATCGAAAATATATTTCTTACTTCCGATCTATATTTATCAGATTTCGAGCAAATTTGCAATTCTGTTTGAAAGCATATAAAATTAACAATCAGCGAGTTTAAGAACGATAAAATAGAGAATAAAAACTTTTTCTCACTAAGACCCACTTTCCGACCGAACGGTCCTATGGCAGGCTTAAGATATAGTCATCCGATTTCGACCAAATTTTGCGAATCTATTTGAAAGCATCAAAAATTAGTAATCAGCAAGTTTAACTGCGCAACATTGAAAACAAAGAAAATTTTCTTACTAAGACCCCTTTTTCGACCGATCGGTCCTATGGCAACCATAAGATTTATTCACCCGATTTTTCAAATTAGTTTGAAAGCGTATAATATTTTTATAATCACCGACCTTACGAACGATTTACTTGAAAACAAACAAGTTTTTCTCACCAAGAGCCATTTCCCGACCAATCGGTCCTATGGCAGCTATAAGATATAGTCTTCCGATTTTGATCAAAAAAGCTTGTAGCATTAATAATGGTCGAGTTTCAAGTCGATAACATTGAAAACAAAAAAGTTTTTCCGATCCGGTCGGTTCCGACATGTTGTGCAGTAAAAACAAGAAAGAAAGTCGGTCAAGCCCGACTATAACATACTCTGTACCCTTACACTCGCATTTGCTCAGGAGTGAAACGGCCAGTTAACACCCCGCGCACAACGCGGTGCGCTCTCTAAGTTTCTCTCTCTCTCTCTCTCTTTCTCTCTCGCACTAAGATTGCCTGTGTTGAACGGTTAGGGTATGTAGCTGTGGTTGTTGGTGGGAGGGGGTGGGTGGGGTAACTTGAGTATCGTTCATCCGATCTTTATCATTCCTTCAGCAAATCGATAAATAATTGTGTTTACAAGGTATCTCTAGAAGGAACGAACGATCTATCTCCAAAACTGTAGGAGATATGAAGTTTTTTCCAAATTGCGGGGGCGGGAGGGGGCGTGGCAAAAATTGAAAATAAACTTGATCTGCCTGCAAGTATAAGAAATATATGTCCCATACATGTCAAACCTCTATCTCTTACCATCTCTGAGATCTCTTCGTTCATACGGACGGACGGACGGACAGACGGACGGACGGACAGACGGACATGGCTATATCGAATCGGCTGTTGATGCTGATCAAGAATATATATACTTTATAGGGTCGGAAACGATTCCTTCTCCCTGTTACATACTTTTGCACAAACTTAATATACTCTATGTACCTTCGGTACAGAGTATAAAAAGACTCTGTAAAATTTCAGATCGATAGCTTTAAAACCGACAGACAGACGGACGGACAAAGCTTAATTGACTCAGCTCATCGCCCCGATTAAGAATATGTATAGTTTATCGGGTCGGAAATGAATATTTCTATGCGTTGCAAGCTTCTGCGTAAAACTATAATACCCTTTGCAAGGGTATAAAAATAAGTAATAAAGTCAAGTCCGACGGTAAAGCACCTGCGAAAGTATATGAGCAGTATGTATTTTGCAGCTGCAGTAGCAGCAGAAAACAGCGCTGTTGCATCGCTGCTCATAACTTGACTATCGCCCATACGATCTTTACCAATAATGCTGATTATTTATCTACACAACTGTTGCATGGCAAAAATTGAAAACAAACTTGATCTGCCTGCAAGTACCAATATAAAGATATGGGCATTTCTCAAATGTCGAATGCGACATTCGTACGCATTCAAAGTGAAGAAAAACATATGCCAAAACATTATTTTATTTTGACAAATTGCGAAACTTATAGCTCTTGATTAGCTCTATAATTGGAGCTAACGATGAATTTGGGCAATTGTTCGTTTTCAAGATAATTACAAAAAACCAATGCATTCGCATGCGACAAAAACAGAAGTCACTTTCAAGGCGAACAGTTCAAACACTGAATATTCCTGAAGGAATATTTTAATGCGACTAATTTTAAAATATTATGCATTGATGTTTCTTAAGAATGTTTTTTATTTGATTCAAAAATGTTCAGCCATGCTCCCATTTTCGCTTTCGTAAAAATTTTGCGATTTAGAGTACAAATTTGGTACAGAAACCGGTTTGAAATCGTAAAAGTTTTGCGAAAGCGAAAATGGGAGCATGGCTGGTTAAGTAGTTTATTTTTTATTAAATTTTAATCACTGTCACACGCGACATGTCGCATGCGACCTTTTGTTCCATCATACTTTTTATGTGGTTTCCATTATAACGCGAAGAAAAAAATTAAAAATTATTACCCTCAGAAAGATTTTAAATAGGAAAAGTAAAAGAAATCTAAAGACACCTTTAACGAAAAAAAGTGCATTATTAATGTCCAAATTAGAAAAATTGCGCCAGCACGGCCGTTAATCCGAATATTTCGAAATAGGTTATGAATAAATGTATGATTGGATTATATTAGTTCAATTTTATTCGTTCCCTATGAAAATATGATATACCAACATACTTTTATAGACTTTGAAATTTTGGCTGCGGTTGACATTTCTGTGGAAATGCCCATATATAATATTTAATTATAGTCTGTGGACATTAAGTTAGTACAATGAATACAAGGTAATGGGAATTTGAATTTTTTTAGTTCTAATTTGATTTAATTTAAATGTTGCTATAATTACAATTAATTTTTTTGACGTCTCAATGGAATTTTTTTGACAAGCGACGCATTGCACTACCTTATATTTTTATACTCTGTACCAAAGGTACACAGAGTATATTAAGTTTGTGCAAAAGTATGTAACAGGGAGAAGTAATCATTTCCGACCCTATAAAGCATATATATTCCTGATCAGCATCAACAGCCCAGTCGATATAGCCGATATGTCCGTCTGTTTGTCTGTCTGTCCGTCTGTATGAACGCACAGATCTCAGAGATGGTAAGAGAGATTTGATATGTATGCAGATCAAGTTTATTTTTAATTTTTGCCACGCCCCCTCCCGCCCCCACAATTTTTAAAAAACGTCATATCTACCACAGTTCTGATGATAGATTGTTAGTACCTTCTAGAGATATGTATCTAGTAATTAAAATTATTTATCGATTTGCTGAAGATAAATGAATGATAATGATCGGATAAACGATACACAAGTTATGAGAAAAAAAGATAACCGAAACTTAATGTTTTAATCTGAACCGAACCTGAACCGGAGTAGACATATTTTTTCCGCCATTTTCCAATAATTTTGCCATTTTTCAGTATACGTAAATGCAAACATAATGGTTGTTTCGTTGGTGTTTGTTGGTACAATGTTCGTACATATTTGGAAAGATGCTTAGAACGCTTTAACGTTCTCACATTTGTTATTCAATCCCTGGTTTCCATCTGTATTTTTTGAACCAAGAAACCAATATTTTTGATCTTAGAACAAAAACAGCTACATATAGAAACAAATTTCTGAATTTTATACTCGTCAAAGGAACTAATAATTGAGTGTATCTATGGGTGTGTTCAGCAGAATAATTCATCCCTGAGTTGGTATCAGAAAAAAATTATGCATCAAATAGTTTCTGCTAAACGAAGTGCTAAATTTTTAACAACGCGGCGGGGCATTGATTTTTGAATGGGCGGCTTAGAAACATAACCTTGGAAACAAAACCTCATGTTCATCTTTTGATGATTTAGGTAAGGAGATAGATTAACAATAAAAAAGTGACAATGACGATTTTCAGGAGGTTTGCAGTCCTGGTTTTAATATGAGAACGATCGTCACAAATCGTGCAGTTGGCACACAAAGATGCAAGAACATTCAAAATAGGCTTAGAAAGTTGAAGGTAATTTGGATGGAAAAAAAAAACATACGAAAACAATTTCGAGAATGATCAGAGTTTTTCTGACCTTTGGAAATTGATTTCAATTATGGCCCAGCCCACAATTAATCATTTCCTCAGAGGCCACATGTACGGAATCATTTCACTTGCGGTTGGCGCTTATGAATCCTTTCGTCTGTATCTGGGCTTACTCATAGCTATTTTTACAACCGTTACTCGTGGAGTAAAAAGGGTAAACTAAAGTCGTGCAATTGTATGTTATTTTTGTCATATATTTGGGGTCAGCATGTGTAATATGTTAACATTAATAATAATGCTCTGGTAACGTAAGGCTATTAAACATTTCTGTGCCTGAGTAACGGGTATATCGAAGTCGGGCAGGGCCGACGTTAACTCACGCTCTCGTTTAGAAGATAAGAATGTTTAAAAAAAAATTAGGAAAATTTCGATATATGGTCCAATTTACAGTTAATATATCAAAGATATACATGTAATATCAAAAAATCCTCTTGCGTAGAATCAACAAGCAATTCGTCTTTGAGCGTCTGTACTAAGAATAAATCAATCTTAAAATCTTGTCAAAATACTAATGACACTCCACAATTGGGTAATTTAAGCTTCTTATGCTTTATTCAAAACGCACTTCTATACCATTCATCCAAAAATGAAGGCCAACAAGAAGTGCATTTTAAATTAGAGCTCGACATCTGTAAAAAATTAATCTGTAAAGGTTCGGGTCCCGCTATTTTAGTGAAGTTCTACTAAGAAGGGCAAAAACATTTTATTTTGGGAAGTCCATCCCAAACACAAGAATACACATACATATTGTACATACACACACAAAATTTCTGTATCCTTTTTGTAACTGTAACATATTCTCCCTCTTCCACTGTTATGTAGTGTCGTTGTTGTTGCATTTGTGTTTTTGTTCTTTTTCTTTATCAATGTCAGAGAGCGTGCGTATTTTGTGGGTGTCAAACAGACACACACACCTAGAGAGCGAGGGCAGCCCACTAGATAACAGCAAGCGTAACAGCAACAAAATCAACATAATGTACACAAAAATCGATGCAAATTGTATTTTAGTGCCAGGGAAATTCAATTTTCTAGTTTGATAAAAATTACTTACAAAAGGCACCCACAATTCCAAGTAATCGACTGCCATATTTAAGGTACCAAGGAGCCTCAGCACCGCCAGCTGGATCCGGTTGCTGATTGGGACGCGCCAACAGACCCGTTATCTTTTCCGCAAACGACTATAGACGATGCCAAAGAGAAATGCAAAGTTGTTGCAAATATTATTATCAACAAATAGAATTGTATTGTGACGCGGCGGCCGCTTTTTTCAACACGCACACACTTGAACACCCACAAAGTCACACACACACAAGCACAAACGGTAATTCACTTTTTAGCAGAAAATCAAAGATAATTTGACCGTAAATTAGATGATTTCTTTTAGCATATCAACATACCATTTGGTTTCGGTAAATTTGTTACAAATAAGAACTAAATATGTAATACAATCGTGAATTCTCCCCCCACTTAATCAACAGTGTGACCACAAGCTAAAGCTGGCAAAATACTCCACTTAATCACTAAAAGGCGATAGTTGCACACAGTTGGTCCATCTAGTGCGATAACTTAGAGCGAAAGCTATCGATGTATCATTAGAGATGCGAAATTCACTTGTAACGAGGGTTCCAGAGTTTGCGAATTCGAAACTCAAAATGTGCGCTATTGAGTCTGTCGAATAAAAAGTAAATTAGAATAATAGATTTTTTTTTAGGGAATCGGACATTCACCAAGTCGTTTTGAGTATCGTATTGAGTAATACCAAATTTCGGTGTCCCAGAAATCTCTTTCGGTTGGTTTCAAATCTTATCTGATCAATTTAAGTTATAAGCCACACCAAGTGGCATAAAAGCCACAAAGTGTGTGAAGTGCTGCCCATCGCCGCTGCGGGTGGTTCTACCCATCATAATTGATTGTTTTCTTTATATCTCGACTATCGTTCATCCTATCTTTAATAAATCGATAAGTAATCGGGATTACTAAATATCTCTAGAAGGTACGACCATCTATCTACAAAACCGTGGGAAATATGAGGTTTTTTCCGAATTGCGGAACGGGAGGGGGCGTGGCAAAAATTGAAAATAAACTTGGTCTGCCTGCAAGCATAAGAAGTATATATGTCAAACCTCTATCTCTTACCATTTCTGAGATCTGTTTATTCTCGGCTGTTGATGAGGCTCAAGAATATATATACTTAGGATTTTTATAGGATTGGAAATGATTCCTTCTTCCTGTTACATACTTTTGCACAATCTGTATATTAAGTAAGTGTATTCCACATGCTGCCCCAGAATCCGCATTCCACACCATGATGCAATCCTTTGGCTAGACCAAGCACCCTTTGATCAATCGCAACAAAGATGCGCGTAGAGACATACCCATCCCTTACATATGTATACGGCTCTTGCTCTTGGATCGACTCCTCTTCGGGCGAACGGGGCAGCAAAATAGTGGGCATTCAAATTGAAACAGGAGCTGGCCACCATGTTTATGCCTATAGGCCGGATGTGTTTAATCGACGAGTACCCTGGGCGGCGGAACGAAATCTGGGACTGCATCACATTAGCCACCAGCTATGTAACTACAAAATAGCATTGTATTAATCAGAGAGATTAATGGTCATCCGACCTCAGTATAAATAACACTGTGACACGTTTTTGAAATCAAAAAAGTTGATAGCGTCGAGACCAAAACATTCTGAGTGATGGTAGTATAAAAACCATGTCTTGGTTTGGTCTGATTAGCTGCCGTTTTCTTTTTATTGCACTTTGAACTTTTCAGCTTCAGAGTAGGATTAACGATTCCATACCTCGTAAACTATTTTGAATTTTGCTTTTAAATCTTAAACAAAGTTGTTGCTCCTGGCTTGGCCTACAAAACATTTCTTTGTAACAAATAAAAAAAATTATATCTTCACACTCAAAATTAAACAAAAAATCCAAGTTTTGACCACTTTTCTACAGTTTTTCAACTTCATCTTGAAACCCGTTTCAAATTTGGACAAGTAATACAGCTCAAAGTTGTGGTTTAGACCAAAATAAACAAACCGTTAGAACGAACCAACTTCATTTAGTTACTCTTTCATATAGCTATAGGCCCAGAAGTACGTGCAACTGTCATAAAAACTCGAAAAATCGAACATTTTCGGTAAAAAAGTAAAAATATTACATTTTTTTTGTTGGTTTGTTTTGGGGTTTAATTTTGGTCGTTTTTCTTCACTCCAGTCAAAACACTTTTTTTTTTATTTTATTATATTTATAGTTTTTAAGTTATGTTTTCTTACTATTTTCTTGATTTAATACAAAACAATCGAAATTTTTGACTGTGTCGGCCAGTTGGTTCCAAAAATTGAAATTTTTCAAGTTTTGGTTCCAATTCTACAATGCGTAACTATACGAATGACCAATCGAATGAAGTTGTTATTTTCCAATCGTTTGTTTATTTAAGTCCAAGCTACGTTTTTGTCCTGCATTGCTTAGTCAAATTCGTTACAGTTTTCAAGACAAAGTTAAAAAATAGTACAAAATGAGGGGAAAACATGATGATGTTACGATATTTTTGTAATTTTGAGTATAAAGATGTGACTTTTTTGACTTGCTACTTACGAATGTTTTGTAAGCCAAGCCAAGAGCAACGACTTCCTCTAAGACCTCAATGCGAAATTCCAAATAGTTTACGATATATGGAGTTGCGAATTCCACTCAGAAGCTACACTACATTACAACACAACTACATTATTTTTAAAGTTTTCATTTTCGTTTTGCAAAACTGGAATCTAAAATTCGACAATAGTACTGCTGTAGCCTACCCCGTTTATACGCACTGTACGCGTATTTCCATTGCCGCGGTAACAAGTTTAAATCTTAAAAGCAACTTTGTGTGAAGGAGTTGCCATATGAAGAAAATTAGTTATTCCATTAATTTTCAATCATCGTGCGTCGTTGCATGAAAAGGAAGCATGCCGCATGTTTGAAATTATACGTATCTAGCTTTATAAACGAGCCGGTAAATAACGCGTATTCCTCTACGTATAAACGGGATAGCCCAGTGTTTCAGCCTGGAAAAATGAACCAGTTCATTTTCTCTTGGCAGAAAAAATATTTCTCGTATGGTCACACTAAAAAAATATTTGTTTACGAAGATTGTTTAATAAATTGTTTTTTTAAATTCTGTTAATGAAGCTAAAATGTCGACTAATGGACTCTGCTCCTTATGTCTAAAGAATTCAGCTATCTCCAGAGAACTGGATTTGTTCAAAATTCAGCCATCCTCAGAGCTGCTGCAACAAATCTTTAAGAGCTACCAACTCAGGGTAAACTTATAATTATTAAATAATTGCACCAAATAATCAATTGAATCGTAGGTGGAAATTAGAAACACATCTGCTTGCATGTGTGGTGGCTGCATTTCTAAGGTGCTTCAAATGAGCCAGATTCTAAGCTGCTGGCGGCAGGCCCAATGCAGAGTTCAGCTGTCTGACTTGGGCTTGGCGGGTATAGGAGAGGATGATGACGATGACGATGGTGCAGTAAGCACAGAGCGTTTCTCGAGCACAGGGAGCTACGAGAATGATAGTGATACGACTATTAGTCAAGATGAATATGTAGAAGAGAAGGGTATAGGAGAGGATTATGATGGTGCAGTAAATACACAGCTTTTCTCGAAAACAGGAAGCCATGAGAATAATAGTGTTACGACTACCATCCAATACAAATATGCAGATAAGGAGGAGCAGCAGCAAGAGAAGATCCCTTTAGATTTGGTGTCCCTCGCTCTGACTTCAGATGGTAGTATTTTTGGCAAGATTCTTAAGAATCCACATAACGTGACGGCACAATTGCATTGTTTTTATTGCCAAAGACAGTTTTTATCTGGTTGCCCCCTCAAGGACCATTGCCTGACCAAACATAGAGAGCTCTCTTATGCATGTCACGTATGTGGCAAAATATACGATAGCCGCTTTGAACTGCAACTACATGAGCAGGAGCTGTCACATGTGGACCCAGAGGCGAGTCAGCAGGCAGATAAATACCTTTTCAATTATCGTTGTCATTTATGTGGATTCATCTTGAATCGTTACTTATATCTGGAGCGCCACCTGCGTGAATTTCATAGTCCAAAACCAATTGTTATCTTCCCGTCAGTGGATAGGGCCAAAAAACCCCAAACCAATCCTTGGGATGATTCTCTTTACGTTTGTCGCTATAAGAATTGCGACCGATCCTTTAAGCGCCGCTTTGAATTAGTACACCATCAGCTTTATCACACCAGTGAATATCCCTGCACAGTTTGTATGATGCATTTCTCGACAAGAAAGAATTTACTCAAGCATTTGAAATCCGGGCACAGCCGCCCGAAGTAATAATGTTCAAGGGACCAGGTCAGTTAATTACACTTAAGAAAAACACCTAGACTTAATCTATTGTCAGAGATATGACTTAGATCACATTTGTACCCTTAGACTATAAGCTCAATCATGTTCATATTAAAATGCAGGAAAATAATTATAAATAAACTAAGTGAAAATTGTAAGATTTTGATCAGGGACCGTAGCGATTATAATTTTTTGTTAAAAAAATTAAGGAATAAAAATTATTAGTAAATTTTTTTAAAAAAATTGTTTTTTAATTATTAAAATTAATTTAAATAATAAAAATCAAAAATAATTATATTTCAATTTTTATTTTAAAAATTAAAAAATAATAATTACTCAATTTTTATAATAAAAATTGAAAATAAAAATTGAATTCAAATATCTTTCATATATCGACCTATATGTATATATGATCTACGCAATAATACCTTTCAGTTGATATATAATATTTATGTAAAAATGCATGTACATACGGGCCATTCTTTTACAAACCGAACGGTTTTAAAACTCACCATTTTTGATTTAAATGAAAAAACATGCGAAATTGAATATCGACATGCCCACCAAAACGTAATTTGCGGTTTTGCACAAAAACTTTTTGTTATATCAATTGAAAGGTATTGCGTAGATCATATAATAGGTTCGTCGCATCGGTTCACGCTAGAGCTTTTTGGAAAGCTCTTTTCACGCGCTAACACGTGTTTGATTTATTGCTGTTTGTTTTTAGTCGTTCGTGAGTTATAGCGTCGCAAACATGGAGCAAAATAAAGAGAAAATACGGTATATTTTACAGTACTACTACGATAAAGGCAAAAATGCATCTCATGCTGCCAATAAAATTTGTGCAGTTTATGGACCCGATACAGTTTCCATTTCCACCGCACAACGATGGTTTCAACATTTTCGTTCTGGTGCAGAGGTGATCGAAGATGCGCCACGGTCCGGAAGGCCTGTCGTCGAAAATTGCGATAAAATCGCTGAATTGATCGAAAGAGACCGGCATAGTAGCAGCCGTAGCATCGGCCAAGAGCTGGGGATGAGTCATCAAACCGTTATAAGCCATTTGAAGAAGCTTGGATTCAAAAAGAAGCTCGATGTATGGGTGCCACACGACTTGACGCAAAAAAACATTTTTGCCCGTATGGATGCATGCGAATCGCTTCTGAATCGCAACAAAATCGACCCGTTTTTGAAGCGGATGGTGACTGGCGATGAAAAGTGGGTCACTTAAGACAACGTGAAGCGCAAACGGTAGTGGTCGAAAAGCGGTGAAGCTGCCCAGACGGTGGCCAAGCCTGGATTGACGGCCAGGAAGGTTCTTCTGTGTGTTTGGTGGGATTGGCAGGGAATCATCCACTATGAGCTGCTCCCCTATGGCCAAACGCTCAATTCGGACCTGTACTGCCAACAACTGGACCGCTTGAATGCAGCACTCATGCAGAAGAGGCCATCTTTGATCAACAGAGGCCGAATTGTCTTCCATCAGGACAACGCCAGGCCACACACATCTTTGGTGACGCGCCAAAAGCTCCGGGAGCTCGGATGGGAGGTTCTTTTGCATCCACCGTATAGTCCGGATCTCGCACCAAGTGATTACCACCTATTTCTGTCCATGGCGAACGAGCTTGGTAGTCGGAAGTTGGCCACAAGAGAGTCCTGTGAAAATTGGCTCTCCGAGTTTTTTGCCAATAGGGAAGCGAGCTTCTATAAGAGGGGCATTATGAAGTTGGCATCTCGTTGGGAACTCGTCATCGAACAAAACGGCGCATATTTGACTTAAATCGCATTATTATAACCAATTTTATGAACAATTGAAAATTCAATAAAAATACCGCAAGACTTTTTTGACAACCTTTATATAGGTCGATATATGATCAGGCTAATTCGGTTCAAAAGATAATTCAATTTTTATTTTAATTTATATTATAAAAATTGAAGAGTAATTATTAATTTTCAATTTTTAAAAAAAAAATTGAAAATAAAACTTATGGCCTAATTTTTATATAAAAATTGAAATATAATAATTATTTTTGATTTTTATTATATAAATTGAAAATAATCATTACTTGTCAATTTGTAAAATAAAAATTGAAAATAAATGTATATCCTGTTTTCAATTTACCGCAAAAAATTACATGTGTGTTTTTTCCCACTCTTCTTGTAGGCGTTTTTGGGCTTCATTATACCCGTTACTCGTAGAGTAAAAGGGTATACTAAAGTCGTGCAAATGTATGTAACAGCCAGAAGGAATCATTTCCGACCATATAAAGTATATATATTCTTGATCAGCATCAACAGCCGATTCGATATAGCCATGTCCGTCTGTCCGTCTGTCCGTCCGTCCGTCTGTCTGTATGAACACCTAGATCTCAGAGACTAGAAGAGCTAGAGCAACCAAATTTGAAATGTAGACTCCTCTATTGTCTGCACGCAGATCAAGTTTATTTTCAATTTTTGCCACGCCCCCTCCCGCCCCCGCAATTTGGAAAAAACGTCATATCTCCTACAGTTTTGGATATAGATCGTTCGTTCCTTCTAGAGATACCTTGTAAACAAAATTATTTATCGATTTGCTAAAGGAATGATAAAGATCGGATGAACGATACTCAAGTTATGTGCAAAAAACGGCCAGTTAACACCCACCACCCACCCCACCCATAACCTAAGCATTGCGTTCAGCAGCAATCTTAGTGTGAGAGAGAGAGAGAGAGAGAGAGAGAGAGAGAGAGAGAGAGCGCACTGCGTTGTGCGTTGTGTGTTAACTGGCCGTTTGACTCGTGACCAAATTCGAGCTGCATTAAGGGTGCAGAGTATGTAATAGTCGGGCTTGACCGACGTTTTCAAAAGTTTTGTTGTCTGATCTGTTTATCGTGATGAATTTGGAGTCATTTATGTTGCATTTAGTAATTGACAAATGTCTATTAATATCTGGCGGATAATAAATAGCCGAGTTAAAAAATATTGCATACTTTTCGGCTGACCCACCTCAGGCATACAGGAAGGCTAATAAACATTTGTTTCCATGAGTAACGGGTATATCGAAGTCGGTTAGAGCCGACTTTAACTTACGCTCTCGTTTTTTTTAAACTCATAACTATTATTTACGGTCCCTGATTTTTACACCATGACCCAACGCCTGCTAAGGTATATCAAATAAAAGGCAAGAATTTAATAAAAATTTATTTCTGTCTATTCCACGTCCACAACTCCAGATTCGGCATTAATTATGGTATCTTCGCATGGAATTTTATGTGGAATTGCATTTGGCATAAGCAAACGCTGTTTTAGAGCCTTTTTTTGTTGGTTGTTAAATTCCAGTCGCCGGGCTCGAAATGCAGCTCACATATTCTGCAGTCATCCCCAGTGAAAGTAATATTCACCGCATGTTCCCATAGCCGTTTGCTTTCTGGGTCTGCTGGTTCCAGAATTAAGAAAGTTTTTTTTTGTTACAAATAACTGCACACGAAGGCATTTGAAAATTACGTCACGAAAATCACAAAATTAAACAAGGTATGTGGAGACAACCTTTCACACGTACTACCCTTTGCTACTGATTGTTTTTCAACACTCAACTCGTACCCCAAAAGAGGCAGCCTACTTGAATGACTTCACCTTGTATAATACCACCATGCCCAAACCTATACAAGTAACATTTAAAGGCCTATTCTCAGATGAGATAAAAATTTAGTCGGCACTATATTTCATATACCGAGAGTGGCTTTATTGCGAAAAACGGCTTGAACATATAAGCTGTAGTAATAATTTGGCAGAAATGCTTCACTCGGCCGTAAATAAACGGAAGAAGATATTGGTGGGAAATTATGCTTTCTTGTCTGCTTTATATTTGCAACCTCGTTTTTATTTTAGAGGTTCGTTGCTATTAAGGGGGGATTCACCACGTCGAGGCTGTTTTTTGGACCTTTTTAAAAAAAAATCTTATTTGAAAACGCAAAGAGTTTTCCAATTCTGTTTTTATACCCTGTTCCCATTAAAAATGGGAAAAGGGGATCATGAAGTTGTGCAAATGTATGTAACAGGCAGAAGGAAGCTTTTCCGACCCTATAAAGTATATATATTCTTGATCAGCATCAACAGCCGAGTCGATATAGCCATGTCCGTCTGTCCGTCTGTCTGTCTGTCTGTATGAACGCGTCGATCTCAGAGACTATAAGAGATAGAGACACAAATTTTGGCATGCACATAGGTGTATACCGTACCCAGATCAAGTTTGTTTCAGACTTTGAAAATATCCCCCCCTCCCCCTTTAAACCGCAAAACACTGTCACAGTCACAATTTTAAAGTTAGAACCTGGTGGCTTAATATATACTATCCTAGGCCTTACATCTAACTACTCTCAAAAGGAAAATAAGATACAAGCAAAAACCCAAAAGGTTTTAAACAATTGTCTCAATTGAACAGGGTATTTTGTAGTCGGGAAACTCGAGTACAGCGCTCTTACTTGTTTTTCATTGTGTTACAAACAGATTAAAACAGATGCTTCGATATGAGGGCTGTTCAAAAAGTTCTCGGCCGTCAAAGTGGGGGGTCCAATAATAAAGGTACAGTGCTGGCGGCCATGATTTCTCGTCTCCAGGTTGTCTGAAATGAAATGTAAAAATGGAGGAAAGTTAACTTCGGCTACGCCGAATTTCAAATACCCTTGCAGTTAGGTGATCGCTGAAAGATTATTCCTGTTTTTTAAATTAGGGGAAAGAAAGTATGCCTTGCTTTATTAGCTCACTAAATCAGATTTAACTTGCCTACCAGGGGAATACCTAGCCTACTTTTGAGGAGACTGGATGTAGTAAGCGGTTTGAGCTTGTCTGTATTATAAATCTGCAAGGAAATGACAGACTATTGAGTAACAAGTCCCATCCCCCATAATTAATTATAGTTAAAAATTTAAAGATATTTTTATTCATACATTTTTCAAACTTTTTTTTATACTTTTTATTATTATTCATACTTTTTATTAAACCCTTGTATTCATTTTTGTATACAAAATGACAAATTTTTATATGAATACTACAAATAATAAAATTAATGCAGGTATAGAACTTTCTGCTAATTTAAGTCCTTATAAAAATGGCATCGTGATGGCTATACGGTGTTTCATATACTTGGCCTTGTATATTCGATGATCCGGTATTTCTTATCTGCTCCTCAATTTTGATTTCGGGAATACTCCGACGTGTAGCGTGATGCTCAGCATCTCGTAGGCGCTCCCCATCTCTGTAGTCCGCATTTAATCTTCGGTCAGCATGATCCGCGGTATTCTGATACTGTTCCTGCTCTCTAAACGACACATTGCTTCGACGACTAGATCGCGCTAGTGCATCTTCCCTGCGTTCCTCTTGTCGAAATTCATTAGATTCTCGAGCATAAGTTAGTCGTTGGGCGTTGCGTTCGCGTACACCACTAGAATTTTCTACGTAGTAAGTCCGACTACGATTTCTAGCTTCCCGGCGTCTTTGTTCTTGAGACTTTCTGGCTACAAGTGGCATTTTAACAAGTTTTTATAAAAATACTCACAACCGAAAAACAAACACTGACTAAACTCTACAAGCACACTGACAAAACTCTAAAAGCAATACGAGATTAGTAAAATTTCTCACTAAAACAACATTTTCGACCGATGGTTCCTATGGAAGCTATATGCTATAGTCATCCGACCCGACCGGTTCCGACAAATGTGCAGCGTATTTGTACTAAAAGACTTCGTACAAAGTTTAAGTTTAAAAAGTTTAAAAGATAGCATAGAAACAGACGGACGGACAGACGGACATGGCTATATCAACTCAGCTCGTCATGCTGATCAAGAATATATATACTTTGTGTGGTCGGAGCTGCTTCCTTCTATGCGTTACAAACATCTGGACAATTTTAATATACCCTCTACAAGGGTATAAAAACTGGGTTATAATCAGTATAGATATCATTCCGCTCTGACCATCGAAAAAAATTTTGTGATTTTTGGGTCTCTTTTATTGTAGTTTAATGTAATAAAAAGTAGTACATTTTTTTTAAAACTTATGATTGAGGGTCAGACCAGAATGGTGACAATTCTGCGCAGAGGTCGCAAAAATCGGTCCCCTGTTTGCCTTTGTCAGAAAACGACAGCTTTCGTGCGACCACATTGAAAAGAGGTACCGATACAACCTTTAACTACGCTCTCTGCTTCTACTTGGTTGTGAGAGGAGAGAAACACATTTTTTGGATTTTTTTCCTCTTAGGTCTTTTTGGGACCGTTTGGCCTAATTCCCGAATTCATAAGGTCTTCTTCGTATGTATGCATCGGTGTGTTAGGCTCGGCTAACGATATGAATGTATGCAACGAACTATATGCGCTCTCTCGTTCTTTCGCATAGACTCTCTCTCTGCTTATGTTAAACTCTGGCGCAACTCTTGAGTCTGCAACCTTTTCAAATAACATTTTGAGAGTTTGGTCTTCGAGAAGCACGCAATTTAAGACCAATTGACTTAGCTGGGCCTGTAATTCGGTTGCTGTCAGACCTCTCAGTGCTGTGTGTTCAACCACAGCCACTTAACAGTGAGCGCGATAACAGAACACATTCGGTTGCGGGAAGCCCAGGCCCCTTTTTATATTTGGTTTTTCGGTTAGTGACGTGAGCAGAGCGAACTGAAAAAAGGGTTGAGAGTTATTTACGAGCTATGATTTTGCGTCGATTTCACTTAGTTTCATCAAAATCGGCTCCGTGTAAGTGGAGATATTATGGCCGCCAGTTCGAAAAACGTGGTTTCGAGATAAATGCGTTTAAAGTTTGAAGAAATTTTTTTGCGAAAAAACAAAAAAAAAATGTAAAAATGCAGTTCGAGAATGGTGACAATTCTGCGTCGATTGCATATTGTTTCATGAAAATCGGTTAAGTAGAACTGGAGAAAAGTGGCTTGGCAGTCCGAAAAAGCTGTTTTGAAAGTAACCAAAAATATTACAGATATTATATACTTACAGATATTAGTCGGCGATGCCAGCTGCATACAGCGGACCTTCCTCATCGTCAAAAAAACTGTTTTCAGCAGCAGATCTCTCTGCTCTGCGTGCCAGTCTGCCATCTTTAGATGCGGTCGCAGCTCTAGTTTCGCAGCCTGAGCATTGTGCAGGATAGCCTTCGATAATTATCGATTAATAATCGATATCGATTTGAGGCGACAACATGTTACCATTCAAATTCAAGAACCAGCCGTTACTTCTCAGCTTTATTTACTCGAAATTTATTTACTCAAAAATTACTCGTTTTAGCGAAGACATTGTTCGACAATAAAGGCTATATCTTCTAAAGTATTTCGAATTTCAAAAAATTCTTTTAGAGCGATATTCTCAAATATGCAAGATATAAAAAAATTTTAAAAAAAATCGAAAAAATATTTGGCACATAGAGAATCCCCCCTTAACGGAGAATCAAAAAGAATTGCATTGGTAAGAAATTCTTTTAGTATTACCCTTAAAGTGTTATTAAATTCCGTTTTTCGTTTTTATACACTGGAAAAGGGTATTATAATTTTGCCCAGAAGCTTGCAACGCATAGAAGGAATCATCTCCGACCACATAAAGTATATATATTCTTGATCAGGATGACTAGCTGAGTCGATTGTCCGTCGGTCTGTACGTCTGTTTCCACGCGACAGTCTTCTTTTTACTACACGCTGCTAATTTATCGAAACGGCCCGGACTGGACGCCGCGAAAGGCATACAAAAAAATAGCTCGCTTTGCTTGTGTTTTTATCAGGAACAACATTGGCCGCCAAAACGGCATTCAGTGCTGGTAAACGCTTCTTGTGAAGTGACTAGTTGTACAATCAAAACTACCAACACTAATTTATTTTTTTTGTTCCGTTTTCACGAGCCTTGTCTCCTTATTGGTCACCAATATCGGCGAGTGTCATATAGGCATTAGTGAAAGACAGTGCAATTTAAATTTAAAACTTGGTACGGAGATACCCGCGAAATACCTGCGAAATCAAAAACTCCATATAAAAAAAATGATGTTTCGTGAGTTGGTCTGGAGTTCAGGCGCGAAATAGTCATATCGATATTACAGCGCTGCCAACCGACATCAACGTGTCACGCGGTGAGTGATTATTTCGATGGTGTGAAATATATGTAAATCATAATTTTCGTTGTCACGTTGTGGCACAGTTTTTAAAAATGAGTAATAAATGGACAACTTTTCATTGGAGGAGAAGGTGGACCTAATTAATTTAATAAAAGAGAAACCTATGCTGTTGAAGCTCACCCATAAATAGCATTATGATAGCGGCTTGACAAAAATCATCTGGGAAAGTATAGGTGCTGCCCTTGAAGAGGAAAGTAAATGTAGTAATTATTGAGTTTAGTTCTGTTATTCACAATTGTTTGTTTTTTTCGGGTAGCGCTTTGTTAAAGGACAGTGTCGTACCTATCGCAACTCAAGGAGGCAGCGATGTGGTGCGGGGGTCATCTCCACATATGGCTTTCTTGCCGGCGTTAATACTCTTTTACAGAACCTATAGCTAAAGAACTGTGGCCCTAAGTGATTCAATTCTGGAATACGGCGATTCTGTATGTCGAACGGATGAGCTGCACCATTTTGCAATGGTCGGAGTTGGGACTTCTTTGTCGCCGCAATTCGTAGAAGACATCTCCTAATATATGCCGCTGCATTATGAGTACATAATAACGAGATGCCATGGCCTAAACAGTCGATTCAGCCCCTTTCCTAATCGTGTCCATAGAGCACCATTTGCCTATTAAAAATAAAGGTCACGATGGACTTAAAAACCATTTAATTATTTGCAGAAAGCTCTTGTAGAAACAATTGCATCATTGGAGGCCACCATAACTAATATCTGTTAATTAATTTAAATTTTCCCGCCAAGTTAAATTTGTAAACAAAACAACTAGAGATAAGCGCCATATTTCGCACTTGCTATCGGCGAAATAATGTGCAGAGATTTTGCACACATTTCGCATGTCTCTCCGTACCAAGCTTTAGCTCCTTTAACTTTCATAAAGTTGTAAATTAATATCCAGGTGTCGTGAGTGGAATGCGAAGTATAGGGGTGTCTTTAATGGGTGAGCAATTCAGAGTCCCGAACTTTTGAGCTACCAAGAAAACGACCTAACACGGCTTGCAATAGTCATCTCTGTGTAATTCGCCAGATTATTCCATCCCATCCCTCTTCTTCGGTAAGAGTACAAGTACTGAAATGCTGCATACCTCCTGCTCATTTATATTGCATAGAGAGCATACACTTCCGTTTATAGATCTTCTTGGGCAGCTGTTTAACTATAAAAGTTCTCCTCTGGCCTTTATGGTCCAAGTCGCTTTGCTGCTGCTTTTAATGCATTTAGGAGCCAAGTATTGTCGGTAATCCAATCAGAATGCGAGTCTTATACAATGATACGCGAACATTTCTTTAAGCATATTTCTCGACCCCAGACTAGAGCTTCGTAGCACTGTACCGTTCTGCTGACTGAGTTAAATTTTTCCATTTAGATGCTAGCTTCACTGATCCTTTGTTAATCAAATCGCCAAGGTGATAGTCGTTTTCGTTTCTTTTCCTTTTTAAAACTCATTGTAGGTGCTAGGAGAACTTCAACGCATTTGTACCAGAGAACGGCTTCGTTCGATTGCCAAACGACCATACATTAATCAACACTCGAATAAACTGGCTTTGCGCTATATGCATCGAACTTGCATACAGAACATATTCGCCAATGAGTTTTATTCAATCCTACTCTGATTATAATCATGTTCGTCTTCATTCCAATCAGTTCGGGTGTTTTGTTCGCTTGACTCAACGAAGATTGATTACAGAGCGAAAATAACCTCGTATGAATAAACTCTTGCAAAGACGCATAGGCTGAGACGGAGCTGCTGAAAGATGTTGAAAAAGAGAGAGAGCAATGTTTTGGAAGTTTACGCTGAGATTTGTTCGATCAAAAAAATCCAGCTCAACCGCTCGATGCTTTTGCTGGTATGACTCTGATTGTGTTCAACCCTGAGTTTTATTCGATGAATAAATATGCACTATCAAAAAACTCTGGCTCAACCGTTCACGCAGCGTTTTCAACGCTGAGTTTTGTTTATTGATTAAATGTGAGTAAGAATTTTTGTGTATGAGGCAATCAAGAAAAAAAAACTGATTTTTGTAGTTCTCTGATTTTGCCCAGGTACCACTTTCACGTGTTCCTCCTGAAACATCCAGTTCTCTGATGCCGCCAGTCTACCGCTTTTCTAAAAACCATAATCTCGGACTTTGCCTTATTGACTCTTCCATGCCCCACAGTAAGCAGAATGATTATGATTATGGTGGCACTAGAAGCACAAATGTTTATGGAAGGCCCGCAGCTCTCTTTATCTTGGTTGCTTTGGTAATTTAACAAATGATTTTCGTCATATGATTTAGTGTAAGCCTTGGCATAATCATTATGTAGGCATCCCTGATTTTGAAGTTTAAAGTACGGGTATAAACCAGCGGTGGTCGCCATAACCCAGCTCTTTGCGCCGATTAAAGGTCGAGTTTAGTTTTTCCGGCTAAGGTTAGGTTAGGTCTTTCGGTAAATCGGTAATTCTGTAAAAGAAATGCCTCTTGATTAAAGTAAAACACATTCATTTTTAAAGGGGATTTTGATTGCAACATAAAAACTTGGTACATAAATTTTATTGCCTGATATGGAACGGAGAAAAAAAATTTAAAACATTTGATGAAGTCAAAAGTTAAGCTGCCCTTACACTTGTCATATATCTCTAACGAGTTTCTTAAAAGTTAGTGCAATAGCCAAACAGATTGGAAAATGTTTAGAAAATTTGGAATTGTTCATGACAAATTACTGGTTCTATTTGATAAAAAGTTTTTCATTAGATAACTGTGACAACTGACTATTTAGAGCAGCTTTACTGATTAACATTAGCAAAATTGTTCATGACGGGGGAAAATGTATTGTTTTTTTTTTTACAAAATTTGTTGTAGTTCATTGATACTATATCATATTTGGAGAGTCACAAGGAAATGTTTACACTAAAATTGATGAAAAAGGGGTTCATTAATCTCGGTGTAAAAATCACCTTAAGTTTTATGGAACAGTGGTGAGTATTTTGTCTTGTTGGTTTTATTTTGGGGGGAAAGGCGGGCTTGTGCTGTAAGTACAGTCTACAATCTTAAACCAATAGCCCGTTTGTTACTAAAGTTAAATGTCTATTTGTTGTTTTTTTCACAAATTAATTATCATTTTGTTGTTTAAGCTCCGTACTCAGAACGACAGTATTTCATATAATTAGAAACACCTTGGCTCATTTGCTGTTTGAAAGTGTTTCTATTTAGATAAAATACTGTGACGAAAGGAACTTTCTATCGTTTTTAGTACGATGCTTTATGGGGAAGAGTTAAAAATTTGGGATATTTTTTTAATTTATCGATTGTGATTATTTATTTGGGTGTTGATTTTTTTTTGTTTGTCTGATTAGTTGGCCTTCAAACAAATGTTCCTGAAATTTTAGATATTACTTGTAAAAACTTAAAATCGATCCAACTATTGTTAATTTCAGAAAACATTTCTTTGTAGGCCGGAAAAAAGGCTTGTTTAAAACAAAAAATTGTTTTAACTGAATTTGGTATAATAAAAAACGGTTAAAAATTAAAATGGCTTTTCGAAAAGCTTAAAAAGTCAATTTTAATAAAAGAATTAAAGCAAAATGAATGGTAGAAATTTTTTTTGTGAATGCTTTATAGACGCTTTCACAAGGCCAATTTAGGGGCAGCCAAAGATTTAAAGAATTTAGAGGAACAAACTGAAAAATGCTAGTGGAGAATAAATTGGAGACTCACTTATTTTAATTAATTTCTTAAGTGATTAAATTGAGAAATTCAGTTTGTAGAAAGAAAAAAATTTGAGAATTTAAAAAATATTTTTATTTTTGAAAATTTGGAGACTTTAAAACAACGGAAGGCTTGTGTGGTTTTTCTCTCAACTCTAAAAAGTTTTCAAAATAATTTAAAAAAATACTTTTACACAAGAAACAATGTTTTTAAAATTAAAGTCTATCAGCCATGCCCTTCTTTTCACTTTCGCAAAAGTTTTGCGATTCTAACTTGGCATGACTGAAGCTTTTTTTTAAAAAACATTTGAAGAATATTGATATTTTTTTTTAAATCTTAATTTGAAATGAGGCTATTTGAAACAGAGTTATTTGGAAACTTGACTTTCATTATATTGGGGTTAGTTTTGTAATTTGTGGAGTTTTTGTGCCAACTCTACAACTCCAAGCTGGCAATTCACATTGTACAAAGGTATATTCTGGGAATAACAGAGAGTTTGTAACTTGGAGACTAAATTTCTGGGTGGAATAGTGGCGTCAGTTACTACTTTGTGGAATTATTTTCCACTTATTTCACTTCGCAGAACTTTCTTTCCCATTTGTGAAAATATTGTGGACCAATAAGACCAATAATAAATATCTACTTGAGGAAACATAAATAATAAGGCAAATGTTATTTTGCAGAATCTAGGGTGTGGGAAAGAGCAGAAAACTCACGTTATTTGTGAGAGAAAGTAACTGCACTTTTTTTTACAATTTGAAATGTTGCTAAAGATTTGTAAATGCTTTCTTATTTGAAGAGAATTTAAATTTCCCCGATTTCTCTGGTTCATTTTAAAATAACAATTATAGACCCAATAAAAAAATTCTGATAGTTGCTTAACACGAAGATCGACCAAAGCCTTAATCTACACATTATTACCACTTGGAGACTTTTGTTTTGATTATTAGCATTAAAATGCATTTAGATAGTAAGATTAAAGGAGAATATGGGAGACCATTCTCATTCTTGATTTGCAGACAATGTTTTTGTTCAATTTTGGACCATGGAGACAGTTTGCTTAATAGCTTAATCTAAACATTTACAACTTGTTTATTCTTTTGTGGAGACTATGATTGACAGTTTTAGTGTTGTTTAATGTCTTACGAATTATAGGAAACTTTAACGGAACTCTCAAAAGACTTAACATTTCTTAAAGGTTTTCCTGTGCTGGATTATTATCATCATCATCTCTCTCGCCTTCTCTCCATCTCTTATGCTCTAGTGGCTCACAAAAATATATAATATAACTAGGCAAAACTTTGACATTTACTTTATATAAAAATTTATAATGATTTGAAGATAATTTTAAACTAATTTAAATTCGTTAAATAGATTTTTGTCACAAATTGACGAAATATTTTTATTTGTTTGTTGTTCGAAGGATATGCCTGATGGGTCTTCATAATTGTTTTTCATATAAAACTTTCTTTGTTGCTTTCGATCACAATTGTGCTAAGAAATACTATATCACAATTAATTATTTACATTGTTATTATTTCTCGGTTTATACATCATTTCTTAGGTGGGGAGGGCAGTAAGTAAGTATACGGACCCAGAAAGTCACACAAGTTTGTCCTTTTGTTTATGGTTTACATACAAAAAGTTTAACATAAATGGCTGTCAGTTGTTAAAAGCTACGCTTCAAACACGTTCGCACACACACTTTATAGCTTAATACAAAAGAAGAACTAATTTAATAATTATTTTAAGTTGTATTGTACTTAAAAGTGGGTTTTGCTTGGATTTTCTCACTTTTCACTTGGATATTTTTCAAATTTATAAAAATTGTTTGCTGAGCGCGGAAGACTCACTTTTTTGGTACAAAATTTTATACAATTTTTCGTTCATTCCAATTTGTGTTTAGTTTTGGTTTTTTTTTTTTTTGGTATATACATACGCTTGTACATTAAGTAATGTAGAATAAATGGGGAAATTGTAATCATCTCCGAAACGGAGAGATCATAAAACACAATGAAATTTTTATGATTATATCTATAGTCTCCAAAAAGCCTAAGGACTAGACAGGATTAGTTATCGTCGTATGAATATATATAAAGAGTGTAGGGTTTGTGTTAAATGCAATTGGCATGCTTTCTTCAAAGTCTTAAGTGTAAATACAACATTCATGCATTGCTTAATAAGTCCAAAAAGTCTCCAAACTATAATTATACATCTCTATTTAGTCTGCAAATTGTATTTAAGGCTGATGTTTTGCTTTAGATACTTAAATTAAGGCATTAAAGTCTCCAATAGAGAACTCTGCAAAGTCTCCAAATGGTTAAAACTATAACACACATTTGTGGAATTAAAATGTAATTTAATTTATGGCCTCAAAATGTCCTCAATCTAGTTTTCCAACTCCACAATGTCAGCAATTTTCAGATTTACAAACTTTTCCAACCAAATTATGATTTTACAAAGCTACAAAGTCTCCAAAGAATATGTAAGCCTTTGCTTTAAGAACTTTTTAATTATTATTTAAACTGTACTTAAGTAAGTTTACGAGTTTGTAAATCCTTGTTTAAGATGTTTAACAGTCCAATCTTTATATATCTAAACTTTAATCATGCAAATATTTAAGCTTTATTTAGACAACAAAAATGTGCAATCTGTTATCAACTCTGTTTATTAGGCCTTACCTCCGTTTTAAAGCCATTTTTTATGCAATTAAAAGCTTCCAAAGTATGATTTTATAAAATCTCAAATTTATCAAGTTCAAAAAAATTCAAGTTCAATCATATCAAGTCAAGAGTCTTAACCATTTACAAGGACAATTTTTGATTTAAGAAATTAAACTTGTTTACAGTCTCCAAATTAAAATTCTGCTTCTTCGTTAGTTCAGAAATACATTGTCTAAAACTGAAATACTTTTGCAAAAATTTAATGATTTCCAGGCCAGTTTCTAAAAACTCTACAAAGTCTCAAAAAAAAAAAATGTAATGCTATTTAAGTTAAAGTGTTTTGGTTAAGGAAACTTTCCAAGAAATTTAGAAATCCAAAACACTTTTTAGACAACTCTACAAAAACTCCAAAAAACGAAACTTGCTTAGATAAAGGCTGAAATACTTTCGGTTAATATTTAAAGCTTTCCAGAAAAGAAGAAAGAACTTTACAAAGTTTTTGCTGAGAAATTTTTAAAAATAATGTCTCATTTCCAATGCTTCAAGTCTAGCTGCAGCTGCCTATAGATTGGCCTTGTTTTGATCAAGTTCTATGGAAAGGGAAAGCTACGAATGGATACAGAAGAAGAAAACAATTTGACTTTAGCAAAATACATTTGCTATGAAATTTTTAGTGAATGAAAAATTCGTCCACGAATTAAAGTTGGGCGTAAAATTCAATGGCCCTAAAGTAGGCGTGTCCACGCCTACTTGCTGTTGACGATGTGGTGTGAGGAGCTGCTGCTGCTGCAGTTGTTGCTGCGACTGTTGAGATTGCGCCCGCTTTAAAATCCTCAAATTGGTGCCCGAGGCCATGCGCTGCAATTTGTGTTGAGTTTGCGACTCACCACTGGGGTTTGTTGTTATTGGAGTAATTCCACCCAGATTAAGCGACACCGAAGCTGGCCGGGGACGTTGTTGTAGTAGTTGTTTCGGCGATTGTTCGGTTGTTGTTGTTGTTTTCTGAGCTGCCGCTGCAGCAGTAAGCATGGCTATTATATCTACTCCTGTTGTAGCGGCTTGTTGTTGAGCCCCCAAGATTCGTTTTACTGTTGGCTGCTGCTGCTGCTGCTGTTGATTGTTTTGCTTATCACTTTGCGATTTGGCGCGAGAGCGTTGCTGCTGGTGCTGCTGATGTTGTTGCAGCTTTTGTGCCTTGGCTGCCTTCAGTTGTTGCTGCTTTTCCTTGCGTATCAAATCAAAGGAGCTGACAATCTGTGACAAAAAAAAATAAAATGAGTATAGGTAAGAATCATTTTTAATCATTTTGGGAACTCTATTAAGTGTCCACAATTAAATAAGGCTGGAATGACACATTTAACAGCAACAATTTGGTGTGTATTATTTCAGACACATCAAAAATATTGCAAAACACAAAACCAAAATTTATCGTAAAATTTCATTGCGTCGGCAATATCTCCAATTTAGAGTTAATTTAAGGAATAGTTGGTTTTTCAGTGTACATTTTTTGACACCCCACGCGTGATTCGTAACATGTGGCAACGACAAAAATGCTGCATAAGGTTTGCCATTTCATATGAATACTAACAAACGAACAGTGCTTGCAAATCATTGAATTCAGTTTCTCTGATGGTGTTGGCCTTTGCACATCGGTCAAAGAGAGCTCTGCGTTTTGCCTTTTTTAAGGCAATGCGTACCTCCGCCATCTTGGCGTCAGCCATTTTGGCAAAATTGAATAAAACTTAAAACACTATTGTATCTAGTCAATGCGGCTATAAAGCTGCGACCAACCAAAAGTCACCCTCGCGGCGACAAAAGCACAAAAAAAAAAATTGAATTTTATTATCAAAATTCGTGCTCTGTGAGAAATGGTCGTCATAATCGACCAACGGATCAGGCTATTCAAGCTGTTGTGACCAAATTTCGCACCAGTTTTACTATATTGGACATTAATCCCCCATCCCGTGTGCGAAGAGTGCGTACCGACGAGAATATTGCAGCTATATCGACAAGTGTCAATGAAGATAGCGATCTGTCAATTCGTCGCCGTTCTTAACAATTGGGCTAGTGTTATTGGACAACCTGGAATATTTTACGTGAGGACCTGGGTCTGAAACAATACAAATTACAGCTCCAGCTGCCAATGCACCCTTAAAAATGCACTGTTTGGTGCGGTTTGTGGGTCGGCGGTATCATTGCACCGTACTTTTTAAAAATTAATGAAAGTTACAACGTGCGATGATTAGTTACTTTTTTTTGCCCAGATCGGGAGAAATTGACTTGGTTGAGTGGTCAAGTGGTTTCAAAGAGACGGTGCCACGTGGCACGCGAAACCATGGACCAATTGAGAGGCGAGTGTTTTGGACCAGTGCATTGGCCACCAAGATCATGTAATTTGACCCACTAGACTGTTTTCTGTAAGGCAACGTGATGTCTCTTCTGTACAGGGACAAGCTAGCCACAGTTGCAGCCGTGGAAGACAACATTACAGCTGCCATTGGTGAGATACCGGCCGAAACTGGAAAAAGTATGCCAAAATTGGAGCTTACGGATGGACCACCTCAGACGTAGCCGCTGTCAACATTTACATGAAATAATCTTTAAAAAGTAAACGGTTTTCAGTGAACCGATACCGAAAATCGTTTCGGTTTTAATCCGTGGTTCCAAAGGCCCTGTCCATATGTGCTGATTTTGTAGAATTATATTTTGAATCATTTTCAAGTAAATTAAAATAGTTTTTGCTGTGTGTTGGTAGTACAAAATTATCCATGGAATGCAAACGAAAGCTTTATTTGAAAAATTGTGAATGAGATGATGCCTACAGAAGTCGGTAAATGTTTAGTATAGGTACATCCTATTCTATGTACCTGGTACATAGAGACCTGCACGAGTAAGTAAAATAGTAATAATCGCCGAGTATTCAATATGTATGTCAATTCGGCATGGTGAGTGGCATCGTAGCATCGTAGGAACCGCACCGTTTTAATCATTTTTACTCGTGTGTAATTTTTTTATATTAATTTCTTTTGTTTTGTTTTTATTCTAAGTAAAGATTAGTTTGGACCGAATGTGGCTTAGTGGATAGAATGTGCGACCACTGTACCTGCGGTCTGGGGTCGAGCCTTTTTACGGAACATCAAATAGTGTTTTTTTTTTTAAAGTTACACAAATTATAGAAGTGCACTCCGTTTAATGAAGTTATTCGCTTATTTCTTGTGCACTCATCGATAACTAAGTGTTTATTTTAATGTGTAATCAGACAAACATTTGAGTTATCAAAAATACTCCTAAAAATATACTTTGCAATTTATCAATATATTTTTTTTTCACGTTTCTACGATTATATTCGTACGATGCCAAGATTACTGCTCGGCCCCGTAAAAAGGATTACATGATTACATACAAGTATCGTGGCATCGCTTGAATGATTACTTTTATCTGTAATCATACGATGCCGGAATCACTCGTGCAGGTCTCTAGTACATACTGCCCAATAACTTTGAGAAAAATGTTATCGATGGGCCGCGAATAATGAAGAATTTACGGGCAGAATTTAATTGTCGGAAATCCGCGGTTTCTTCACTAGGTGTAATAGATGCACCACAGACGAAGACAAAAAAGTTCCGCAGTTTTGCGTAACATGCTCGCAATTTCACTTTCGCAAAAGTTTTGCGATTTGAAACCGATTTTTCAAACATATTTGATCTCCAAATCGCAAGTGAAAACGGAAACATGGCAGTATATTTTGTTTTAATGGGTTATAAAGGCTCCCAAAGGCAAATAAAATCTCATGTATACGTTCTTAGTGTTCTTAAAAAATTGTGCGAAATTGGAATTTGGCAAAATATCCCAGGTAGTGGATCTTTTTTTCGGTCAAAGTGAGGAATGGCACCCTTCATATCCCGCCCACAATTATAGATTGGCTTAACATCTTTAGAGAAGTCTATATTGATTTCTCGAGCGAAGAACGGATTGACAGCTTGCACTTGCTTCCACTCTTTAACCACAAATTTTCTTAAAGGATTACAATGTATTGGTATAAGAAGTCAATCAACTCATCCGTGCACTGCTCATACTCAAAAAGCTTGAGACGGAATACTTGCATTTCCATTTCGTAGTAGTAGTCAGCAGGCCTTAGCAAATTTGCATGAAATTTATTTTATATCAAAAACACAATTCGAAAAGTACATATTACACTTATTTTGTATGGACAAAAGCCCAAACTTAAAAATGAATTTAAAAAGAAACCGCGGGTTTTCGCCGATTAATTTCTGCACGACTTTCTTTTCAAAATTTTTGGGGGTTATGTACCTATACCAAACATTTACCCAGAAGTCTCATTCCTGAGCTGTGTGTCAGCTGTTCTTTCAATACACACGCTATCAATTGACAAACTTTCGATAAGAAACTGTTGTTTTTGTTAATTTGTGCTGTATACCAAAGTAACTAAAAAGGTAAACTAAAAATATCTGGAATAGTTTTTTATGAAGTCAGGCAGGACTCTTTAGTTTCCGCGGTGAGGGATACCCGACATTATAGACAAATTATTTTACTACAAAGTTATATCAAAATTGACAGGTTGGTCTAACCAGAAATTAATTTTTATTTAAAAAAAAGTACTAAAAAAAAGTCTGTCCAGTCTGTCTGGAATATACAATTCTTCTTAATTCCCGATCCAATATATATATATATATATTCTTTTTCAGCTCACCTTTTCATTGTTTGCCGAATGCTGTGCATCATTTTGGCTTTGGCTATGGAACAGCTGACGCTTAGAGCTTGGGGTGGTCCCAGCTCCTCCTCCTGCAGTTGTTAGTGGTGTTGTTGCTGATGTTGTTGAAGATGGTATTGTTGTTGTTATATTGCTGCCTGCAGCCGCATTCTGTTTATTGCGTTTGCCATTGTTGCTATTGCATATATTTAAGGTCGCAGCAGGTGCGCCTACTGCTCCACCCACAACCACCTTTCCATTGAGATTATTCAACTTAACGCCATCCAAGTCCCCCATTGACTTATGTCTTTGGCGTCTCGACGAGGATCGGCCATTTGTGTCCTTCTTGCAACTCTGTTGGTTTTGTTGCTGCCCCTGCTGCATGGTAGTAGGGGGAGATGCCGCGGAAATCTTCGGGCTCTGCTGTCCCGAGCATTTACGTCGTCTGGCTTCTACTCCCGATCTCCTCTCATTGACCCACTTCTTAAGACGCTTCACAAATGGAATTATCATGAAAAAGGAATTGGCATTTTTGCCTAATTTGGCTTTCGATATGGCATCATTCTTATTGATCGGCAAAGCATCAATGCGAAACCAATCACAGCATTTAATCTCATTCCTGGTACGTGGAGCGAATTGTGTGTCCAATGGTATGTTTCGGACGATATAGAGTCGCGTATATTGATAGTTGATAAAAGCCTCAATATAATCATTCTCATCGATGATATCGGTGATGTCAAAACCAGTCTCTTCATAGACCTGAGTCGGGAGACAAATTATGGATAACTTAATTCCCTTCTACTGAATGGTAGATACTACTCACCTCTCTGGTGGCACAATGAGCTGGATCCTCATTCTCATTGATTTTACCCTTGGGAAATCCCCAAGAATTGCGTGCGAAATAGGATTGCACTAGCAAGCAATGATTATGATCTTCGGACACCAAAATGGCTCCATACGTGGGCACGGATAGTTTGTAGTTTTTCCATTCCCCCAGGATTTGATCCACGGTGCCAAAATGTTTGTTCAGGAAGGGAATGTGCTAAAGGGCAGAGATTAGCGGACCAATATTTCTCATTTGAAGGATTCCTGAACTTACCTGAAACAGTTGCATGGCAAACAGTTTAATGCCCACCACTGGCAACTTTTTCCGCTTCTCCTGCTCCGCTTGTTCAGCTGCTTCATTTTTATACTCCGGCTCTGGGGCACAAAAGAAATCCAAATAGAACCAATGGGCCAGTTCAATTTGAAAGCAAATTCGTATTAAGTTATTCAACTCCATGTCCGGAACATTGATTATGAATCGACTGGCCAGATCATCAAGTATATCGGACGGAATTTTTGATTTCTCTGGCAATTTAATGCTGGACGCCTTTATTGATGTTGTTCCTGATGTAGGAGTTGATATTGCTGTTGCTTGAGTGGTGTTGGCAATGACTTCATCAGAGGAGGATGTTGAGCTGCCATAGGAAGTCGATGAGTTTGTGGATGATATGGATGAGTTGAGGCGTTGCTTCTGTGCACTAGTCGGAGGATTTTGCTGCTGCTTCTTCTTCTGCTCAATGGCTATGGGGGCTGTGGGCGTGTTGGATTGGGTGAATACAGCTCCAGTTTTAAGTAATTGATTTAATACATCATTTTCGGTTTCGTTATCAGAATGTCGTCGTTGTTGTTGTTGTTGCTGTTGTTGTGGCTGCTGCTGCTGCAGTAGTTGTTGTTGGGCCACATTGTTGCTCTTGCTGCTGTTGTTGATATTGTTTATATTTAGCACTTTCTGCAGCGTCAGCGAAGCGAGCAGCGCGAGATTGTTCACTAGAGAGAAAGAAATACATTTTTTAAAATATGTCTTGATTCTCTGTTAAATTGTTTTGTATAGTTTGCCCATATTTGAGTTGCTTTGGAAATTAGTATTTGAAATGACTTACTTCTGCTAATTAAATATGACCTTTTAACGATTGTTGCCTTTACACTATCTGCCAACTGTTGCCAAATGGTAATGAAGCACCTTGAACATTGTGCTGAGTAAGCGTTATCGGCACGACCAGGGCAACAGTGATGAACGATTTAGCCTTTTTACGGCTACATTAGTTTGTAATTGCAAAATATGTAAGCTCAGTCTCTAGCTTTATTTTCTTTCAGGGGTTAAATGGGTTTTTAATTGTAAAAAAATAGGGTAAAGCTAACTTCGGCTCGAGCAAAGTTTATATACCCTTGCAGCTTGATGGCGCCTTTACTTTCAGCATTTGCTTGCCAGTTTCTGATATGGCAGCTATACGATATATTCATCCGATATTGACGAAACTCCCCAAAATTTTGTGGAAACTGATAATATTCACAACTGGAAGGTATAAAGACGCTACCATGGAAAACAAAAAATTGTTTCTTACTAGAACTTCTTTTTCGACCAATAGTTCCTAAGGCAGCTATATGCTATAGTCATCCGATCCGGCCGGTTCCGACAAATGTGCAGCGTATATGTACCAAAAGACTTTGTGCAAAGTTTGGTCACGACAGCTTTAAAACTGACGAAGGCGACAGCATAGAAACAGACGGTAGGACAGACGGACATGGTAATATCAACTCGGCTCGTCATGCTGATCTAGAATATATATACTTTATGTGGTCGAAGATGCCTCCTTCTATGCGTTACAAACTTCTGGATAATTTTAATATAACCTCTTCAAGGGTGTAAAAAAAGTAAAATATGTCTAGAAACTCGCCCCATCATAGTATCGATCGGACTTCTTCAAACTTTGATGGCGGTTTTCTCAATACATGGTTCAAACAAATAAAAAAAAAAATATTAAAGCTAGTGAAATTTTTTCACACTTCCTCTAGGTAGGATAAAATTTCAGTACCCTCTTGAGCGCTAAAGGAAGTTTTGATTCAACCAGTACGGTTCTTTCTCGATTTTTTCGGTTCCCAAAATATCTACACTCGAGAATTGGTTCGCAATAATTGAAACTATCCTTTTAATAGGTTCTTATCTGAATACGGTTCCGGTTTCGGTAAAGCTTCGATTCCCTGGTCTTAAGTGTAAAAGTACACTTGTCATACATCTCTAAATAGTCGGTTGTCAAACTTCTCTAAAGAGAATCTCTTATCAAATAGAAACTGTTCTGTTTCATCAAAGAAGGCAAAATTTTCTAAATACTAAGTTATATTTGATTTGCTATTACACTATCGTCAGAGAGTCTCTTTAGATATATATGACAAGTGTAAAGGCAGCTTTAACATATTTTACAATTTATTTACAAAAAAAAAGTTTACAGCCGATAGAAATCCCTCAGTTTTGAAACTATCGAAACCTCAAATTTTGCACAGAGCCTTCTTTTAACTGCACGCTGCTAATATGTCGGAACCGTCAGGATCGGATGACTACTTCTTGTACATAGTTGCCATAGAAACTATCGGTCTGAAAATGGGTTTTAGTAAAAAAAACTTTTTTGTTTTCAATGTTAGCGTTCTTAAACTCGGTCATTAATAAAATGATATGATTTCAAACTGGTCTGCGAAGTTTGGTCGAAATCACTAACCGTTGGAGCGAGCTTTTTCAAGTGTATTAAAACTTTGGCACAGAATAAGTTAGCTTTGCCTTCTCGTTAAAAATTTGCTGTTGACAGTTCTGCTGAACTACACAAGAATCCGAGACTGATTTTAAAAATTCCAAATCTGTTAAGCCTAGAAAAGCTCGAAACGTGTAATTTTTAGTTTTTGGCAGGGAATCAAAACGGAACCGGAACAGTATACCGAAAAGAACCGATTAAAACTTAGAGCCAGAACATGAACCAAGATTTTACGAACCGAATAGACCAAGACTGCAAAGCTAACACTAAGTTTTTGGGGTCTTCTACTCAATTAGGTTAAATCGTAAGCTTTCAAAAAATGAGTCTGGCTTAGCTAAACTTTTGTACGATTTGCAAAATAGAAACAGTCAAGACGTCTCTTTGAAAGTATAGCATTCTAACCAGAGACCTGCAACGAGCACTTTATTTTCGAGTAAACTCGCACATTTACTCGTCTTGATAGTGCTCGCCGCTTTGGATTGTTACACAAGAAATGATCGCAAGCAAATTAAGTCAGAACGGGTAAGTTTTTTTTTTCTCGCGGCTATGCGTGTAACAGCTAGTTTACAGTGGGCACGGGCGAGTATCTTGTTGTTGTGTTTGCAAGAACTCCAAAACAAAACAGCTGCCATCGAATACATGCCAAAATCATATCATTTTTTTTACTCTCACATGTTGTTTTTTTTTTCGTGCTTGGGTGTACGGACTGTGATTGTAGCAGCCAGCAACAGATCTTTGACTTCGGCAACAATTGCCTTCGGTGACTCGTGTTTATCTACTATGCAGTACACGAGGTCGCCATTACAATGATCCGCCAATACCACGAGTGCCTTTACATTTTTTGTGTTGTATATGCTATTTGAACGAGTTCAACGAGGTTTAAGCTTTAAGATTACTCGAACCGCATTTGTAGCTGCAGTTCTCTGATCCTAACCTTTTACCGAAACATAATTTTCGGCACGTACCAGAACGGAAATACGGGTCTGTTTGAGTCCTTGCTTTTTGCAAACATTCTTAATTCCTAGAAAAGCTACCTACTCTGAGTTGATTCATTTGGCAAGTTAGCTTTGATATAAAAAGAGTTTATCAGGCACTAACAGGTTTTCCTCACTGAGGCAAATTTTCGAAAAAATTATCGTTGTGTCCAAAAAAAATTCAGTTTTCTGTCCTGCTTCAGCATTACATCTTGAAAACATCTGTTCTTTGTTTACAATTTACTAAATGACTGGCAACAAAGAATACAAATTAAACATACAGGTGTGGAATCGGAATTATTAAATGTTGTCACTTCCATTACCCACTTTGTTATTCGGCTTTTAACCTAAAATTTCCTTTTATCTTTCGTCGACACTCTTGAAGACAAAATGTGTTCATTCTTTTATCGATTCTAGGATATCACATCTTTTACCAATTCATTTCTCTGCTAGAAACACAATATCTAATGTTCTAATGTTGGCATGGGTTTGAAGCTTTACCATGTCAAAATATTCTCTGTAATTTAGAATTATTGCGGCCACGAAAACTATTGGTATGTTCAGACCAGAAGTCCTTGTGGAATCTTCCTTACACTCGCAACTACGCTTGGAGTCTTCACTTACTGCAATTCATTTTGTTATTAATGAAATTCTTGATAAGATTTTAAAATTGTAAATTGAAACCAAATTCTTAACTTCTGCATAGGAAAACGAGAAGACCAAGCTAACGTCGTCTGTGCCGAAGTTTTAATACCCTTGCAAATGCTGTTTTTGAAATGTCATAGTTTAAATCTAAATTTTTGTAACTAAAACCCATTTTCCGACAGATAAACATCTGAATTCGACCAAATTTCGCGAATCTTTTTGAAAACATATCAAATTAACAATCGCCGATTTTAAGAACGATAAAATTGAAAACAAAAAAGTTTTCTCACTAAGACTCATTTTCCGACCGATGGTTCCTATGGCAGCTATAAGATATAGTCATCCGATCCGGTCGGCTTTAAAACTAAGAGACTAGTTTGCGTAGAAACAGACAGACAGACGGGAGGACAAAGCTTAATCGAATCCACTCGCCGCCCTGATCAAGAATATATAGAGTTTATGGTGTCGGAAATTAATATTTCTATGAGTTTCAAACTTCTGGTCAAAATTATAATACCCTTCGCAAGGGTATAAAAATCAAATTGGGTATCGTTTTATAGGTTTTTCGGTGCTCCGATTTTATTCCTGGCAATATTTTTCCGATCGGTGGAAAGGGGGGGCAGAGGTAGAGGGGGGTAAAAATTAAACAAAAACGAGAAACACTTGAAAAAGCTCGATCCAAAGGTTAGCGAATTCGACCAAACTTCGCAGATCAGTTTGAAAACATTTAATTTTAATAATTACCGAGTTTAAGAACTCTAACATTGAAAACAAACAAGTTTTCTCACAAAAACAAATTTTTCGAACGATCGTCTATATGGCAGCTGCCTGAAGTAGTCATCCGATCCGGGCGTTCAAAATTTCAGCTCGATAGCTTAAAAACTGAGGAACTAGTTTGCGCAGAAACAGACAGACGGACGGACAATGCTCAATCGACTCAGCTCGTCATGCTGATCAAGAATATATGCATATTCTTTATGTGGTCGGAGATGATTCCTTCTATGCGTTGCAAACTCCTGGGCAAAATTATAATACACTTTTCAAGTGTATAAAATAGAGGAAAGCTAGCTTCGGCTCGACCGAAGTTTATATACCCTTGTAGCTTGTAAAAATTATATGAATTAAGGAATTAAATTATTTTCGTCGAACATTTTTAGCTGAGTTATTTCCTAAACTCAGCAATAAGATGGCGCCTCTACTTTGACCATTTGTTGCCAGTTTGTCATATGGCAGCTATACGATATATTTATCCGATTTTGACCAAACTCCATAAAATTGAGTGGAAACTGATAATATTCACAAGTGGATGGTATAAAGACGCTACCATTGAGAACAAAAAAGTTTTTCTCACTAGAACTACTTTACGACCGACAGTTCCCATGGAAGCTATAGTCTATAGTCATCCGATCCTGATCATACTTGGCAAAATTGTGTGGTAGCATATAATATTGATCAGTAAGAAGTTTGGGAGCGAAAGCATTAAAAACAAAAAAGGTTTTTATACTGAGTCTTTTTTTCAGACATATCTTTTGTATGGCAGCTATACTATATAGTTGATCGATTTTCATAAGACTTTTTGGAATTGTGTAAAAGCATAGAAAACTTATAAATACGAGGTTTGGGGACGTTTGCTTTGAAGACAAAAAAGTTTTTCACACTAAAACTACTTTTTCGACCGATCATTCCTATGGCAGCTATATGCTATATAGCTATACAGCTATATAGTCATCCGATCCGGCCGTTTCCGACAAATGTGCAGCGTATTTGTACCGAAAGGCTTCGTGCAAAGTTTGGATAGCTTTAAAACTGACGGAGGAGATAGCATAGAAACAGACGGACGAACAGACGGACATGGATATATCAACTCAGCTCGTCATGCTGATCAAGAATACAGATACTTTATGTGGTCGGGGATGCGTTACAAACATCTGAACAATTTTAATACTCCCTCTACAAGGGTATAAAAGTTAAATGGGGTATCGTTTAACAGGTTTTGAAATGCATCGGTTACATTTTGGTAACATTTTTCCGATCAGTTGGAAGGGGGAATTAAAGGCGGGTGGGAAGGGGCGAAAATATAAAAAAAAACGAGAGCGTAAGTTAAAGTCGGCTCTAACCGACTTCGATATACCCGTTACTCATGAAAACAAATGTTTAATAGCCTTCCTGTGTGCCTGAGGTGGGACAGCCGAAAAGTATGCAACAATTTTTTTACTCGGCTATTTATCATCCGATCTTGATGAACATTTCAGGGCTTATAGATGTTGCGAATATAAATCTAAGTTTTAAATTTGAGATCGATATCTCAAAAATTGTGGGAGTTATTCAACATTTTTTATTGTGGGGGTGGGGGTGGGCGTGGCAAGAATTTTAAATAAACTTGATCTGCGTGCAGACAATAGGAGTCTACATTTCAAAATTGGTTGCTATAGCCCTTCTAGTCTCTGAGATCTAGGTGTTCATACAGACAGACGGACATGGCTATATCGACTCGGCTGTTGATGCTGATCAAGAATATATATATACTTTATATGGTCGGAAATGATTCCTTCTGCCCGTTACATACATTTGCACGACTTTAAAAACAAATTGGGTATCGTTTCATAGGTTTTCGGGTGCTCCTATGTCTTTTCCGGCATTATTTTGTCGACTTTACAACTTGTCCGATTTGGACCATTTTTGGTAGACGCTTATCCTAACATTCTGATAACGGGCCGAACCGTGCTTTGCCCACCGCTGATCAAGAAGCAAAAATCTAAAGCAGATAACAGACGCGCCAAAACTTCCGTTCAATAACGGTCGGGCGTATGACGTCGGGGTCACCAATGTTTGACTAACAAGCTTTTTTGTTAGTTTTAGTTGCGATTAATTTCCAATAAGTTAGACGGTTTGTTTCAATTTTGGGTTTTTATTTGTTGTTGAGCTTGGAGCAAAAGGTCCGCTTCGATGCTGAGATTGCGAAAGAGTGCGTGCGTGGGCAGGCAAAGCCAAACAGATAACCAAAATGCGGCTGCCCAAATGCACCGAGAGAGCGATAAAGAGAGTGAAGAGAGCACGTGCCGTTAGCCATAGCTTGCCGGACTGGCTAAAAAATCCTCCTCCACCGGGTCAGAGATTTTCCGGTTATTTAGTTTTGAGTTTTACTTATTCATTTTTTATTTTTAAAGTTTTCTTTTAGATAGTTTTCTCTCTTTCTCTCTATCTCTGTTTTAGTTTATTTTATTATATTATCTTATTTTTTCCTTTGCTCCTACATAACTATAGGTTTTGGTTTTTTCTCTCTCTCCCTTTTCTCGATCTCTATATTATTAAAGTTTTTGTTAGCTCTAATAATGTCTCTGACTACAATCGGCTGTGAATATGGGCATAGCTGGCCGGACGGGCAAATAAAATACCCCCACCGTGTCGGAGTCGTTATTAGTTTATTTTGTAATTTTATTAGATTTTCTTTGATAGGCTTCCTTAGCTCATAAAATTTTTTTGTAACGTATTTATACTTTTGTTGACAGCATTTGTTTGTCGACTCTAAATAAATAAAAAATAAAAATTTGTCAAGAAAAAATTTGTTGCAAATTTTATGCTCTACAATTCTTATAAATGATGTTTACATCATTGGAGCTATAGAAACCGAAATAATCACACACGAGATTTTATGTGACTTTTGAGATAACGTTTAAAACTCCAAAACGAAGTTGTATAGAAGTTTCCAGCTTATTATCTCTCATTCAGAGGTGAAACCCTAATTTGACTGAACTATAGATAAACAGAATGGGTGTGAGTTGGAGATGCAAGATATAAAAAGGCTCGGTCCCATCGAGTAACGAGTTGTTAGTGATGTGCGAACTAGTGTATGAACTGGATTTTGCTGTTGAATCGCATTGGAGTTCCCAAGCGATTATGGCATCTCAGGCATGAGGAGGGAGTTGTTTTCTGATTGTGGTACCAGGTGAAGACCGCTGATGATATGGTAGAGATACCATTGAAACAGCTGTTCGGTCAACTAACCTCCTTTGTGGTGTGGTGTGTCCCTGTTTTAAAGTTATGTACCAACATAGCGAGACCTAGAGCCGGCAAAAAGATTTGAAGGTTTTAATTAACATAAAGGTCGTTAAAACATACATGCATGTATAAAACGCTAGGCACGGCGTTGTTGTTGAAACTAAAAATAGTTTCGTTTATAGCAACAAAAACCCCTGTTTGAATGCAATTCTGCACTCAGACTTATTGGTCACTGTGTTAGCAGTGGGGAGGAAATCTCTCTCACTAACATTGTAAGACCATTGGGGGACACACACACGTACAAAGGCCACAGACAGCGCGGCTCTGGCTCGTTGTGTCTGGATTTTGCTGTTGAATCGCATTGGAGTTCCCAAGCGATTATGGCATCTCAGGCATGAGGAGGGAGTTGTTTTCTGATTGTGGTACCAGGTGAAGACCGCTGATGATATGGTAGAGATACCATTGAAACAGCTGTTCGGTCAACTAACCTCCTTTGTGGTGTGGTGTGTCCCTGTTTTAAAGTTATGTACCAACATAGCGAGACCTAGAGCCGGCAAAAAGATTTGAAGGTTTTAATTAACATAAAGGTCGTTAAAACATACATGTATTTTTGATTTATAAAAATCTCTAGAAGGTACAAACCAGAAAACTGCAGCGAGCTTACACATGTATGATCAATCACCCATGCTGCATATGCGGTGCGAGTAAACTTCAAGTTGAAAGCTCGTTGACCATTTTCGTGTAGCATACACAAAACAAAACGAGAGCGTAAGTTAAAGTCGGCTCTAACCGACTTCGATATACCCGTTACTCATGGAAACAAATGTTTAATAGCCTTCCTGTGTGCCTGAGGTGGGTCAGCCGAAAAGTATGCAACATTTTTTTATCTCGGCTATTTATCATCCGATCTTGATGAATTGGAGAGCTTATAGATGTTGCGAATATTAATGTAAGTTTTACATTTGAGATCGATATCTCAAAAACTGTGGGAGCTATTCAACATTTTTTATTGTGGGGGCGGGGGTGGGCGTGGCAAAAATTTGAAATAAACTTGATCTGCGTGCAGACAAAAGGAGTCTACATTTCAAAATTGGTTGCTCTAGCTCTTCTAGTCTCTGAGATCTAGGTGTTCATACAGACGGACGGACGGACGGACGGACGGACGGACGGACGGACGGACGGACGGACGGACAGACGGACATGGCTATATCGACTCGGCTGTTGATGCTGATCAAGAATATATATACTTTATATGGTCGGAAATGATTCCTTCTGGCTGTTACATACATTTGCACGACTTTAGTATACCCTTTTACTCTACGAGTAACGGGTATAAACATTTGCACGACTTTAGTATACCCTTTTACTCTACGAGTAACGGGTATAACAAGAAAGAAAGTCGGTCAAGCCCGACTATTACATACTCTGCACCCTTAATGTCGCAGCTCGAATTTGGTCACGAGTCAAACGGCCAGTTAACACACAACGCAGTGCGCTCTCTAAGTCTCTCTCTCTCTCTCTCACTAAGATTGCTGCTGAACGCAATGCTTAGGTTATGGGTGGGGTGGGTGGTGGGTGTTAACTGACCGGTTTTTGCTCATAACTAGAGTATCGTTCATCCGATCTTTATCATTCCTTCAGCAAATCGATAAATAAGTACTTTTTTTGAGTACTAGATATCTCTAGAAAGTACGAACCATCTATAATCAAAACTGTAGGAGATATGACGTTTTTTCCAAATTGCGGGGGCGTGAGGGGGCGTGGCAAAAATTGAAAATAAACTTGATCTGCGTGCAGACAATAGGAGTCTACATTTCAAATTTGGTTGCTCTAGCTCTTCTAGTCTCTGAGATCTAGGTGTTCATACAGACAGACGGACGGACGGACAGACGGACATGGCTATATCGAATCGGCTGTTGATGCTGATCAAGAATATATATACTTTATATGGTCGGAAATGATTCCTTCTGGCTGTTACATACATTTGCACGACTTTAGTATACCCTTTTACTCTACGAGTAACGGGTATAAAAATCAAAAGTGATCGTGTATTGGCGAGTCATTGTATTGGCGAGCTCGAGTACTGCATAGTAGAAATACCCGAGATGACTCGTACCTTCGGCTACAAGTCACCGCAAGTACTTGTTGCCGAAATCAATGATCTGCTGCGGGCTGTTACAAGCAAATCTCGTTTACCCCTTGCTATAAATGCGATACGAATAACACACTCGGCGTGAGCAGCACGCCAAAAACAACAACATGTGAGAGCACGATATCGTTTTTTTAATTTCTGTCATTCACCGCTGCTCAGCTACTGCGTAATAAGTGTGAAGCTGTTGCATTTGCACATCATATTAGCCGAAGCTCGCCGTCAACAAACAGAGTAAGCGTTCGTGTGTAAGAATGTTGCTCGCTTGGGGCTTCTCGTCAACAAGCCGAGTAAGCTTGGTGATTTTATGTTTAAAGCGCGAGTCACTACTACTCGTCAGTGGCGGCATGATACCCGCTGGCATCCGTTCAGCCGCGAGCTTTGACAAGCTTGTTCAATTATTACACGAGTGAAAAAAAAGCTTACCCGTTCTGACTTAATGTGCTTTCGATCAGTATTGGTGTGTCACACCAAAGTGGCGTGCACAAACAAGCCGAGTAAATGCGCGAGTGTACTCGAAATTAAGTACTCGTTGCAGGTCTCTGGTACAAACCTTCTATCTACAAAACTGTGGGGCGTGGCAAAAATTGAAAATAAATTTGATCTACCTGCAAGTATAATAAGTACATATATGTCCCATACATGTCAAACGTCTATCTCCTACCATCTCTGGGATCTGTTTGTTCATACGGACGGACGGACGGAAAGACGGACATGGCTATTTCGACTCGGCTGTTAATGCTGATCAAGAATATATATACTTTATAGGGTCGGAAACGATTCCTTCTCCCTGTTACACCCTTGGTACAGAGTATAAAAAATAGCACATGTTAGTTCTCCGTGGTTTAAATGTAGATTTTTACAGGTGAAAATCTCGGATCTTTTCTGTATGGAAAATGTTGACGAGAAGTACTGCCAAAGCAAGGAAAATGGAAAATATTAAAAATGCGCACCCGTACCAGATACCTTGAGGTGTCCTGTGTGCAATGGATAAAAATATACAGCGAAATGTCAACACACCTGATTTCCACACCCGATTTAGTGAAAATGGGATTTAAAAATATCAACTTTTTTGGTCTCCCAGGCACACATTTCGAAATTACATGAACATCGTACGAGACGATTTATGGGCAGTCCTTAATCTTAAAATTGACAAAATGCTTTGCTTTCGCTTAAATTTACCAAATTTTGTAAGCAATTTTTCAACTCACTAAACTAGCTACCAAATAGTTAGAGCATCACTGACTGGGCAACGCCGCAGAGGCCATTGCGCAACAACAAAATAAACAATGGCAAAAAAGACAACAGAAAATGTACTATTACTATTTGCATGGTTATTGTTATTGTAGTTGTTGTGGTTATGGCCTCTAAAAAAAATCGAGAAAAAATTGTCTGTTTCTCACAGCGGTTCAGTTCAGCGACCTCCTCTGAGAGTGTGTGTGTGTGTGTTGTGCAGCAAAGTGCAACTAAAAATGGAAAACTACTGAGAGGGAGCAAGAGATAGCAGTGAGAGTCGAGTTAAGAATAAATAAACGTGTGATTATTTATTGTTATTAACATGCACTGTTTATTTTTGTTTTTGCCTATCCTTATCGCACATATAATTACCGTTATCATGTTCTTTGCTGGCGCTGTTGTTGTTGCTGCTGCTGCTCTCACAGGCAAAGGAGGTAGCAGAGGAGTTGGCAGAGGCAGAGACAACGGCAGAGGCGACGGTAGCAACTGCGCTATTAATCAAGGGTGCAATTTCCATAATATTTGTATAGCAAGTTTTTATTTTAGTATTTGTATTATGTTATTTTCGTTTATGTAATACACAAATTTATTACAATTTTATTTGTCTTTTTTTGTTGTTATGGTTGTTTTATTTCACGCTCTCTTTCCTTCAGTCTCTCTTTTCTTAGCATGTGTGGGTGTTTGTATGTGTGTAAGCGTTTTGTCACGTATTTTGCTTCTGTTGTTGTTGCTGTAAATATGGCTGCCAAGTTTTTTTGAAAATTTCTGCAGTCGTCGTCGTCTTTCTCTTCTTCTTGGCGAATTGCAATTTCAAACGCAATTGTTGTTGTACTTTAAGGTGGCTTTTACATGCCCTCCGTGTTTTTGCTATTGTTCTCTGTTTTTCGGTTGTTGTAATTTTTTCCAAAACTGCAGCATTGCTTGTGATGAATATGTTTGTGTTTCTTATAGTAGTTGGTATTTGGTGAAGAGCCATCCACAACTAAAGCCCGCTCCACTTTCAGCACCCACACGAACGAACGCACGCACACACGAACAAAATGCAACTTTTTTCACGTACTTTCTTCGTTTTCGTTCCGCGTTGAAATTGATTTGTGGATGCAACGTGTGTTTAGTTATGAATTTGCTTACACGTTGCACTAAAATGTAGTAACTATTTTGCACTATTATACGAGAGTTATTCCTTTTAACTTTATGGAAAATTGCTTCCTCGCTAGCGTCGCAGTAGATAATACTCAGTGAGACCGTTGTTGCTTTAGATGAAAATGCGTTTCTTTATATTATTAGGGTGGACTTGTAAGTATTGAATTTAGGGAAACTGTAAAAAAATGATTTACTAATACGCTTGTTCCATTGGCACATTATAGAGGCAATCCGCTGGATGATCTAAATGAATTCATTCTTTCTGTGTATTTCCTCATAAGAGATAAATGGCCATTGGATAGATCATGACCCCTGTCACAACATATAGCTATATTCCGTTAAAAGGCTAGATTTTCTATCGATATGCTATCGAATTCAAAAGTGCCAGCAATAGGAGCAGCTCAGTCGCTCGGGAAGCTTCGAGCTTATCACATCGTTCGAAGGAGGGCTCCACGTCTGACTTTTTCAAGGCGCACGTGTTTGACATTCTAGTCTTTTTCAAAACTCATGTTCTTCCGGGTTTAACCTAAAACTTGATTTGTGAACTACATTAAAGTATAATTAAGGCCGTCCGCACACGGCAAGCATCGTCATCGTAGCTTACAAGAGGCATACATATATATATATATATATTCTTGATCAACATCAACAGCCGAGTCGATTTAGACATGTCTATATGAACGCGTCGATCTCAGAGACTATAATAGATAGAGCCACAAATTTTTGCATGTATGTAGGTGTATACTGTACCCAGATCAAGTTTGTTTTAGATTTGGAAGGAGGAGATATTCCTGAAAGTGATTTAGATTTCGTTAATCAGCTGTGCACATCAGCTCCATAAAATAATTCCAGTGTGGCCAAAATAAGATTTGAGGCTGATTCGATTAAGATTTGACTAAGATTTGATGCCTCTGCCAAATTACAAAAGTGATCTTAATTCACCATTAACAAATACATAACTAATTACTTTCACCTTTACAAAATAGCGTATATACATATGTACTAAAACTAGATGTTTTACGCCAATTGTTAATTAATTGAACTGATTAAAAGTTGCTTTCACGAAGCCTAAATTAAATCTATATCACTTTCAGGAATACCACTAATATTCAAAGTAATGGCCTCAGGAAAACTCGCTTTTTGCGGCCGAAGCCAACAGAAATATCGCCTCAGAAAAATATTCGATAATGATATATCGTCTTCTTTACAAAAATATCGATATTATTTCCGGCATCCCTAATGGACAGACTCATGGGTCCATATCATATTCGAGTCTTCCATATTGTAGACAAGGCTGCTAAGAATGCTTACATTAACTACAAACGATAACATGCCGAAAAGGCAAATGATTCAAGCATTGTTTTCCAAGGAGATCAGCTATTACAGCTTCCACAATTCCGTGAGGAAATTGCTGCCGAACTCGAACTTGTTTTTATAAGAAAAAGCAACCTGTAGGATGGCCAATGTCACCATACTCACCACAGCCTGGTCCGCATATGTTGGAAAAAGGGCTTCTCATCAATTTCCTGATGTTCGAGTTGATGGTGAAGGTCATTTTTCAAAATGGGTGGATAGAACAGGGACTAAAAGTGCAAGCACTGCATCAAGTCCAATACTCGTTTGTTCGAAATGCAACCTTTACTCGTCAAAAATGAAATTTTTTAAACATTACCACGACAAAAAATAATATGATTTGATTACTATCTTGCCTTCTAGAGGGTATCGCTATCGTGCTGGCTTATTTGTTGTTGTATTTTGACACGAGCAGCACGCTACCACCACCAAAGGCATGAGCGTGAGTAAATACATATGTTTGTGTGTGTTTTGCTGTCACCACCAAGTACTCTCTGTAATAGTAACTCGTTACAAATTTTTTCTGTGTAACTGTAACTGCAGCTTGTTTTGCAGCAAAAATAGTGAAAAAGGGGAAACCAATTTGAAAAGAAAACTTAGCCAAAATTGCATTTACATTTTCAAAATTGTCCGCCTGCAGTTGGCCCTGGACGTGCTTTGTATCCGTCGATAACCGAGACGCAAAGGTAAATGCCTGAATAGTATATGTGTGTGTGTGTTTGATTGTGTGTCTGTGTGTGTGGTGAGTGGGTGGGGTGGTCACACTAAAAGCAAAAACTGAAAAATTGTATTTTTTTTTGTATTCCACCAGATAGACGCCGTGTGGGGTTGGGCTTCCGCCCCGCTGCGTTTAGCGGCGAACAGAATGGGCGATCTACCCGCCTCCAATAACGGCGGTGGTGCAGGCGGAGGGGGTGGTGGTGGAGGAGGAGGAGGAGGCGGCGGCGGTGTCGGACCAGGCTCCGTTTTGCCCACCACGAACGGTCTGGGTGTGGCTGGTACTGCTGGCGGGGCCGCTGATCGTCCTCCCTCACCCGCCCGCCTCTCACACACCTCCGAGAAGCATCCCAAAGTGACTCTAACTGAATTGAATATGCTGCGTCGCCATCGCGAGCTCTGCGATGTAGTTCTTAATGTGGGTGGACGGAAGATCTTTGCCCATCGTGTCATACTCTCGGCCTGCAGTTCATACTTCTGCGCCATGTTTACGGGCGAGCTGGAGGAGTCGCGTCAAACAGAGGTTACCATACGCGATATCGATGAGAATGCCATGGAGCTACTGATCGATTTTTGTTACACTGCTCACATCATTGTGGAGGAATCGAATGTTCAAACTCTGCTGCCCGCTGCGTGCCTCCTGCAGCTGGTGGAGATACAGGATATATGCTGTGAATTTCTCAAGCGTCAGCTAGATCCGACCAATTGTTTGGGCATACGCGCCTTTGCCGACACACACTCCTGCCGCGAGCTGTTAAGGATTGCAGATAAGTTCACACAGCATAATTTCCAAGAGGTGATGGAAAGTGAGGAGTTTTTACTGCTGCCCGTAAGCCAGTTGGTGGATATCATATGCAGTGATGAGCTAAACGTACGCTCCGAGGAGCAAGTGTTCAATGCGGTGATGTCCTGGCTTAAGTATAATGTGGCCGAACGGAGGCAGCATTTGGCTCAGGTGAGGAAGCAAAAGGGGGTGAGAAAAGGCGGTTGAAGTGACTTACTTTTTGTCGATTTAAAGGTGTTGCAGCATGTGCGTCTGCCCCTGTTGTCGCCGAAATTCCTCGTAGGAACTGTGGGCTCTGATCTGCTGGTACGCAGCGATGAGGCTTGCCGTGATCTGGTGGATGAGGCCAAGAACTATCTACTCCTGCCACAGGAACGTCCATTAATGCAGGGTCCCCGCACCAGACCCCGCAAGCCCACACGACGTGGCGAAGTTTTGTTTGCTGTGGGTGGTTGGTGCTCGGGCGATGCCATCGCCTCTGTGGAACGATTCGATCCGCAAACAAATGATTGGAAAATGGTTGCACCCATGTCCAAGCGGCGTTGTGGCGTGGGCGTGGCCGTTTTAAACGATCTTCTCTATGCTGTGGGCGGACATGATGGACAAAGCTATTTGAATAGCATCGAACGCTATGATCCACAAACAAATCAATGGTCCTGCGACGTGGCGCCCACCACCTCCTGTCGCACAAGTGTAGGTGTAGCTGTTTTGGATGGTTTTCTGTATGCGGTGGGCGGTCAGGATGGCGTTCAGTGCTTGAATCATGTCGAACGCTATGATCCCAAGGAGAACAAATGGGGCAAAGTGGCACCCATGACCACCAGACGACTAGGTGTGGCAGTGGCGGTACTGGGTGGCTATTTATATGCCATAGGCGGTTCGGATGGCCAGTGCCCCTTAAATACAGTGGAACGTTATGATCCCAGGTAAGCGGCAACAGTGCTTAACATGAATACAAGATTCTAATAATTGTGCTTCTGGCAGGCAAAATAAATGGGTGGCCGTCAATCCCATGTCCACCAGACGTAAACATTTAGGCTGTGCCGTGTTCAACAATTATATCTATGCGGTGGGAGGACGCGATGATTGCATGGAATTGTCCTCGGCCGAGCGCTATAATCCTTTGACCAATACCTGGAGTCCAATTGTGGCCATGACATCGCGCCGGAGTGGGGTAAGTGAAGATTGATATTGCGTTTTTGGCTAGATTTGCTGATTTATTTAATATTTCTCTATAAAGGTGGGTCTGGCCGTGGTCAATGGCCAACTGTATGCCGTTGGCGGCTTTGATGGTTCGGCCTATTTGAAAACGATTGAGGTCTATGACCCCGAGACGAATCAATGGCGTCTCTGCGGCTGCATGAACTATCGCCGATTGGGCGGTGGTGTGGGCGTGATGCGTGCCCCACAGACTGAGAATTATATGTGGTGCGATAATATCAAGCAGCCTAATCTCTAAGAGATTATCCTAAATGCAATTCTTATTCTATACCCAAATTTTCTGCACATGCCTACACTCTCAAGCAGGATACGCAAGGATTCGGTTGTCTGATGGGAACAGAAGCCGCCGTCGTCTACGTTGCCGCAGAAGCAAACGTTGCCGCCGCCGCATTTCTACTGAACGAATCAAGGGTAATAATGATTATATCCAAGCCAAACACTCTCCCTAGGGGTGCGGGGGAGAGTCGGGCCACCAAATCACTGGCCCCACTCTCCCCCTGGACTTAGTAGCAACTTAACTTAATTGATTGTTAATGGAATATATACATGTTTGTTAGACATAAATAACTCGACCCCCCGCCTCCCCCTTACACTCCCCTCTCACTTCAGCAGCAGCTACATATATTTTATAAAAAAAAAAAAAATTATTGAAAAATATTTAATTAAAGTTGGTTAAAATTTCCTGGAAATTTTATCAACCCTCTGCCTTCATACACCCATTTCTAAGTGGAATTCTAAAAAAAAAGCGACAAAACAACTAAAAACCAAAATAAAATATAAAATACTAAATGTTTTAGTTATAAAATCATTAGATGAGTCGGAGCATACATAAGGAAAAAATAATTGTTGCAATACATTTAAGTAAATTAATTTACATGAAAACATTATAAAAATTCAACAGGTAAATCGAAAGAACGATTTACTAAGTGGATAGATTTCAACTAAAAGTGAGACAAAAAACAAAATTGTAAACTAAATTTAGTAGAATTCATTAATAACAGCTTCTTGGAAGAGTTTCCCATATGTCTGTATATTCCAAACATCATCTGAACATCAAAGCTTCAACCAAGGACTTGAGGGACTAACCGACGCCATTCAGCAGGGCTCACTTTTATATTTCCATAACATTCTGTCAATACAAACGTAAACACTTAACATTTCTATCCAATTTTACCACTATCAGAGGTTCTCGGTGTCACAGAAATCTTTTTCGGTTGCTTTCAAATCTCTCGTGTTTTGTTAGGAGACTTGGCAAAATTCACCACCCAACAACTTAACCCAAAGAATTTTGAAAAGCTAAATAGATTTTTGAAATGTAAACAACATTATTTTTCTGGATAGGTTGCATTAAATGAATTCAAAATATAATTTGATTTAATATTAAAATTTGCGTTTCAATAATTGTTCGCAAAACCAACCGAATGTTGCCAAACCAACTCTCCACTCAACCTCAGTTGGCGTCCTCTACATCAAATTAACTCAGAAAATGGGAAATTGTTTTTGCTGGCGTGGCAACCCTTTTTTATAGATTAGATAGAGATGGACCATTATCTTGAACACAAAACCTTCTAACTAGGCTTTCAAATAATAAAATGCAATCTCTTGAAGTTCTACGACACCGACGGATTTTTCGAGCGTTTTGCAAACCAACCGAGGCCAAAATCTCTAGAGATTTCCGTATATATCGGATTTTAGATAAAATATAATATTTATTATAAGGGTTAAAACTCAATTTTTGATTACATACAAATTTGTTGCATTTTAAACACATGTACGTTTTGCATATTTGATTTATTTACTTATACTCGAAAAAGAATCTTATTTGAGAATATGCAAACATTTTTTATGCTATTTTGCAATATGTCATACAGATTCAGAGAGTTCAGTCAGAGAGCTTCCAAGAAGGCGTCTGAAAGTCAGCAAGTAACGTAAAAACGCCAGTACGGTAAATGCTTCGTAGCTTACGCAAAGCTTAAGTATGGCAAATCCTGGTAACGTAAAGACCTAAAAAAAGAAGCTCCAGAATTTTTTGTGTTTAGTATGCGAATTACTTTTATTGAAAAAAAAAGCAAATTGATCTATATGAGCTGTGCCCAAGCCACTGCGCAAATGCATAGCTGGCGCGTATACGGTCCACCCGCACCATAAGCCTGTATAAAGCAACAACAAATTCATATGTGTGCTCTCCTCTCTTTCCGAGCAAAGGCTTTGTTGTTGGCGCGTGCTGACCTGTAACAACTATTTCATATTTGTCTCTTCTCTCTCTCCTATGTCTCCGACCAGTGCCGGCCAAATGTAGAGGACAAAAAAGTGTGCTTGTGTTGGTGAGCATGAGAGCTCTCTCCAGACCACAGCCGTTTTACTTGCAATTCAGTGTTCACCGATTCACACAATCAAGAGTTCGGCTCGCGTTTGCGTAAAAACACGACTGACTTCGGCTCGTGGTTGCTATGGCTGGCCGGCTCTGCTCCGACAAACTCGAACGCAACAATAATGTTGCTTATGCGTAGTCAGCGCTCGCCTAGCTTGAGACAACAACGACCACACACACACAAACAAAAATCGGGTTTCTCATTTTATTTCTTGTGGTTGTTCTTGCTTGCGATGTATTTTCTGCATTTGTATTTGTTTTCTCATTCTGGGCACCCTTGATCTAGATTAATTTTAGCTACGGATCCAATGTATGTAGGTCAGGTTAGAGAATGGGAAAAAGGAGCAGAAAGTGACCAAATCGTATTTCATACCATGTTATCGTGATTGATGAATCATTAATTCTGAAAAGAAGAGTATTACAACTAGTTGTAATGCAAACCAACTTTACTGACAACTTTTAGATTTAAGAGTTATTCTTGGTAATAAAACCGCTAAATACTTATGTAACTGCTATTCAAACCCACGAATGAGCACACATAACTGCATAACAATGATTGTAATGGTTTCAAACCACTTTACCGACGACGAATCATTAAATCATGAAAAAGTAATAAAGCAGTGCAAACCTTGTTAAAACGCAAAAAGATTGAGACGGTTTCATTGCATAAGTGTAGTTCCATGATACTAAAAATATAAAGTAGCGTATTGCGTCGCTTGTCAAACAAAAAATTCCAATGTGTGGTCGCAACTCACAATTTTGGTGTTTGTTGTAACCAAAATGAAAATGAATTAAACTAAACTGTCAGATGACGTCACTGACTCACAAAGTTATGCGCATGCGATATGGAGCAAGTGTTTGCACTACCTTGTATTCATTGTATCATGTATGGGGTCCGTAACTCAATTAATTTTTCACTTTCCTTCCTTAACTGACAAAAGAAAGCAAATTGAACACAAAAATTGATACGTTTAGTATTTAATTACGGTATATCGAAAAATGGAAAATTAGTCTAGTGCAGGGTTGAGCGCATTACTATCTACTGTGCAAACAAAAATGGTTAGCGGCAGCGACGTCGAGCGGCACCGACAGTATAAGGCTCAATATCGCCGATCAAAATGTGAATGTGTTTTTTGCCGACCCCTTAAAACCTAAAATCCAATGTCTACTTATCACATTTGTAATTCGATAACAAAATGAGTATATGATCTGAGTATATTCACCATCTGATCTAGCAACCGAAGATATACTTTTCACTTTACATATGAAGTTGTACAATTGAGACTGGAAATGCAAACGTTTATACCAAAATCTCTTGTGATTTCTGTGTCACCCCCGTCTGATTTTAGAGAAAAACAACCTATTTTATATTCTTCCTAATTTCGAGTAGATTTTCGCGTTAACGTTAGTATTTTGCATCCAAATTTAATGATGCTGTATAGAAGCTGAACAATGCAACTACGGTTAGTAGTTTAGTATTAAGTAAACTCACAATTGAATGAGCACATAATAGTCTATTCACACCGGCCGCAGCTTCGAAAAAACTGTCAAAGTCGAAGCTGGGTGGGAGGTCACTAAAAAGTTGCAAAATTCAAGCTCCAGCACAGCTTTAATTGATGTAACCATAAACCATGTATATGGTTATCGTTTCCGAGTTCCTTTGGCGATACTTTGCAACCATACTAGTTCGAAGTAGCTGACAAATGTTTTTAAAGCTGGGGATTTGGTGTGAACACTTGCTGCAGGTTTCCGCAGCTTCGACAATGCTGGCTATAATAGGCTATAATACATACAGGCCTGTTTTCACTTCCAATTCGGTTTTCTTATAAACTTTATGTTAATAAGGTTATATGAAAGGTGACACTCACCTAGATCTGGTTTAAGTCGAATAGGAATTGCTTAAACAGTTAAACACGAGTGACTTCGGTCACCGGTGGCTATGTGCTGGCCGGCCCTGCAATAGCTACAAGGACGCGCAACGAATTTATCGCACCCCAGGTCTGAAAAGCGACCATGTCAGTTCGATACATCGAATTACAACATTAAATCATCGAACCAAGTTCGACTGAGAAAAATCAAAGTTTCACAATGCGCTACCTTGAAGTTATTGTATCATGGATTGAGCTGCTGAAACGGATTGCCCAATACCAAGTCGTTTACTTTGAGCGAAAAGGATACGGGATCTAGCAACCACAGATTAATTGTCAATTGCACTCGTCTTTGATATTGAATATTGACATTTGATTTCGAAACAGGGCCGTATATTTGTTTTATATTCCGTGATATAGTGGAAATCTCTAAAGATTTTTATAAAAGTGATTGCATTTCGATCTACACTTAGATGACTATATTTGTCAAGATAATCTTTGGGGTCTAGATTATATCGAAGTACACTTGTACGAAATAAATCTTTTTAAGAGTAGTTGGTTTCAATTCGCCGAACTTCTGTCATCGGACCTTGATCACATATGAAGTCAAACATTACTAATTGGAAATTCAAGCTATTTTTCTAAAATCTCTAGAGATTCCTGGTACTCAAACGAAAGTTTTTTATGCTCAAAATTTTTATGAAGATTGTATTTCGTATCAAATGTTAAGTGATGACATGTCTACTATCTAAAACTGTTAATTATCTTTTTTAAAATCTCATCTGAGTCGCGCAAAAAGTGTAAAAGTCGATTTAAGAAGCTCAAAAACGGTTCTGATAATAAGAGTAAAAGCCTATCTGAGTTTATAGTACAAGTCAATCTAGGTTCTCACAACTGAGTTAGTCGGGATTTACACGATAGTTTAACAGAGTTTTAATAAACGAAACTTCATTAACTTTGCTTCATGGTGTAAGTCCCGACTAACTGCGATTCATTGCCTTGTGGCAACTTTCCTAAAGTCTATCGCTTCCAAATTTACTTCATCGTTTTCTTTGGACTGATAAGTTAATATCACCAATGATTGACAATCTACGCCAGTGACCTGGCTAATTTTTTTTTTGCTGCGCCTGATTATCTTACCTCAGTATTGGTACTCCTTTCGTGTCGATTTAATTAAAGTCTTTCGCTTCAGTACTAGAACTTAGTATTGGTACTCCCTTAGTGCCGATTCAATCAAAGTCTTTCGCTTTTAATTTTACCTTTTTTTAATGGGGCTTGCTTATCCGTATTGATGCGTTGGACTGGGTTAGATCTTGATTCATTCGAAGTTGAAATTCATTCCCATATCTCAGCTTAGATAAACGATAAACGTATGCAGCTCTTGTTTTATACTTTTGTTCTGAATTACCATTATATAGTTCTTAATTCATTTGGGAGCCAGTTTCATCGCCATTTATTAAGCAAGTCTGGAGAGGTCAGGCTATAGAACCACCTATAGAGCATTCAAAAGATTCATAAACCCTAATGGTAAGCACTGAATATAGTTAAGTGAACCCAAAAGCATCTTAAACTAAACTCAAAACTAAAACAGTGATGTCCAAATATCATGATATGTTTATGTGGAGCATCTGCTTAAGTCCTTCATTGTGTGATTTGGACACCACTAAACCATCTATAAACTATAACAATATCAGCTTTTTATGCTTCAAATACACTGAAACTCTCAAAAAATAGCAAAATTAACAAGTTAAACTTTAAGATCATCCACAGATTTGCTGCATCCTTAAAAACTTGCTGAATACTTTCAAAAATGTTAATTTTAGTTAAAACAAAAAAGAACCAAACCAACTCTCGAAATAAGTAAACCGAAAATCATTTATACATATTAGTATTTATTCGTTTGTATATCATTATTTATTTCTCAAAATTTTTTGTATTATTATTTATTATTGTTGTTATTCAAACTATTTTTGAGCAAACCAAAATCTTTGCTTCCAATATTAAGAATTAAGCATTTACAAATCAAATAATTAAAAGTTCTTAGTTGTATTTTAGTTGTAAGCTAAATGAATAAAACAAAATACACACATACACCAAGATTAAACCATAACAATTACAATTAGAAGTTACATTAAATGGAAAACAACGTAACCTAAAACTATTGCACAGTGTTAACAATTGAGAAAAGCGAACAAAACAAAACAGTAATACGTCTAAGGAAATATAATAAAAATAATAAATTATATCTACACCAAAAATGTTTTTCAATGTATAAAACTGAATGAAAACTATTCCGGCTTCTACTGAAACTGTTAATAGGCTACATACATAAGCAAATGTTAAATTTCCGGTAGAAAGCTCGAACGAGTCATAAAACATTGTATTGTGGACATGATCCATTCGCCAGTATGAGAGGGGGTTTTCCATATAATTTTTTATTTATGAAAATATTTATCATTTCTAAATTGTATAGCCATAATATACCATAATACCATAAAACCTGGAAGAAAAATTGTTTGGGTTTAAAGTCGAAGTATCGGTGAATTCAAAAATTGTGTGACGCTATGGTCAGACTTATTTGAGGCGACCACACATCAAACAGAAACTTGCATTTACATTTACAGTCAGTCGAAAAAAAACTGTGCAAACAAACTTGCATTTTGGAAAGACCTTGAAACGACCTTAAATTTAAAAAAACCAGACGAAATTATACACCAGGGCGGTAAATTAAAATTACTATTACAATCTTTTGGGTAATTAAAAATTTGATTAGCATTGTATTGTTGTTTTATTACTAGCTAATTTAAATTTAATTACCATTACAACTACTTTCGTGTAATGAAAAATTGCATCGGAAATTAGGTAGGTCAGTTTTAATTATCAATAATTAAATTTTTAGGCTCAGGTTTGAGGTTACGCGTACCAAACTGCATTGAGCATATATTTGTATGAGCAAAAATGCAAACGACGAAAAATAATTCCACAATTTCCGGTGCTACTTAGCTTAAAGTAAACATTTACCCTATTCTCTAAAGACTGCCTGAGTACCCCTGCCACATTGCATAGGATACGTAGGTGTGACACAGATAAAGCTTGCATCGTAGCCAAAACCATAAAGCTTACTTCTTCCATCACTTTTTTTGCCATAGTGCCAAACATTCATCAATTCAACAATTCCGTGGCTCAACTAGGGATCGTGAATGAGTAGGGACTTTTTGTGCTTTTATAGTAGCCTATTTTCACTATGGCAAATATGTACATATTTTCACATTTTATCACATATCAAACGATATGGGTTGGTGCTCATATAGTAGCCTATTTGTATGTACAAATTTTCACATATCAAACGAGAAAGAAAACCAAACTTCGTCTGTGCCGAAGTTTTAATACACTTAAAAAAGTTCAAAAGATCAAACGCTTAGCGATTTCTACCAATCTTCGCAGATCAGTTTAAAAACATATCATTTTAATAATGACCGAGTTTAAGAACTCCAACATTGAAAAATAAACAAGTTTAAACCCCAAGTCTAAAACCCATTTTCCGACCGATCGTTCCTATGCATGATACGACCATAACAGGTATGGCGCTCAGAGCAACAGAATGAGTTAAACGCTTTTTCTCAGAGCGCCAGAGAGCGGGAGAGAGCGCGAGAGCAACCCAGTCGGACTTTTATTGTATGCCAGAAGTACGTATTTCATGCCTACTTCTCACGTCAGAAGGCATGAGAAATCTGAAGGTTCCGCTTCGTTTTTCTTAAGCAACGCCGTAAAACTAAGGGGTTCTTGTTGTAACCGTTAACCGTTTGGGTGACGTCACGTGGCAGCCTTCGGGTTCTGCTTTTCTCTCTACAATTTGTTCAGAACTTGAGATGTACCAACTTTCTATATCGTAGGTACCCAGTCGGACTTTGCAGAACGTGGTTCCCAATGGAATGCCATGTTTCATACTGATTTTTACACGGAAAAAATCACTACATATTTTTTTAAGTACCATAGAAGTTTAAAATTCTGTTTGAAATTGTATCTACATTCTTTCCTCTTGTGCTTGGAAGGCTAAAGTTCACTATAACATGAAACAGTCCATTCTCTGAATTGTGATTTTGGCACGCGTTCGTAAGAAAGAACGTAAAGAAAAATCCGAACGATTTCCGAACGCTGTTTTTTTCTAACACGTTCTTTTTCATGTGTTTGGAAGGCTAAAAGTCAGCATAACATAAAACGTTTCCTTCTCTAGGCAGTGCTTTTGAAACCTATTAATGGGAAGAAGAAATGAGGAATGGAAAGACAAACGAAGCAAGTCAAGGGAAAGGAGGCAAAATAAAGCGGGACAAAATTAACATTTTTGCGTCGTATTCTTTAATTTCCTTTGACTTCAATTTTCTAACCAGTTTTGCTCGCATTAAGAAGTTGGCCTCAACAGCAACAGCAGCAAGTACGTGCCTTAAAAATTAAAAAATAAGTTTACTTTTATTGGAAATTAAACCGATGTCTGAATTATATGAATAATAATATAATATAGTAGATTCCACAGACCACAAACAAAATGTATAAAAATCATCACGAAATACCATATCTAAAATTTTAAAATTACACAGAGTCACTTAAGAAGGAAGGGTATTCGATCGATGATACAGACGGACGGACGGACGGACGGACAGACGGACATGGCTATATCGACTCGGCTGTTGATGCTGATCAAGAATATATATACTTTATATGGTAGGAAATGATTCCTTCTGCCTGTTACATACATTTGCACGACTTTAGTATACCCTTTTACTCTACGAGTAACGGGTATAAAAATTACAACTTCAATTGAAACTAAAAAATTTTTTGGATCACATACTTGATCCGTTCCAGTCACATCTTTAGTATGTTTTTTTATCATAACATTCAAAATGGGATCCAAAAGAAAGTGTTATTCATACATTCTTTGCGCCGCGAACGCGGCATGCATGAAATATTCCCTTCCGACGGATGGACTTCAGGAACTGTTGTTTGAAAAAGATAAATTGGAAGGGAAACCCGAACGATTCACGAAGTTTAGAACAACAAAAACCCATGCTAAAATACCAACCCAAAGAAGCATTCTTTGACGGTTTCACGCCTTAATAAAAGCGAATGGAACTTTTCAGTTTTGGGAACTATTTCCTCGGTGAAAAAGAAGTTGTAAAAATGTGCATACCTTATCTAAATTTTAAAATTCCACAGAGTCTCTTAAGATGGAAGGGTATTCGTTCGACGATTACAGAAAGGCGTTTCAAAGAATCAAAAACAAAGTATACAAAGCTGCTACAGATGGAAAAAAAACAGGAAACAGCGATCATAACATTAACAGCAAACAAATATAACTTTTAAAAGCCAACGAGCTGCGGCTCACGAGCCGAGAGCCGGTTGATGGCTCATGAGCTGTATCTCACAGCTCAGAGCGGAGTGTTGTGGCTCACGAGCCGAGAGCCGTTTGATGGCTCCCGGCTCACGACCTGTTGCTCACAGCTCAGAGCCGGGAGCGGTCACTCACGAGCTGAGAGCCACTCAGTGCTCCCGGCTCGCCAAATATTTAAATGTCTTTTTTTTTAAAATAATTTTTGGTCCCTAAAACCTTGTAAATAGTGGCGATAAGCAATGGTAATCCCAATTGTACGAATCCTTTTCAAGGAAAAAGAATCAATTAAAGGCGGCGATGTGACATAAAGCTCACGGATATAAAGTCCAAATAAAAATTAGCCGTAGTGTACGTCGAAATATCGCTCTGATTTGATATGGGCGATAAGTCAGCACGAAGTTCGGTCATAATGCGCAGATTTTTTCGGACTTAAGGCCCATGTAAACATTTGAATTCAGTGCTCGCTCCAAACGAAACCATTTCCAGGGAGCTCCTTCAACAGCAATTGATGCGATTGAGCCATGTGATTAACAGACAACCGACCACAGTATAAGGAAATAATTATATATTTTGCATGATAACGTTCTGCCCCATCTTGATTGCGTCGCGACGCATCGTCCAAAACAAGCCATAAAATTTGAATTCTAGATCCACCCACAGTATTAAACAGATAATGCTCATTCAGATTATCGATGCCTTAGATCAGCGGTGGGCAATCGCATAGCTCGCTTATCCCTCGCAGTACGGCTTAGGCTGTCCTTTAATGAGCATTTGTGTCCTCTTGTATTATGCAGAAGAACCGACAAGATAGAGGTAGCTTTGCAGAATCCAACTCTGCCCGCAACGCGCCAATCAAATAAATTCTATTTAAATCCTCTATATCCTGCATTTTGCTTTGCACAAAATGGACTCAAAAATGCAAATGCTCTTTTATTAAAATTTGGCCGGTACATGCCGAATTCCAGATGCCAGATACCAGTACATACCAAAACCGGAACTGAAATAAGATTCGGTTTGATTTCCTGCTGGCAACTAGACAAGAGTAGATGTCCTATTTTGGAAAGTTGGTCTCAAAAGATGCTTTATTGAACTAATAACATTTTAGAGGTCTGCGTATAAATATGTCCACAGCTCGACAGAAAAAATATATAAATGAAAGCTGTACTGAGATCCAAAACCCTCAACTTGGAGGAATCGCGCTTGAGTCGTCGAGATCTGATGTAATATTGATGCAGATCTGAGCTCGCCGTTTAAGGATAATCAATACTAAATACTAATAGTGGCTCAAAGTCATTCAGTGCTTTCTGCTAAAATCTGGAAAAGTCCAGTGTGGTAAAAGTTACTTCAATTCTTTTGCTCAGCTGCTTTAATGTCGAAATTTAAATTTGTCGCTTTTGTCTGTGAGATGTAGACTGTCTTGGCTAGAAGATGGCCTTTAAGCACCGCTTGCGTTTAGGTTTGGGGCATTTTGGCTTGGGTTTAGGTTTGCATGCGCGCTTCTTTCGCTTGGGGCATCTTGGCTTGGCCTTTGGCTTGCATCCCCTCTTCTTGCGTTTCGGCTTGCAAGTTGCGCGCTTACGCTTGGGCTTGCATACTGATTTCGTCTCCTTGGGAGAACTGTTGCTTTTATTTTGTACTTCTCCCTTTGAAGACGGTCGAGAGCAGAACAAACTTCGACGTTTTGGGGCCTCTTTCATTTTGGTATCACAGTTTTTTGAAGGCGGTCGAGAGCAGAACAAATTTCGATGTTTTGTGACCTCTTTTCTGTATCACACTCCTCGGCATCGGACATATCCATTTCGCTTTCAGAGTCGTTGCTAGAATCCCAGCTGTCATCATCCGAGTCTGAATAGTCGCCTTGTTTTTCGTATCTAGCACGGTAGACATCCTGTACAAAAATCATTTATTCATATTCGAATTTTCTTTTTAATTTCATTTTCCGGCGAATATAGCAAGCGTCGGCTCTCGGGCATAGTGAGCCAGTGGCGTGCCGCCTTTTGACCTATTTCGTGTTCACTAAGGGAATAGGTTAGCCGAAAGTCTTTTAAAAAATGAACATAAATATTGGTCATCATAACCCCCAAAGACTTTGTAGTATTTTTGGATTTATTCTGTAGTTTTGGTCGTCGCTTTGGCTTGTATTCTTCGTCTTCACCGTCGAAATTGGCAACCAAATTGTCCATAATGTCTTCCAAAGACTTCTTCAGACCAGCGGGTTTTGGCTTGCTAATTCCATCGTCATCTTCACCGTCCATTAAATCCATTAAAGAATTGGTAATACTTATGAGTTTTGGCTTACCTTGTCCTGCGGCTTTATCATCGTCTTTGTAATTGACCTTCTGATTGTCTATTATGTCACCCGAAGACTTCGTTAGACCAGCGGGGTTTGGCTTGCTAAGTCCATCGTCATCTTTATAGTTCATAAAATTTATTTTAGAATTGGTAATACTTGTGAGTTTTGGCTTTGGCTTACCTTGTCCTTCATCGTCGCTGTACTTGACATCAGCAAGTCCGTCCATGATGTCCAAGTTCTTGGTAAGTCCTGCGCATCTCGGCTTTTTCTTTCCCTCGTCATTGTTCTCTGATCCCAGCGAAGACATATTTATGAATGGACAAAATCAAAATTAAGTCTAAAATTTTGATTGTTCACAAAAAACCAAACAATTGTTAAAATTTTACTAAAACTTAAAATAAATATATATTTATAATTTCCTACACAAACGGGTACGTGTTGTCGGTATGAGATGTAACCACAAACTAAATAAAGTTAAGCTACATTTTACGAACTTGACTGTTTTTGAATTTGAGTGAAAACTCGACGCCTATTTAATGAGAAACATTTAGCAAAAAAAAATCTAAGTAATTAATTTGATACTAAACCGCTAACACCGATGGCCTGATTGTCCCGCGTGGCCCGTTATTCTGCTTAAAAAGTGAATAAAATTGAGTTGTTCTTTAAACGGAACAAGTGAACATGTTCTTCTTCAATTGTTCAATTTTGTTCAGCGAGTCTTATTCAGTCTATCTTGTTCAATCCATCTTGTTTTAAGTTGTTCTTGCTCTGAGCTGTGTTTGAGTTGTACTAAGAGCTGTTCGGTCTCTTTTGCTCAGAGAGTTGTTATGTCTGTCTCGCTTTGTGAGCTTGCTCTGTCTTGCTCAAAGTGTTGTTCTGTGTTCTTTGAGCTGCTTAGTCTCTCTTGCTGTGTAAGTTGTTTTGTGTGTATCGCTTTGTGAGCTTGCTCTGTCTCTAGCTCTTCTAGTCTCTGAGATCGACGAGTTCATACAGACAGACAGACAGACGGACATGGCGATATCGACTAGGCTGTTGATGCTGATCAAGAATATATATACTTTATAGGGTCGGAGAAGCTTCCTTCTGGCTGTTACATACATTTGCACAACTTCATGATCCCCTTTTCCCATTTTTAATGGGAACAGGGTATAAATACGTGCGCTCACACAACCTTCCGACATAGACCTAGAACAGGTGAACAAGAACAACTGAACAAGATCAACTGAACAAGTGAGCAATTTGAGTGAGTTGACTCACTTAGAAAAAAAGAACAAGTGAAAATGTTCAGTGAAAAGAACAACTTTTACCCAACACTATTCCTATTTATGATACAACCATAGCAGGTATGGCGCTCAGAACAGCAACAGAATGAGCTAAATGCTTTTTCTCAGAGCGCCAGAGAACGGTAGAGAGCGCGAGATCAACCCAGTCGGACTTGTATGTATGCCAGAAGTACATATTTCATGCCTGCTTCTCACGTCAGAAGGCATGAGCAACCTGAAGGTTCCGCTTCGTTTTTCTGCGGCGGTGTTAACTGGCCGTTTTATGCTCAAAACTTGAGTATCGTTCATCCGATATTTATCATTCCTTCAGCAAATCGATAAATAATATTGATTACTAGATATCTCTAGAAGGTAAGAAACATCTATCTACGATACTGTGAAAGATTCATACAGACAGACGGACATGGCTATATCGACTCGGCTGTTAATGCTGATCAAGAATATATACACTTCATAGGGTCGGAAATAATTCCTTCTCCCTGTTACATACTTTTGCAAAACTTAATATACTCTGTGTACCTTTGATTTGTGGTCGGGCGTGGCGTACCAGTTGTATGTGTGGCTGCTGGTGCGGGAGGTTGTGGGTTTTCTTTAGAAAAAAGCTTTTACACACGCGATCACCTTCACCAGCTACTGGCGCCAGCTGTGAAGTAACTAGCCATGAAAAAGCTATTTTGCCGTTCGGATTCGGCGTTAAACTGTAGGTCCCTTTCTCTTGTGCGAAAAATTATAAGCACACACGCCAAGAGATTGAGAGCAGCTTGGCCCTGGCCTTTCTGGAGGTGCTGTTTGAGCCAATTTTACTTTTTTTACCTTTGATAAAGAGTATAATTATTATTAATATTCACGGTCAACACATATTTTTCCGCAAAAGCCGAAACCGAACTGACTTCTTATTATACCCGTTACTCGTAGAGTAAAAGGGTATACTAAAGACGTGCAAATGTATGTAACAGGCAGAAGGAATCATTTCCGACCATATAAAGTATATATATTCTTGATCAGTATAAACAGCCGAGTCGATATAGCCATGTCCGTCTGTCCGTCTGTCCGTCCGTCCGTCTGTCTGTATGAACACATAGATCTCAGAGACTAGAAGAGCTAGAGTATATCGAAGTCGGTTAGAGCCGACTTTAACTTCCGCTCTCGTTTCTTCTACACACATAGTACATTTGTGTGTGACGCTTGCGCTTCCAAGTCGGACTTTGCAGCATGTGTTTACCAAAATAAGTAACGGGTATAAAAACAAAACAACAAAAAAATTACATTCGCGGACACTACCTTCCGTTACAAGCGACATAAGCACACTGAACTAAAATGACCCTAGCTGAGGCTGCACTAAAGAAGCACCATACTTCTATTGGTGTATCATGTTCCAATGGCAGCTACAAGAAGTAGTCATCCGAACCGGGCGGTTCCGACATACTAGCAGCGTGCAGCCAAAAGAAGACTCTGTGCAAAATTTCAGCTCGATAGCTTAAAAACTGAGGGACTAGTTCAACTAGAAACAGACAGACGAACAAACGGACGGACAAAGCTCAATCGGCTCAGCTGATGAAGAATATTCATATATACTTTATGTGGTCGGAGATGATTCCTTCTATGCGTTGCAAACTTCTGGGCAAAATTATAATACATTTTTCAAGTGTATAAAAATATGTAACATATTCTCCATACGATAAAAATGTACATATACAAATTATGTGTAAATTCGCCCCTAAGGTTTCCACATTTTTGTTAACTATGTCATTTAAAATTTATGGAAGCAAGAAACGATACTCTTGAGTTATATAGCACATTTAGGTGGCTTCTTTATCGTAACAGCAATGGTGTAGAGCAGGGGTGCCCAGAATGAGCTTACGACAGCGTGGGCCACCTTTACTAATGAAGACAATATATCTCAAGCAAAAACAACCACAAGAAATAGAAAGAGAAACCCGGTTTTCGTTTTTGTGCGTGCTACTGCTGTCTGATGCGCACGAAGCCAACAACAAATTCTTCGTTTGGAGAGAACGAGGAGAGAGAACACGGAAAGAAAGAAAGGAGAGAAAGCATATTAATTTGGTGTTGGTCTATGCAGTCTTATGGCAAAAAAGCCATTTCTGGCAACTTTAAGCTCAAATTATTTACGTGAAGGACCATTTCTGAAAACAGATTCGTGTTCAGCACACGAAAGTCATATAGAATCACCACCAACCCTTCAATATACTGGACCTTATTGCCTAGTGAAATCAACAGACCTAGGTTCAAGTCTCGGCATGGACATGGAATAATTTGTCTTTTTTTTTCTTTTTACAAGTTATGTACAACATTGTACATATCCTGTGGAACGTCAAAGAAATAAATGTACATTTCGAAATATGCTTTCATAATGCAAATAGGTTATTAATCCAAAGTAAAAACTGAACTATTTAAAAATCTTATTTGTTTAAAAAACAAAATTTTCGACCGATGGTTCCTATGACAGCTATTACTATAGTCATCCGATCTGGCTGGTTCCGACAAATGTGCAGCGTAGTTGTACCAAAAGACTTCGTGCCAGATTTGGTTAAGATAGCTTTAAAACTGACGGAGCAGATAGCATAGAAACAGACGGACGGACAGACGGACATGGCTATATCAACACAGCTCGTCATGCTGATCAGGAATATATATACTTTATGTGGTCGGAGATGCTTCCTTCTATGCCTTACAAATATCTCGACAATTTTAATATACCCTCTACAAGGGTATAAAAATCAAAGGCTCTATATAAGTATAGCAGAAAGTAAATTGGAATTTAAAGTCAGACAATTCTAGTTTCTGTCCATTTTTTCAAAATAAAACACCCCCTCTTAGCTAGTGTGGTTATCGCATTTCTGTTGAAACAACCTAAGCATATAGATCATCAAATGCTCTTATTATGAGAAAATACATATTTAAATTTATGGGAGGAACACTAGATTGTCACTCTAAGGGCAGATTTCTCATCTTCTGCATAGCTATATAGCTATATGTCACATAAACTTACAAATAGTAGAGTAAATTGTGAGCTTATCTGACACATAGCAGCTATCGGCCCTAAATCTGTATAGGAACTGTAGAGGCTACTTGATTCAGCATAAATTGTTATATGCTTACATGTAGATGATAAATTCTATGCTGAATCAAGTAGCCTTTTCACAGTTCCCATAAAAATTTTTTTTTTGGCAATGAATCTAGTTTTCCTCCCATAAAGTTCTATATGTATTTTCGTCTTAAACAGGCTGTTACTTTGCCAAATAAACTGATATAAATGCATAAAAATCACATAATTAGATCATATATTTGGCTATATGCTCAAATAGCCAAAATATTTATCCAATTACCCCGCTACTTTAAACGGGATGATTTAATATGAAAAAAATGCCATAAATCGAGAGAAGTCTGACTTCAGAGGCCAATAAGAACACTTCCTGCTGTATTTGTATAGCGCCTTTGATTTTTTAAAGATGCATTGATATTTGCTCTGTCGAAAATAGCTCATTAATCCAGATATTTATGCCTAGTGTGGCCTCCACAAATCCTAGAGTGCTAAAAACTCAACATTTTCGTTTCTCCGCCATATCTTGGAAACAATAGCTATTGGAGCTAACCCGAAACCGGGTTTGGAATCAGTGAACATAAGCTTATCAAAATTTCAAATCAACAGGGCTGCACCTCACAAAGTAGTTAATTTTTTTGGCCTGTGTAAGTGGTGATGACACGTTTATTGCCTGAGAGTAACGAGTATTCTATAAAAAAAAAAAAATTCCCTCGTGGCGAGTGCCATAATATTTAAGAAATGACAGAAATGAAAGAAAAAATGAAGTGGCAAGCCGTATGGAAGAAATTATATAATTTTCCTCATTTCAAGAAATGATGTTTCATTTCTTTGGTGGAAATAGGCCAATAGACTGAACAACTAACTGAGCAAGAACAATTGAACAACGCTTACTGAACAACTCAAACTGAACCAAAATGAACAATTGAAGAAGAACGTGTTGACTTTTTCAGTTAAGTGAGCAACTGAATTTTGTTCTCTCACTCATGAACAACCCAACACTATTCCAAACCCTATCAAAACATGACGATAGGCAGCCCATTGTTATCGATATCGCGCGCTCTGCCACCATCAGCTGCGAGCGCTGCCACCGTCGACTGCGCCCAGCGGCCTATAAAACCAGAGCATCAGCGCGGTGAGAGCTCAATTAATCAGCGGCATCGGTAGAGTCAACATCTTGGAACAGCAGGACCAGCAGTAAGTATTAACCACCCCAACCAAGGAATCTTGTGCGATTTACGAATCGGCATCTGTGGCTGGATGAGATTCCCGGTTGAATAGCACCGACGCTCGGCCAATCCGACTCCCAACGCCTGATCTTCTGACCGGCGGCGGGTTAGCCTCAGATTGTACGATTTTCGAATCGGCTCCCTGACCAAAATGCCAGGTAAGTATTAACCACGCCAACCAAGGAATCTTGTGCGATTTAAGAATCGGCGTCTGTGGCTGGATGGGATTGAATAGCACCGACGCCCGGTCTTCTGACCGGCGGCGGGTGAGCCTCGAGTTGTACGATTTTAGAATCAGCTCCCTGACCAAAATACCAGGTCGGATGCACCAGTGAAAATTTTCGGACAGAGTACGGCCACAGCACTCGCGGGTAGGCGCGTTCCAACAAGTACGACTTGGAACGACCCCCGGTGCCTGGGTGGTCCCCACAAGTCGAGACCAAGGAGAACAAGTAACCCACGAGATAGAAATAAAGAAAAACACCTGCACCCAGCACAACTCTGACTATTTACACTTGGCCCTCGCTTAACACGGACTCGTTTAGCACGAACTCGGTCTTACACGGTTACAAATTTGCTACCTTCCCCCTTTTAACACGCTGAAAACCTCGTTCTTACACGATTGCAAAATATCGAAATAAGTTGGTGCAAAAAGTTGGTACAGCTTGATTAAATCAAAAAGTTAATAAATAAAATATACAAATTTCAGCTTTAACACAATGGCAGAAAGAAAGAACAGAACTCCTTTAAAACGAAAAGTCATTTCTATAGAAACAAAAATACAAATTCTAAACCGCTTAGACAATGGTCAAACTGCCACGGAAATTGCAAAAAGCCTTGACTTAAAAGAGGCAACAGTTTGCATTATCAAACAAAATGAAACTGATAGGGTCATCTATATCTACAAAATTTACCAGTAGAGCACCTATTTTGGAGAAAATGGAAAGAGAACTTAGCATTTGAATTGACGATAGCTACAAAAAAAAGATTCCTTTAAGCCAGCGGATCATTCAGGAAAAGGCACTCACGATTTATGAACTGCTCAAGCAAAATGGAGAGCTTTCTCTTCCAGCATAGATTTCGTTTGCTAGTAATGGATGGTTCGAGAAATTTAAAAATCCATTCATAGCATCAAATTTAAAGGCGAAGCGGCATCGCCCGATGATGCAGCTGCTACCACATACCCAGAAGAAATTCAGGGGTTCATTGAAGAAGAGGAATTCGTGGGTGACCAAGTTTTCAATGCTGTTGAAACTGAACTTTACTGGAAAAAAATGCCAAATCTAACTTTTTTATCAAAGATTAAAAAAGTAGCTCCCGGCTTTAAGGCACAAAAAGATCGTTTCGACGACATGGCATTTGATGATGTGCAAGAGTTGTTTGAAGATGGAGAAATTAATGACGAATCATTGCTTGAGATTGCTGTGAATGAAGCAAACAATTCGAAATCAGATGACAGCAGCTCTGAAGAAACCGATCCGATTAGTTTAACGTTAGAAAAGCTCCAAGAAGGATTCGCATATGCTAGCAGCTTGGAATCGTGCTTATTAAATTCAGATCCGGTCATCGAACGACGACTTAAGTTAAAGAGAGAGTTGGAAAAAATACTTTTGCCTTGTAAGGAGTGCTATAAAGAAGCTTTAAAAGCTACCAAACAATCGAAAATGACTGATTTTTTTGATAAGGAGAAAACATGTTGAAACAAAACGGCTTAAACTATAGATGCCACCAAATGCATTTCAAATTTGATATAAATAGAAACATACGATCTTCTTACTTTTTAACATTTTTGAGTTTTTAAAAAGTTTACCCTGTTAATTATATGAAGTAACTTTTTTAATTTAATACCAACTTTTAATTTTCAAAATATGAACGATATACATATATTTCAGGCATATACATAGTAACCAAAAAAAATTTTTTTGTTGCCAATTTTGAATTTCAGAAACGTAACCCCTTATTTTGTACTGAATCCATGTTTCGCTTAACACGATTTCGCTTAACACGAGGTTTTCTAGGAACGTAACACCCGTGTTAAGCGAGGGCCAAGTGTACTTGGAATATCTCTTATATGCTCTCTTATTCCAGTAAGCACCGGAACCAAGTGCGTTACATTCCCCCTCGGTATCCAGGAGTGACTGGTAAAGAAAATCTGGAGCCGACGCCAAATGCAGATGCATTTGCCCTCAACCCACAGCCAAAGGAGGTAACAAAGCCGAGAGACAACACACGCGGAGAATTCCGAAAACAACGGCAGCAGCAGCAACAACATGACCATAAAAAAAAAGCCCAATAATCGAGTTCAGAAACGCGTGGCTGGAGGTTCTGTACCGCCCAAGCTTCTGCGTGATGTCATTCAGGTGAATCAATGTACCAGCTATTAGCAAATTGCCAGAAATATGCTCAAATTGCTGCAGCCCTCCATAAAGAGTGGTCCACAAGCCCGTGAATGATGAAGCGTTGCAGGAGAAGATTTCCTTCTTGTAGGTTGGAAATACAAAATTGCACATAGAGAAATACAAAATTTAACACTTTATTCTTTTTTCGCCAGCAAACCGACGGAGTCAAGGAGATGGTGATGACATGGAAATTTCGCCTAAGGCCATTGACATTACAATATTCCATCGATTCAAGTAGAGCTTGAGTGGTCTGCCCAGTCGACCGACCAATTGTATCCCAAGTTAATTTTAAAATCCCCAGCACTAAACTTTTCAAATATTCATTCACTATGTGTTGTTTGTTATTTTTTGTTCAAAAATAGAAACACAAACAGTGATATGAACAAAATATTATTAATTATATTATATTAAATAGCTGCTATATAAACAACTAGACACTAGGCACATTTCTCTTGGGCGAAAATTATAAGCACACACACACACCAATAGATTGAGAGAAGCTTGGCTTATGGATCTTTGGGCTGTGTAAAGCCAAATATTTATATTTGTTAGTTTTTTAAAATAATTTTTGGTCGATAAGCAATGGTAATCCCAATTGTACGAATTTTTTTTAAGGAAAAAGAATCAATTAAAGGCGGTGACGTGACATAAAGCTCACGGACATAAGCCCATATGAAAATTAGTCGTAGTGTACGTCGAAATATCGCTCAGATTTGATATGGGCGATAAGTCAGCATGAAATACGGACATAATGCCCCGATTTTTTCGGACTTATGGCCCATGTTAACATTTGAATTCAGTGTCGGAGCAGCTAACAATGTGGAAATATATGTTTGACATTATGTTATAAAAAGGATGGCAAACATAAAAGATTGGAGACAACGGCTCAAATTTCCGAACTCTCAGTTGCTGAAAGAATCCGGACGACAAAAAGTGGTAAATTTGACGGCAGAGACTAGTAACGTTCAGAAAACCAGCTAGTGGGATCAACTTGTTGTGCAATATGAGCTGCTCGCTCCAAACGAAACCATTTCCAGGGAGCTCCTTCAACAGCAATTGGTGCCATTGAGCCATGTGATTAACAGACAACCGACCACAGTATAAGGAAATAATTATATATTTTGCATGATAACGTTATGCCCCATCTTGATTGCGTGGCGACGCATCGTCCAAAACAAGCCATAAAATTCGAGTTCTAGCTCCACCCGCAGTATTCACCAGATAATGCTCATTCAGATTCAGGTCTTAATACCGGAACCGTTAACCGAAATAAACCGTTTCAAATCACTTACCGGAACCGATACAAATTTTTCTTTGAACACGGAAAACCGTTTACCGTTATTATTGGAACCGATAGCACCGGAACAAAACTGAAACGTTGGTACCGGTACTGTTTCGGTTTTTATATTCTGTACCAAAGGTATACAGAGTATATTAGGTTATGTTGAGATGGCTAGGGACAGTAAGACTGTCCCTACACTTAGGCCAAGATCGGCCCATTGCGATACCATATAATTCCCTATTTAAGCCAGGGGGCGTTCCTCCCGACTGAACCATTGTGACAACGTTAAGAACTTCAGTAGAGACGGAATCTCTATCTCGGACACTTCCGAGAGATTGAGGAGAAAGGGGTGGCCAAGAGTTTTGAGTCTCATTCAACTAAAAGCTGGGCAATGGCAAAGAAGATGCAGTAATGTCTCCTCCTCTTCCTCACACTTGCAGCTTCTACAGAAGTCGTTGTGAGCGACGCCCAAGCGTGCTGCATGCCAGCCGATGAGGCAGTGACCCGTTAGGGCCCCAACCAGAAGTGAGATGTTTTCCTTAACTCCGTGAGCGTCTTGGCGTTATTGGTGTACGAGTCAAGGGCCCTTAGAGCTGCTCGACTATCTGAGTAAATGTATATGTTCCCTTCTTCGATCATGAGTGTGCTGAGGTATTTGGCGGCCTCCTGGATGGCAACCAATTCTGCTCGATACACACTGCAATGATCAGGGAGCCGGAATGCGATTTCCGTATTTAAGTCGGTGGAGAAAACTCCCTCTCCTACTTTGTCATCGAGCTTAGATCCATCTGTGTAGATATTGATGGCATTTGCTCTACTGTGGGGCAAGTTATCCCAGTCGCGTCTACTAGGTATATTGACGTCATAAAATTTCTGGAATGACGTTGTGGGTATACAATACCCAGTTTGACGAGTTTTGACGAGTTAGTATAGTTGAGTGTCCTGAGGTACCCGCGTTCCAGGCTTCAGACTCTCTTAATCTCAAGGCTGTAATGCCCGCTAACTCTTTAGACATCAAGTCTAGAGGAAGAAGATGAAATATTGTGATTAGTTCTTCCGTTGGGGTGGTTCGGAGGGCGCCACTTATGCGTATTCTCTCTCAGCACTTCTCTGTATAGCCAGTGAACTTTGCTGGGGAAAACCCCCATTTACGGCCTATCGCCTGCTTACATGAGAAGACAGCAATGGATGCCTTCCTTAATCGCTCAGAAATATTGTCGTTCCAGAGTAGTTTTCTGTCTAGTACGACGCCCAGGTACTTGGCAGTGTTTTGAATTCCTAACTTATATTGGTTTAGTTTAGGAGGGATAAGATCTGGGACTTTGTATCTCCGTGTGAAGACAACTAGTTCCGTCTTTTTCGGATTTACACTCAGGCCGCAAGAAGACGCCCATTCAGAAAGTGCCGCCAGCGCGGTCTGCATGAGGTCACATAAGGTTTGTGGAAAACTTCCGCATTTGAATATAGCAATATAGCGGAGGGCGCCACTTATGCGTATTCTCTCTCAGCACTTCTTTGTATAGCCAGTGAACTTTGCTGGGGAAAACCCCCATTTACGGCCTATCGCCTGCTTACATGAGAAGACAGCAATGGATGCCTTCTTTAATCGCTCAGAAATATTGTCGTTCCAGAGTAGTTTTCTGTCTAGTACGACGCCCAGGTACTTGGCAGTGTTTTGAATTCCTAACTTATATTGTTTAGTTTAGGAGGGATAAGATCTGGGACTTTGTATCTCCGTGTGAAGACAACTAGTCTTACAGTCTTCTAGAACACCACTATCGGCATCTGCAAAAGCCACCACCACGTGTCCCTCCGCCTCCATGAGGAGCAGCAATTTGTTGATTGCTACGACCCAGAGAAGCGGGGAAAGAACGCCCCCTTGCGGGGTGCATCGGTGTACGAATCTACGAGCAGTTGCACCACTAAGACTTGAATTCACTGTTCTACTTGAGAGCATAAGGTTGATGAATCCAACCAGTGGCGCATCCACTCCCACATCCTATATAAAAATATGTGCACTTTTACCTAAGTTTGAAAGTTTGAAAAAGTAGTGAATAGTATTTTAAAGAAACCATTATTTCAGAATAAAGACTCAAATTTAAAAATAATATCGCTAGTTTATTTTTTGTAGAGATTTGAGTGGCCACAGATATATTAATGACTTTTCTCGGAGATTCATTTTTATCGACCTCTTTAAAGTTTAGTTAATTTGCGATTTCACAGAAAAATATATTTAGCTTTATGAGTTTCTTACTTTAACTAGCGATTTTATAATTCGTTGGATTTGATTAAAATAATTTTTTCCATGGTGTGGTTTTCATTGAGTGATCTCATGGTTACTTCATTTAAGACCCAGCCTTGGTTTTGTTGTCAACATAATTTAATACAACTACGGACTTAGCGCCCATGGGCCTTATGTCCGGGCATAATGCCGGACATAATGCCCAAAAAGTTTTGAGTTATACTAAGGATTTCTGCCGGCTAGAGGTTAATGTTTTTGACGTGCTTAATTAGTTAAGCAAAACACGATTTTTGGTTTTCCAATATATTATATTTTGAAACCCTTGGAGATTTCTTCAGGGCTGTAACAAAACATGGGTCACTAACAACAACAACACAGTTTTGAGTTATATTTCAAAGTTGTGATCGAAGTTTTTCATATGGGCTTTATGTCCGTGGGCTTAATGTCATGTCACCATTAAAGGTCTTCTTTTATTTTGATAAAAATTTAGTTTGCATATTCAATTGCTTCGTGACTAATTATATTAGCACCCTGTTTCTCCAGACGTAATGATAATGCCTTAATGGGTGGCATTCCCTTCTTGATCGTTTCCTTGGAGTTGGCTACCTCTCTCTCATCCAACGCCCATTTCGAAATCAGCGTAGTTAAATTTCCATATATAAATCATCATAAATGCAGCGAGAAGAGAAAATTGGGATCTTGGTCCCTTTGCATGCGGATGTGATGCTTGTAGCGCACAAAACTCCTAAACGATTCCTGGCAGCCGTTTCCTTGTTGGCACTTGTACAGCGGATAACCATAGGTTTGATGCTCCCGATGCCATTGCAAATGACGCCGAAAGCCGGTTTTGTATTTGAACGAGGCAGGGCACTCGACATAGGTGCAAGGATACGAGACAGGCGAGTGGTTGGTAATATGCTTCATAATGGAAATGTAGCTATCGAAATGCCGACCACTATCCTTGCAGCGAAAATCCAGATCCTTACGCTGCATCAAGGAACCATTTGGATGCTTCTTAAACCTGTGTTGCAGCAAACTGGACGAGCTCTCCGTAATGGATCCACAATCGCGGCACAAATATTTCGGTGATCTGCGTTCGGTTAAGCTGTGTAAGCGAATCTGGGAAAAATAATCATAGAATACACAACAGCAGGTGCAGAGGATTTGAGAGCGATTTGCTGGATGCTTGAAAATGCGGCCAAGTATGAGATCATTGGGCGATAGTACTTAAGCCACAAATCTGGTTGCTGGTGCTTTCTCAAGATGGGGCTCCATCTCATTCTCTGTCAATTCGACAATGGGTTCTGCTTTAAATTCCTGCACTTCCACCTCCGCCGCTTCCAGTTTTGACTGCTCTGCTTCCAGTTCCCACTGGGGTTCCTCTTTGATGTCTTTCATCAGAAACTCCTCGCTTTCACTGACTACTGCATCAACCAAGTCAACGGGTTTCATATCCACGCATTCAGGTTCGCTTCTGGGATCTTTCTTGTGTGCCTCCTGCCATCGTCTCAGCGTCTGGCCCATGTGAAATACCTCAGAGAGACATTTCTCGCAAATTAAAACGCTCTCCCCCTGCTGGAATTCAACCTGAATAGGCAAAAAACCCTGGCCTGAGTCGGCTTCATACATACAAACTGTTTTGTTTGTGGCTCACCTTAATGCCATAGCCCGACCAGAGCGGCTGTAGCAGCTCATGGACTGATTGAAATTTCTTATCTTTAAATTCTATTTCCAGAAAATTGCTGTCCAGGCATAAAGTGCATAATTTCTCCTTAACATCATGTTTAGCCTTTTGCTTCGGCATTTTTTATTTGTCAACAAAGCGCTGGTGTAAAACAGAGTTGCCACACCGAGTTGACCGAAACCATTGTTGAACGGTGTTTAATCTAGAAATAATGAATTAGTTCTTTTTTCCTAAGGCTTGGTACGGAGATACCCGCGAAATACCTGCAAAATCAAAAACTCCATATAAAAAAAATGATTTCCCCCGCCCCCACAATAAAAATTTTTGAATAACTCCCACAATTTTTGAGATATCGATCTCAAATTTAAAACTTACATTTATATTCGCAACATATATAAGCCCTGAAATTCATCAAGATCGGATGATAAATAGCCGAGTGAAAAAATGTTGCATATTTTTCGGCTGTCCCACCTCAGGCACACAGGAAGGCTATTAAACATTTCTTTCCATGAGTAACGGGTATATCGCAGTCGGTTAGAGCCAACTTTAACTTACGCTCTCGTTTTCGTTGTCACGTTGTGCCGCAGTTTTCAAAAATGAGTAATAAATGGACAACTTTTCATTGGAGGAGAAGGTGGACCTAATTAATTTAATAAAAGAGAAACCTATGCTGTTGAAGCTCACCTATAAACATATGGGAAAGTATAGGTGCTGCCCTTGGAGAGGAAAGTAAATGTAGCAGAGCTCGCCAATAACCCTCAACAGGTTTTTCAGTGCGATCAGCCCACTGACAAAACAGAAAAAAACAAAGCCGACTCGGTCTCTCACTGAGCAAAACTCTTTTTTTCCCTCCTCATGTGTTTTCTGTTGAGCATTTTCGGTTGATCAAAACAAACGAGACGGTCTGTCAATAACAACTGAGAGGGAAATACATTTTTATTAACAATGGCTTTGGATAGCAAGCAATCAAAAATAATGAAATTTTTTAATCGAATTAAACATTTTTCGGCAAAATGCTGTAAAAACGTATATACTATTTTACAACAAAGAACGAGCAAAAATAAATTTGAGTGGCCGATTTTTCATGGAATCTGGAATTCGTGGTCTAACGAGGAAAATTAGTTTCAGAATATTAGGAGATATTTACCTTAAAGTAAACAATTACCCCAGGACCTAATATGGTATGTAGTGAGGTAAAGTTGCTGACCGGCTCCCAGCGCGATCCTGGCTTACTGCGCCTCAAGTCGACTCACTGAATTTATGTTTTAAGTTTGGAATTACCCATGTAATTGAGTTTAAGTTTGGAATTTCCCATAAAATTTAGTTTTTAGTTGGGAATTACCCATGAAATTGAGTTTAAAGTTTGGCATTACCCATGAAATTGAGTTGGTGACCCCTGGTTACAGAGTAAGTGATGTTATTAGGGTTGGTGCTTCTGGCTTGTCAAAAAAACTCCACCAGTGACAGCTACGATAACAATCAAATAAAATCGCAAAAAAAGTAAGCATAGCGACTCTGCGACGCAGTTGATGTCGTGTAAATGTTTGGCGATAACCGCAGACGTTGCGATACCTTGGTCTTTCTGAATCAATTTAAGCAATATTCCAAACTACTTCTCAGACACGCGCAACATTAGCTTAAAACGATTCTAGTCAAACCAAGAGAGGATGTTATTCAGTCATTAGTTTTGTTTTAGGCACGTTATACATAAATATGTTCTCGACGGCAAAATTACATGCACTCGGCATCGTCCATAAAGTCATCCAACAATTCGTCCATTGCTGAATCAACTTGGTCTGGTGAACATTCATCTGCAAAAGTTGACAACATTAAAACGTAGAGCTTAAAAGCAGTAAAAGAACATTCCATCATTTCAACTTCACGATGCAATTCGCTTGCTCTCTTACAGAAGAATATCTTTAGTGCTTTTAGATGGTATCCTTATTTCATCAACAAACCTTAAAAACATAGCTGACGGGACGTCAAACGTAATTGGGTACAGATTTCGTGAACAGAGCGCTGCTCACAATACTAGCGGACAAACTGGCCCAAGTGCCTTTGTGCCCTACAAAGTGAACACCCTATTTATATTGCAATAAAAAGCAGCTTCTTTAATTATACTCTGTACCAAAGGTACACAGTATATTAAGTTTGTGCAAAAGTATGTAACAGGGAGAAGGAATCATTTCCGACCCTATAAAGTATATATATTCTTGATCAGCATCAACTGTCGAGTCGATTAAGCCATGTCCGTCTGTCTATCTGTCTGTTCGTATGAACCAACAGATCTCAGAGATAGAGGTTTAACATGTATGGGACATATATTTCTTATACTTGCCACGCTCCCCCCGACCCTGCAATTTAGAAAAAACGTCATATCTCCCACAGTTTTTTTAGATAGATGGTTCGTACCTTCTAGAGATATTTAGTTATCAAGATTATTTCGATTTGCCGCAGAAATGATACCGATCGGATGAACGATACTCAAGTTATGAACAAAAAAGTATTCGCTGCGGCAGGACAAATAATGTACAATCCAGCTCAAGGTGAATTTACTAACAAGGTGACGTATTTCCGATATGGTGAGGGACCATAATTTATTTTGACCTCGCTAAAACACACATATGAACCGATAACACATACACTATTTTTAATAATTTAAATTTTATTTGAATTATAAGCAAATTTGCACTAACAATGAAAAAAATCGTGCGCTACATAACCTTACTCGACGACGCACAGTGGTCCAGAATCGTTTTGCCTTGAACAAAATTCTGTAACTTTTGATCCGCTCAATATTTCGAATGCATTTTTTTTGTTTGATTAAAAATTGTTCAAGGGGTTTATAGTTAAGAGTTGATTAAATTGGCTAAGTAGTTCCGGAGCTATAGAGCTCCAAAGTCAAAATTTTGTAAAATATGTTTCCTTTCAAGCAACTGTAAGCCATATTAATAAAGCTAGGGTGCTGATTTTTGGTCAGAATCTATATAAGGTAATGCCCAGCTATTTTTCCAAAACTACAATTTAGTCGGTCAAGGTTTAGGTGCATTTCTTATATTATTAAAATTTTTACACCTCGTGTTACCTTTATTGCGCCTAAGTCCACAAAAATTGGTGTAAGGTTTAAAATTTTTATCGCACTTATTTTTTTTGGTTGTTTCCAGATATCTACAAAGTTTCGAGCCAATCGGACGTCATTTAGATATAGCTTCCATACAAAATCAATATTTTTTCAAATTTTTTATGGAAAAATTCGAATTTTTAGTAAATATTTTTTAAAATCATATTTTTATTTGTGTCAATTGGGTTTCAAATTAGTGTTTTAGTTGATTCCATATTTCTACCAAGTTAAAAGCCAATCGGACATCATTAAGATATAGCTGCCATACAAAAATTAAATTTTTTCATACATTTTCGCGAAAAATATAAAAATGAAGATATTTGTTATGCAGCATGCATGTTACACAGAGCGGACGAGTCGTGAGCGGTTTTTTCCTTGCGAAATTGATTCATATACCTCTCGAACATCACGTTGCATACGTTACAATGACGATACGAGCCGTGTGCGAACGTCCTAAGGCGTACACAAAGAAACCTTGACTGTTTTTACATAAGGTACTTTTCCTCGAGCTGGGTCTCGATCGGTGTCGGCTAATGCTATTTTCCTTAAAGGCGACATATTAAACTGTAAAATTAAGCAATAAATTTTTTAAAGATTTTGAAGACAACTTTTGCCAGCCTCGGAAAGTTTAAAAATAGATGTAAAATAGGTACCTGCGGCAAAAGCAATTGTTCACAAACTTCAACTTCGATTTTGAAATTTTATATATTTATAAAATGAGAAATAGTACACCTATCCATATATCCATTTAAGTTTTGAACAACTTAAAAATTCTCACTATGGCCGAAGATATGATAAGTCAAACTTAATTGACAAACCAACATTTTTGCATTTTTCGGATTGCGAAATATTGACTAAGTTTAGGCGGCTGTAACATTTATATTCGTAAACATATCAAAACAATATTTTGGCTAGCTTAATTTGTGTATTTAAGCTGTCGATTTATCTAAAAAAAAATTTACCTTTTCAACAAAAATGAAATTAAAGTTTCAAGTAAGAGCACTGTAGTCGAGTTTCCCGACTACAAAATACCCTGTTCAATTGAGACAAACATTCAAACACACAAACATACACAAACGCACACACACACGCTCACACGCGGCCTGCTGCCTGCATGCACTGGCCGCCCACCGCTCCAAGAAGCAAAATTATTTCGTGTATAACTTTGGTGTTTTAGCTCGGATCTTATTTTCCGTTTGAGAGTAGTTAGATATGAGGCCTAATATATATTAAGCCACGAGGTTCTAACTTTAAAATTGTGGCTGTGACAGTTTTTTGCAGTTTAAGGGGGGAGGGGGGGGAATTTTCAAAATCTGAAACAAACTTGATCTGGGTACGGTATGCATGCAAGAATTTAGGTCTCTATCTCTTATGGTCTTTGAGATCGACGCGTTCATACAGACAGACAGACAGACGGACAGACAGACAGACGGACAGACAGACAGACAGACGGACATGGCTATATCGACTCGGCTGTTGATGCTGATCAAGAATATATATACTTTATAGAGTCGGAGAAGCTTCCTTCTGGCTGTTACATACATTTGCACAACTTCATGATCCCCTTTTCCCATTTTTAATGGGAACAGGGTATAAAAATAGGAACCCTTGACAGAGGGCAGGTGTGTAGAATACGTTACCTTCTTAGTAAATTCACATTGATCCACCTCTTTTACCTTTAAATCAGACTGTTCTAAAAACTCAGGCTTTAGTTGCTTCAAAACTGTACACTTTAAATGCTTTACAAAAGTTGGATGCGATATCTGTAAATGTTACACATACCAGCACGAGAGAATGGCGATGTAGATTGCTATCTATGTGAAGTAACTTTTGTTATTGCAACTCCAGATATGGGCAGTCGTCCAAATAAAATTAGTATTTTGAAAACTACCAGCAATATTTTTCTTATAGTCCATCTACCTCTTATCTAGCATGGAGCGTATAGTTTTTGAACAGGGAACGTTTACCGGACGTCCAGTTAAAAGCGGAAACATCTCGGCTATATATAGTCGGCGCGAAAAAAATCATTTACGAAAAGTACCTAGTCCCTTACCTATTGACAAGGTAAATGAAAAGTAAAACCTAGGTTAGGTAAAAAATACTCGAATTTGAAAATACCGAGGTAAGGTAAAAGGTACACAAAATATGTATCTATGTATGTACCTGGGTACTTAATATACTCTGTAAATCTTTGGTACAGAAAATAACATTGCGGTAGTAATGCCGTATCTACGATATTTAAATGAGGCTGTAGGCGATGGTACAACATTGAGATGCGGTAGTATGAGGTGATAAGATCATGAAAATGAAATATCGAACTATTGAAATATCAATTGTAACACAAAATGGGATTTAGTTTTTCATAAATGTCCATACGCAATATATTTTGTATGTAAATATAAAATAGATCGACTGACATAAATAAAAAGGGCATTTTGAGGTAGCGAAAATTGCGTTACTCCGCTGCAATTCTCTGCATCGCACACGCGGTTCGTTTGGCGCCACACATCAAATTTATCAGTTATATACAAACTTTGGCCGGTGGAGTATTTTACTATCGGTCTTAATCGACTTTCTTGATGTGTTTAGTGAGCTAGTCATGGAATTCTTTGCCTGTTAGTCAACGATCGGTTTTATTACTTCATCACCCCATTTGTTGCACACTCTGATCTGTTACAGTCTTTATGAACCAATACAAAATATTACCGTTCTACGTAATTCATTTTTGCGGATTATCCTACTAGGTAACTATGCGCCTCCGAATTTCTTGTGATGACACAGCATCACGATATATCATATGATGTATAGTATGTGATGCTTGAAATCGCTTTTGATTTAATTTAATTTATTTTAAAGGGTCATATTTAGACAAGCACACCATACGATCATCGGTTGCTGATGAAATTATCTTACATCCTTCGTCCTTTCGAGACAAAGGCACACAGAGTATATTAAGTTTGTGCAAAAGTATGTAACAGGGAGATGGAATCATCTCCGACTTTATAAAGTATATATATTCTTGATCAGCGTCAACAGCCGAGTCGATATAGCCATATCCGTCTGTGTGTCTGTCCGTCTGTATGAACGCATAGATCTCAGAGATGGTAAGAGATAGAGGTATTACATGTATGGAACATACATATAATTCTTATCCTTGCAGGCAGATCAGGTTTATTTTGAATTTTTGACACGCCCCCTCCTGCCCCCGTAATTTGGAAAAAACGTGTATCTTCCACAGTTTAGTAGATAGATGTTTGTTACCAGTGCTTGGAAGTACCTAGGTACAAATACCTAGGTACATACCTAGATACATATTTTTTTTTTTTTTTTGTACCTTTTACCTTACCTCGGTATCTTCAAATTCAAGTACCTTTTACCTTACCTGTGTCTTCATTTTCATTTACCTTGTCAAAAGGCAAGGTATTAGGTACTTTTCGTACGTGTTTTTATGCGCTCCAACTACATTTGAGCCGAGATGCTGCCGCGCTCTGTCATATTGAAAAGAAAAGTATCAGAGACCTTTTTTTGGCTTTAAGTGAACGTCCGGTAAACATTCCGGGTCCAATAACTATTAGCTCCAAGCTAGATAGGAGGAAGGCATACTTTTAGCTGTACTCCCATTTTCGCTTTCGCAAACATTTGGCGATTTAAGACTAATTTTGTACTAAAAAACGGTTTTAAATCCCAAAGCCGGCTGTATAAGAAAAATATCGCCGGTATTTTTCAAAATACACTTGGCCCTCGCTTAACACGGACTCTTTTAGCACGAACTCGGTCTTACACGGTTACAATTTTGCTCCCATCCCCCTTTTAGCACGCTAAAAACCTCGTTCTTACACGATTGCAAAATATCGATATATATTTTTTTTTGCTGTCAATTAACGCGATAGTGTCTTTGTGCTTGTGTCATACGCATGGGGTGCTTGTCGAAAAAGGAGAATCCCACATTTGATCTGTCAGATGTAAGCGTGTTTTAGTAGGTGCAAAAATCTTGAGCTTTGCAGACGCGTCAATAAAAAGTCAAAGATTGTTGGTAAGTAAAAAGGTGGTACAGCTTGATTAAATCAAAAAGTGAATACATACATAATTAAAATAAATAAATTTCAGCTTTTACAATGGCAGAAAGAAAGAACAGAGCTCCTTTAAAACGGAAAGTCATTTCTATAGAAACAAAAATACAAATTCTAAACCGCTTAGACAATGGGCAAACTGCCACGGAAATTGCAAGAAGACTTGATTTAAATGAGGCAACAGTTCGCACTATCAAAAAGAATGAAACTGAAATACGACGTGCAGGAAGCATTGGGTCATCTATATCTACAAAATTTACCAGTAGAGCACGTGCACCAATTTTGGAGAAAATGGAAAGAGCACTTAGCATTTGGATTGACGATAGCTACGAAAAAAAGATCCCTTTAAGCCAGCGGATCATTCAGGAAAAGGCACTCAGGATTTATGGACTGCTCGAGCAAAATGGAGAGCCCTCTTCCAGCATAGATTTCGTTGCTAGTAATGGATGGATCGAGAAATTTAAAAAAAGGTTCTCCTTAGGTTCTCTTCATAGCCTCAAATTTAAGGGCGAAGCGGCATCGGCCGATGATGGAGCAGCTACCACATACCCAGAAGAAATTCAGGGGTTCATTAAAGAAGAGGAATTCCTGCCCGACCAAGTTTTCAATGCGGATGAAACTGGACTTTGCTGGAAAAAAATGCCAAATCGAACTTTTTTATCAAAGAATGAAAAAGTAGCTCCCGGCTTTAAGGCACAAAAAGATCGTTTTACACTTTTGCTGTGTAGTAATGCATCAGGCGACTTTCAAGTGAAGCCAATGCTTGTTTATAAGTCTTTCAATCCCCGTGCGTTTAAAGGGATAGACCAGGAGCAAATTACCCGTTTACTGGAAAGCAAATTCCAAAGATTGCAAACAAAACAGCAGCTCTGAAGAAACCGATCCGATTAGTTTAACGATAGAAAAGCTCCAAGAAGGATTCGCATATGCTAGCAGCTTGGAATCGTGCTTTTTAAATTCAGATCCGGCCATCGAACGACGACTTAAGTTTAAGAGAGAGTTGGAAAAAATACTTTTTCCTTATAAGGAGTGCTATAAAGAAGCTTTAAAAGCCACCAAACAATCGAACATGACTGATTTTTTTGATAAGGAGCCACCAAAAAAGAAAACATGTTGAAACAAACTGGCTTAAAAATGTATCCAACTTCTAAAAAACCTTTAAGGTGTACTGTTTTGAAGGAAACACGTGAAGCCTGAATTTTTAGATGAGTCGGATTTAAAGGTAATAGAGCGGGATAGTTCAGCTAATGCTGAAATCATTTTTTAAACTTAATTGTCACGAAAGATGCTGAATGGGCTCTATCAAACACGTTATTTAAGCGGTTGTACAATTCTTCCTTAGCAATAGCAATGGCAACTTGGAATGCTGTTAGCAGATCCACAGTAGCAGCCATAGCTCGTAAATAACTCTCAACCGTTTTTTCAGTTCGCTCTGCTCACGTCACTGACCGAAAAACCAAATATAAAAGGGGCCTGGGCTTCCCGCAACCGAATGTGTTCTGTTATCGCTCTCACTGTTAAGTGGCTGTGGTTGACCACACAGCACTGATCGGTCTGACAGCAACCGAATAATAGGCCCAACTCAGTCAATTGGTCTTAAATTGGGTGCTTCTCGAAGAACAAACTCTCATAATGTTATTTGAAATGGTTGCAGACTCAAGAGAACGAGAGAGCGCGTATAGTTCGTCGCATACATTCATATCGTAAGCCGAGCCTTACATACCGATGCATACATACGAAGAAGACCTTTTGAATTCGGGAATTAGGCCAAACGGTCCCAAAAAGACCAAAGAGGAAAAAATCAAAAAAATGTGTTTCTCTCCTCTCACAACCAAATAGAAGCAGAGAGCGTAGTTAAAGGTTATTTCGTTACCTCTTTTCAATGTGGTCGCACGAAAGCTGTCGTTTTCTGACAAAGGCAAACGGGGGACCGATTTTTGCGACCTCTGGTAGCAGCAGATGAAATTGAGAACAGAAGTAGCACAAGATGGAACAGTTTTCATGACAGAATTCAAAGAATTTTAACACTAAGCCATAATTTAAAAAGTGTTTGTACAACTTTAAAAAACCATTATTTACATATGCAGATATTAATTATTTTGCATAAATTTAATAATATTACTGACATTTTCGCTAAGGCTATTGATCTTTAATTTAATTTTTTTATTGAGCTCCAGGCAAGTGGTACAAGATGATACTTATTTTTAACGCAATAGTCGTAACTTTGCGGGTCAAATCCCGTTGTAATTTAGAATTTTTTCTGACTTCAATGCTTGAATTATTTGTAATTTTGTGGTCAATTTAACGATACTCTTAAAAAAGAAGTTTTAAACGATTTTCCTTTTTTGAAAACTTGACTTCAACCGAGGCAAAGACCTTTGCTTTAAATTGATGGGAATTCCAAATAAATACAACAAAATTGGAAAATGTTTTAAAGATTGGCTCGTTAAAGAAATTACGGAAAATTTGGATACTTTTGTCAATGAGAGTTCAAATACAACGGATTTTGAAAACATTTACGATACCAGTAATGAAAGATTGGATGAAACTGACAATTGATATGAAAATTCTAATATTGAATTGCAAGTCTTCATTTAACTTTTCGATTATAGCAAATCTTTTGAATCTATACTTAAGTATACAAATAATTGACGAAATATTCGAAACTCTTGTTATATTACAAAAGCGAGATGTTATATGAGAAACATCATATGAAATTAAAATGATTCATTTTTAAACCTTATATTTGGATTTAAGTCCGTACAGTTAATATTTATTACTATTATAAATTGATGAACCATGCTTTTTAAATTAAAAGTACCTTTTTCTGTACCTTTACCTTTACCTAGGTACTGGAAGTTCCGGATACCTTTTACCTTATCTAGGTATATTTTGTGACACTTACCTTGTACCTTACCTAGGTAAGAAAATTGGGTACCTTTCCAATCACTATTTGTTACCTTTTAGAAATAGCTAGTAATCAATATTATTTATCGATTTGCTGAAGGAATGATAAAGATCGGATGAACGATACTCAAGTTATGAGCAAAAAACGGCCAGTTAACAGAACTGAACGACTTTTTCGACCGATATTTCCTATGGGAGCTATATTCTATAGTCATCCGACTTGGATCAAAATTTGCAATATTATGTGGTAGCATATAATATTGACCAATAACAAGTTTGGGAGCGATAGCATTGAAAACAAACAAACGTTTTTCTTACTAAGACTTTTTCCAGACGTAACTTTTGTATGGCTGCTATACTATATAGTTGTCCGATTTTCATCAAACTTGGTGGAATTATGTAAAAGCATAGAAAACTGATCATTAATAGGTTTGGGGGCGTTGACATTGAAAACAATAAAGTTTTTCTCACTAAAACTAGTTTTTCGACAGACCATTCCTATGGCAGCTGTATGCTATAGTCGTCCGATCCGGCTGGTTCCGACAAATGTGCGTGTTTGTACCAAAAGAATTCGTGCAAAGTTTTGTTAAGATTAAGCAATAAAACTGACGGAGGAGATAGCATAGAAACAGACGAACGGACGGACACACGGACATGGCTATATCAACTCAGCTCGTCATGCTGATCAAGAAAATATATACTTTATGTGGTCGGAGATGCTTCCTTCTATGCGTTACAAACAATTGAATAACTTTAATATACCCTCTACAATGCGTAAGTTAAAGTCGGCTCTAACCGACTTCATGGAAAGATATGTGCCTGTGTTTCAGAGGGGGGACAGCCGAAAAGAATGCAACATTTTGTAACCCGGCTATTTGTTATCCGGTCTTGATTCAGGGATTATAGATACTGCGAAAATAAATGTAAGTTTTCAATTTGAGATCGATATCTGAAAAACTGTGGAGTTACTCTGCATTTTTTAATGTAGGGGCGAGAGTGGGCGTGGCAAAAATTTGAAAATGGATCTGCGTGTAGACAATAGGAGTCTACATTTTTAATTTGATTGCCCAACTCTTGTAGTCTCTGGGATCTAGGTGTTCATACAGAAGGACGGACATGGCTATATTGACTCGGCTGTTGATGCTGATGCTTCTGCCTGTTACATACTTTTGCACCACTTTAGTACACCCTTTTTACTCTACGAGTAACGGGTCTAATTAATAATTTATTATAATAGCGTTATGGTTCTTTGGTCCCTAAACAAGGTGCTGGGGAAAAGTGACCCTGAGAAAGGGCAAGCCTAACTGAATACTCAGGAACGAGTTCTTTTCGAAGGAACAGAATCAATTAAAGGCCTTCCCGTTCATTTTGATAAATATTTAATTTGTATTTTAAATTTCCAATTTATGGCGTTTCTCCAGCTGTAACGTTAATTCCTTATAGGGTGTCTCCTCGGAGTTGTGCTCGCTATTATGCTGTAGCGAACAATTGCGTAAAGGACATTTTTAAATTGTATATTGTGGTAGAACCACTTGTTTCTTTCTTTCAGATGCAGCCGATTTATTATTCATATGCATACGCATGTGTTTCTTGTAGCGTACCCAACTCGTAAACGTTTCCTGGCAGCCGTTTCCTTGTTGGCACTTGTACAGCGGATAACCCGAGGTTTGATGCTCCCGATGCCAATGCAAATGCCGCTGAAAGGCCATTTTGAAATTAAACGAGGCCGTGCACTCTTCATAAGTGCAACGATACGAGACAGGCGAGTGGGTGGTAATATGCTTTATAATGGAAATGTAGCTATCGAAATGTCGACCACAATCCTTGCAGCGATAATCCAGATCCTTGCGCTTCACCAAAGAAGCATTTGGATGCTTCTTAAACCTGTGTTGAAACAAACTAGACGAGCTCTCCGTAATGGATCCACAATCGCGGCACAAATATTTCGGTGATCTGCGTTCGGTTAAGCTGTGTAAGCGAATCTGGGAAACATAATCATAGAATACACAACAGCAGGTGCAGAGGATTTGAGAGCGATTTGCTGGATGCTTGAAAATGCGGCCAAGTATGAGATCATTGGGCGATAGTACTAAAGCCACAAATCTCATTGCTGGTGCTTTCTCAAGATGGGGCTCCATCTCAATCTCCGTCAATTCGACAATGGGTTCTGCTTTAAATTCCTGCACTTGCTCCTCCGCCGCTTCCAGCTTTGACTTCTCTGCTTCCAGTTCCCACTGGGGTTCCTTTTTGATGTCTGTCATCAGAAACTCCTCGCTTTCACTAACAACTGCATCATCCAAGTCAACGGGTTCCATATCTACGCATTCAGGTTCGCTTCTGGGATCTTTCTTATGTGCCTCCTGCCATCGTCCCAGCGTCTGGCCCATGTGAAATACCTCAGAGAGACATTTCTCGCAAATTAAAACGCTCTCCTCCTGCTGGAATTCAACCTGAATAGGCAAAAAAACCCTGGCCTGAGTCGGCTTCATACATACAAACTGTTTTGTTTGTGGCTCACCTTAATGCCATAGCCCGACCAGAGCGGCAGTAGCAGCTCATGGACTGATTGAAATCTCTCCTCTTTAAATTCTATTTCCAGAAAATTCCTGTCCAGGCATAAAGTGCATAATTTCTCCTTAGCATCATGCTTAGCCTTTTGCTTCGGCATTTTATATTTGTCAACAAAGCGCTGGTATAAAACAGAGTTACCACACCGAGTTGAACGGTGTTTAATCTAGAAATAATGAACTAGTTCTTTATTCCTAGTATGGTACAGGGGACCAAAGAATTCACTAGCGATATGTCAAATCGCTCAAATATTTTCGCTATGCCACAGAACTTCGAATTTGTGACTTCCAACTTTCAAGGAGAACTGTGCAGATATGTAATCCTGAACATCTTTGACTATGTCAAGCACAAGCTCCAAAAACTGAGCACTTATGACTTCGTTCACTTAAGGCCGCGGGCATTTTTTTCAATAGGCTCGATTGCAGTCTAAAATGCAATAATTATCATTTAATTACTAAAATATGAAAGGCAAAATAACTTACAGCCTTCTATATGAATATTTAAATCACAGCAAAATGTACGTGCCTGCGCACGAAGATATGTAAGTAGAGGCACTCCTCAAGGAGGTGTTACAGGGTAACAGTCAAAGAATTGTTGCGACTCATGGAATTGAGAGGACACCCGGTGATAGCGTACGCGGATGACGTTGCCATAATCTCAAGAGGCAAATTTCCCCACACTCTCTGCAACCTGATGCAGGATGCACTCTCAACACTTTCAAATTGGACGACACAATGTGGTCTTGGAGTCAATCCAACCAAAACTGAACTCGTTCTTTTTACCCGCAAGTATAAGATACCAAATTTAACACCCCCACGACTAAACAACATACACCTAAAATTTAGCGATTCTGCAAGATACCTTGGTGTAGTGTTGGACAAAAAATTATATTGGCACTGCACTCTTCTCGTGCAATCGTGCGATTGGTCGTAAATGGGGATTTCCCCCTGAAATAGTACACTGGCTGTACACAGCCGTTGTACGTCCAATACGGAATCATCGTATGGTGGCCGGCTCTGTGGAAATTTTCCGTCCTCAGAACTATAACCAAAGTTCAACGTAGTGCTACATTATGCATGACTGGTGCATTGCGTACAACCCCAACAGATGCACTTTACATAATGTTACACCTTATGCCTCTAGATCTTCTGGGTAGAGAAATCGCCAGTAACGCCGCTCTCAGGCTGAGAGAAAGCGGTACCTGGAAAGATAGTAACTCTGGCCACTCCTCTATACTTCTGCATCAAGTGGCGGTACCGCCAACGCTTGACTACTGCATCCCAAGAATAACGTTTACCACCATGTATAAAGTCACCATACCGAGTTCCGGAACCGGAACCTGAACCGATACAAATATTTTTTTGAGAGCCGAAAACCGTTTACCGTTATTAATGGAACCGATAGAACCCGAACGAAACCGAAACGTTGGTACAGTTTCGGTTTTTCGCTTTCCACAGCGCATCGTAGCTTTGGTCACGCGTTGGAGATCAACCTACAGGATGCTAAAATACTTGCTGGCGGAAGACATCTTCAACATTTGCTCCATTTTTGTGGCTGCTTCTTCACCGGAATGTGTGGGACCAGCGGAGGTTGCCACAACTAAACTTCAAGCCGAAAATCTAGTTTTGGGTGATTTTTATTCCATTTGGATACACTGCAAATTGGAAATATTACAAAATTCGTCCCCTCTTGCGAAAAAGGTTTTTCAAAGAAAAGCGAGGGAAATCCTTTTTTGAAAACAAAACAAATTTGGCATATTTTTGGACCCTAGATATAACGTAACGCCAAGTACTGAGCACAAAAATACTTTATCTACTTTATTATATCAATCTTTTACAAAATATTTATGCACAAATTTCGTCGGTTGCTGGTCAATCACTGCTTAATGATGAATGCAGTTCTAATCAGGGCTGCAAACCAGTTTTGAACCGAACCGGTTCGAACCCGGAACTCCGGCTTTTTTTTTACTGTGAACCGAACCACGAGGACGAAAGTAGATGAATCCGAACCCGTTCCGAATCCAAGCTTTTGGTTCGGTTAAAAAAAAAACATACACAATAAAATTTATTTGGGTACCCTTCTATGAACTTAAGTCGACAATTAGAAATATAACAATACGGAAAGTCGGTCAAGGCAGACTATAATATATTTTGCACATGCGAAAGTGAATATATTATATGTATACACATTATACACCCAGCGCCACAAAAAAAGCCGCACCTCGAAAATTTATGAATTTTTCCATCACTATGCGGGGATTTCCCTAAATGCTGTTCTATGCTCATATTTTTTTTTTGGGGGGGTTCCCTTAAATATTCTTCACATAGATTCGTCATTTCAAGAGCTTAGTTGTAAAAATAGCTTTTTCTAGAATTTTATTTTTGAAGACACCTTTAAAAGTATGCCTAGAGGAAAGCAGTTCAGTATTCGGGAGAAGGAGAGAATTATTTTATTATCTGAACAAAATGTACCAAATCGTCAAATAGCAGCTCAGACAGGTTGTAATGAAAGTTCAGTGCGTCGATTTTTAAAAAAATATCGTGAGACAGGTGAAGTGGAAAGGAAGCAAGGATCGGGAATGAAAAAATGCACCACAGAACGAGAAGATCGTATTATCATGAAAACGAGCCTGCAGGATCGCTTTAAAAATGCAGCTGAGATAGCATCTGAGGTACGGCAACAATTTGCAAAGGATGTTTCGACCCGAACAATTCAACGTCGTTTAAATGAAGTGGGTTTCATGGCAAGGACACCTGCTAAAAAGCCACTCCTAAATAAAAGAATGAAGGAAAATCGGCTAAACTGGGCCAAGGAAAAAAAATTGGAGTGATTCCGAATGGTCACGAGTCCTATTTTCGGATGAGTCCAAATTCAATCTCATTGGACCCGATGGCTCTTGCAAGGTGCGCCGTAGAAAGGGCGAACGGTATTTGGAAAATTGCTGTGTGGGAACCGTTAAACCGCGGAAAAAGATAAAGATGATTCTGGACCTTGCCATCGGGCTCGATCTGTAAGTAATTCAGTGAGCTTTTGTTATTAAAACAACTTAATCAATTATTTTTGACCTTCTTCTTAACGAAAATAACAATTTTGAAGGAAGAATTTGGCATTAAGTCCCTAAATTGGCCCGGAAACAGCTCTGACCCCAACCCAATAGAGAATGTCTGAGCCCTTATGGCTGCGAAAATAAAAAAAAGAAAGCCTTAAACCATGGTAGAATTGAAGGATGTGATAGAAAAAGTATGGTTCGAGGATATCACTGAAGATATTTAAGCGCTTTGTACAATTCGATGCCCAATAGGGTAAAATGTGTAATTAAAGCATAAGGGGGTAAAAAAAAAAAATTAACATTAATTTGATACAAAATATATAATATATTAGATTATAGCAAATTATGTATACGTTTGGAAAAAATCATTATTTGTTGAGTATATGCACTATTATAATTATTATAATTTTTATACTCTGTACCGAAGGTACATAGAGTATATTAAGTTTGTGCAAAAGTATGTAACAGGGAGAAGGAATCGTTTCCGACCCTATAAAGTATATATATTCTTGATCAGCATTAACAGCCGAGTCGATATAGCCGTGTCCGTCTGTCCGTCCGTCTGTCTGTCCGTCCGTCCGTATGAACGAAGAGATCTCAGAGATGGTAAGAGATAGAGGTTTGACATGTATGGGACATATATTTCTTATACTTGCAGGCAGATCAAGTTTATTTTCAATTTTTGATACGCACCGTCCCGCCCCCGCAATTTGGAAAAAACGTGTATCTTCCACAGTTTTGATGATAGATGGTTCGTACCTTCTAGAGATATCTAGTCATCAAAATTATTTATCGATTTGCTGAAGGAATGATAAAGATCGGATAAACGATACTCAAGTTATGAGCAAAAAACGGCCAGTTAACTCCATCCACCCACCCACCCATAACCACAGCAACATACCATAACCGTTCAATACAGGCAATCTTAGTAAGAGAGAGAGAGATAGAAACTTAGTGAGCGCACCGCGTTGTGCTTTCTTATAGCGTCTCTCTCTCTCTCACTAAGATTGCTTCTCTTGAACTGAACGTTGTGGTTATGGGTGGCGGGGTTGGGGGGTTTAACTGGCCGTTTGACTCGTGAGCAAATGCGAGTGCAAGGGTACAGAGTATGTTATAGTCGGGCTTGACCGACTTTCTTTCTTGTTTTTCTTAAAGTTGTCATAATTATGAAAAGTCTCCAAAATTAATATGGGTCTGGAAAAAAACCTTTTTCTAAAAAACTAACATTCATAAAATAAAAATTGATATGCACTTTTATTTAAAAATATTCCATTGATCAGTAAAAAAAATAATTGGGCAATTCGGAAAACATTTATAGAAACCCCAAGCAAGAAAACATACAAGTATGTGAATATTAAGACTGCGGCTTTTTTTGTGGCGCTGGGTGTAGGTTCAGAGATGCTTTGTTCTGGCGGTTACTGACATTTACACAAATATTTTTTTTCCTTTGGTACAAAACATAAACAGACACTAAATCAGAGAAAACTGGCACAAATTTTCGATCTTATACATATACATATAGAAAAACTTCATTGCCAGCTTGCCATGAAGCTTTCCCTGCTTCACCGTGTAAATGCGGACTAACAATGAATCTAGGCGTCAAGTGTATACCTATAGTATTGTTATTTTAAATATATTGGGAAAAATGTGCAACGAACCAAGGTTCGAACCAAAACCAACGCCCAAAAACCTCGAACCTCAAATTTCCGAACCTTAACCGTTGGTAAATTTTGGTTCGAACCAGCAAACCGGAGGTTCCTAAAAAATTTTTGGGTTTGTAGCCCTGGTTCTAATACTAGTTTATCTGAAAGCGCCGACAAAGTTGAAGCATATATGATATTACAGGAAAAGAAACTTGGTGATAAAAACACTTCAATTCCCAGTAGGACCTGACACCATGAAAAATGCACATCTTTTCAACTTCTTTTTCACCAAAGAAGTAGTTCGCAAAACTGAAAAGTTCCATTCGCTTTTATTAAAGCGTGAAACCTTCAAAGAATGCATTTTTGGGATGGTATTTTAGCATGGGTTTTTATTGTTGCTTTCAACTTCGTGAATCGTTCGGGTTTCCCTTCCAATTTCTCTTTCTCAAAAAACAGTTCCAGAAGTCCATCCGTCGGAAGGGAATATTTCATGCATGCCGCGTTCGCGGCGCAAAGAATGTATGAATAACACTTTTTTTTGGAACCCATTTTGGATGGCGTGAAAAAGATATATTAGTTTTTAAGTTGGATTTTAAAAGTTATATTTGTTTGTTGTTATTCTATTTGTATTTGTATTTTATTTAATAGAGTTGACAAATTTAGCTGTCAACATAATAATATAAAAATTTTTTTTTTAAATATAGTTAATCCTAATCCCGCCTCCGTCCGATTTAAGAGAACATTTTTATGATGTGCTCCGACTCACATCAGGTGGGCGGAGGCAAAGATTTACAATCTCTAGAAAGATAAGTATATCAAAATATTACAAACATTTTCCAACATCGAGCCCTCAGAATTTAACAAATGGTATAAATCGTTATACAACGTGCATATAATTCGAAACGGGTCGTGAGATTCGAAATTTCATCTACTTATATATAAGAAAATTGGTCGCTGTTTCCTGTATTTTTGCATCTGTAGCCGCTTTGTATACTTTGTTTTTGATTATTTGAAACGCCTTTCTGTCATCGTCGAACGAATATCCTTTCTTTTTAAGTGACTCTGTGGATAAGGTATTTCGTGATAGTTTATATACATTTTGACTCTTACCATATATGCTGAGTTAAGTCTGTGGAAACTACTATATTATATTATTATTCATAAAATTCAGACATCTGTTTAATTTCCGATAAAAGTAAACTTAAATTTTTTTTAATTTTTAAGGCAAGTACTTGCTGCTTTTGCTGTTGATGCCAACTTCTTAATGCAAGCAAAACTTGTTAGAAAATTGAAGTTAGAGGAAATTAAAGAATAAGACGCAAAAATGTTCGACTTGTCCCGTTTGTCCTCTTTATTTTGCCTTCTTTCCCTTGACTTGCTTCGTTTGTCTTTCTATTCCGCATTGCACTGCCTTGTGAAGGGAACGTTTCATGTTATGGTGTCTTTAAGCCTTCCAAACACATGAATAAGAACGTGTTAGAAAAAAACAGCGTTTGCATTCAATCTTGTTACGTTCGCGTGCCAAAAGCACAACACAGTGTAGGGACGGTTTGATGTTATAGTGAACTCTAGCCTTCCAAGCACATGAGGAAAAAATGTAGATACAATTTCAAACATAATTTTAAACTTCTATCATACTAAAAAAATATGTAATGATTTTTTCCGTGTAAAAATCAGTATGAAAAATGGCATTCCATTGGGAACCACTTTCTGCCAAGTCCCAATGGGTTGTGTCAATTGTGTGTTGTGGATTCCATTAAGACTTTTGAAACATTCTTAACTGGTGGTTAAAATGCTCCACAAAGTCTCCAGAGTTGTATGAGATTTCAAAAGTCGTGCTTTCTGTTCCAGTTACATAGGTTAGCATGGAACGCCTATTCACTGGCGTAATTTATAATGAATCCGCTAAGAAGTTGTATGGACTCAACCACATTGAATGCAAATATGTTACTGCGAGCAAATCACAAGAATGCTGGACGTATAAAATTCAAAATTAAATTCGAAAACTAATAATATATAATATAATATATATGAGTATATAATGTAATCATAAGTTCTTATTTGTTAACTACAAATAAACATACGAAATATGAGTTAGTCTATATAATTTTACTTGAAATATGAAACCATATCATTTTGGTTTGAATTTTGATTCTTTTTATTACACAGGAATAAAATGATTTAGATTTATCTCAGAATTTAATTTTTCCAATATTAATAATAAGTGGTACTTATACCGGTACGTACCGGCATACCGAAATAAAAACCCGGGAACCGTATCGAAACCGGAAACCGAAAACCGAACTTAATTGAAAACCGAAATATAACCTTTAGCCGAAGGAACCGGAGCCGAAACTCTATTCGGGATTAAGCCCTGGTAGTAATAGTAACTATTTTTAATTTACAACTTTATTATAATATTTATGTCGTTATTTATTATTCTATTCTATAGTTTTATCAATATATTTCACAGGTTTGCAAGGTTTTGCATCAGAGAAGTTAGCAATCGTTCCTTATGTTTTTTGGCCGCTAAACTCAAATCAATTGTTCGTTTTTTGCCCAGTACGTCAGGTTTATGAGATATTTGATTTGACGTAGGTTGAGCGAGGCAAGTCTGCATTTGTAGGTCCTGCAGCCACATTAATTAACCTATTCAAACCTTTTTACGTAGACTGACTAAAATCAAAGATTTCTTCTGGCTCTAAAGATGCCATTATTTTGATTTAAGTATGTAAAATTTGGATTTTTTTGAGATATTTCAACTTTTTCACAAGTTCAAAAATTCTTAAAATTAATCTGCCACTTTAAAAAATCGTGAAATTAACTAGCTCATAGATCATTGTATTCCCAAATTTACTACATTTCTATAACCTAATAAAATCAAAGTTAAATAACGTTTTACTATCAACTCTTTTGTTTCACAATATTTACGTTGCAATTTTTTAATTTTAAGAAATTTTGGTGGTAAATATTAAGTAAAATACGTCGTTCATAGCTTCTTTCCAAAAAAACCTGTGTTTTTAGCATTTATACATATATATAAATTGTGGGCTCAACCTACCTGATATGTGCACAATACTGCAAATTAAATAAATGAAACCAGATTAAAGTGGATTTGCTTGAATTTTTCCCCCATTTTTTGTGACTAAGAAAATACTCAGACCCTTTTTTAAAACACGAAATGTGCTCTACACCCAGAAAAAAATATTACCTAAAACTTTCAAAAATTACCTGAAATTGAAGTCCATATGACCTAAAATGACAGCCAAGGAATATATGGACTTAATTTCAGGCCTCTATTACCTAAAGTTTTCCAGGCTATCAATTTTTAGGTAATACGCAGTGTTTGGAAGTACCTAGGTACAAATACCTAGGTACATGCCTAGATACATATTTTGAGTACCTTTAACCTTGCCTCGGTATTTTCAAATTCGAGTACCTTTTACCTTACCTAGGTCTTAATATTCATTTACCTTGTCAATAGGTAAGGTACTAGGTACTTTTCGTACGTGATTTTTTCCGCTCTGATTACATCTAGTCGAGATGCTGCCGCGCTCTGCTATATTGAAAAGAATAGTATCCGGGACCTGTTTGTGGCTTTAACTGGACGTCCGGTAAATATTCCGTGCTCCAATCTATACGATTCGTGCTGGAAAAGAGGAAACCGGACCATCAGCCGTGCTCCCATTTTCACTTTCGCAAAGTTTTGCGATTTTTAGACCAATTTTGTACTGGAAACCGGTTTTAAGCCGCAAAATTTTGTACGAAACTGAAAGCGTGTGCGATTTTCCCACACACATGAAATAATTGCTACTATATAAGCTGCAGTTCATAGCAAATACCGGCGAATTTACAACATTGGAATTCCTATGTCTTTATTCGACAATTGAAAGAAGCTTAAATACTAGCTAAATGTTTGTTTGAAGTGTGAACAGCAAAACAAGTCCGCTGATGAGAGAATTTAGTTATTCTCGAAACAGCGATCGTTGTACGGACATACCCAATTTCTATTCCAAAATGTTGTATTTAATATCTGTCGATTTGTGTTGTTTTTTAAAAATTATACTCAACCATAGACCTTGAGCTAGCCAGATGAAACTTTGACTTTGACTAAACCCCATATACAAATGTTAAACAGTTACAGAAAATGTATCCAACTTCTGAAATAAATGCTCTTACAGTTTTGAAGGAAACACGTGAAGCCTGAGTTTTTAGAAGAGTCTGATTTAAAGGTAACAGAGCGGCATAGTTCAGCTGATGCTGAAATTAATATTCGAAGAATTTTTTATTTTTTAATGAATTGAATAATGTTACTGACATTTTCGCTAAGACTATTGATCTTCAATGTAATTTATTTATTCGTCTCTAGCCCAGTGCTACAAGATGTTCCTTATTTTTATCGCACTAGTCACAATTTTGCAGTGCAAATCCCGTTGTAATTTAGGATTTTTCCTGACTTCAATGCTTGATAAATTTTAAACATTGTGATCAACTTAAAGATGCTCTTAAGCAAGTAGTTTTAACTTCAAGCTTGGCAAAGACCTTTGTTTTAAATTGAAGTGGATTCCAAATAAACCTGGATTTGTAAACCTAATATGTGGACTTAAGTCCGAACAGTTAATATTTATTACTAATTTAAATGCCTTTTAATTTAAAAGTACCTTTTTGTACCTTTACCTTTTAGCTAGGTACTGCAAATTCCGGATACCTTTTACCTAACCTAGGTATATTTTTTGCCATTTACCTAGTACTTTACCTAGGTAAGAAAATTGGAACTAGTAATATGTGACCTAAAATTTTGGGCAATGTACTTTAAAACGGGTTTTTAGGTTATAGAAAGGCCTAAATTTTAGTCAACAAATATGCTTTTTAGGTAATGTGTGTCCCAAAATGTAAGGCAATGTTTAAGGTCATATTAAAGCGTCTTTTTTAGGTAATAAGCAGGAAAAAAATTCGTTAGAAATGTAGAAACGCGACCACAAAATCATGAATACGGACACACACCAACCCTCCCCCCTCTCCTTTCCTTCTAAATTGTTCAACATTTGTTACAGCATATATTTTTTGTTGGTTCGGCCACGTCTTCTTTCTGAAAAACAAACACAAATTAAAAATTTTTTTTTACTTACTTGTACTGGGACTCGAACTCAGGACCTCGGGACGGAAGGCGCTATCTTTACTCACGCGACTATCAAGCACTATTGTCGGAGAGCGATTTGTTACCCACTTAAATTATTTTTTCCCTTACCTTACTGGGATTCGATCTCGGGACCTTGAATGGCTATTACTCACACACGAACGGCGACGCTTAAATCATACTTGAAGCACAGCAGGCAAAAGCACTTATCCCTTATAAGTGGCTTGGACACCCTACCAGCAACGAGCGCCTTGTTGTAGAGGATGAGAGGTATCCTTAACCACTTTTTTTGGTAATAATATAACATAATTGATGCTTAACTTTGAATATATTATTTTTTAGCAATTATCATCATGACGGACGCGTCGGTCATATTTCAAGACACAATTTAAGAATGAGTTTTCCTAACTAGTACGTCGATTTAGAACGTATGGAATATTTTTTAGAAAGTGGTCTTGTTTTAAGAACGTACAAGTTGAGAACGGAAAGGGTAAAAAAGTAAGAAATTTGTGCTTCCTTTTAGAACGCCATTTTTTTCTGAGTGTAAGTGCTGCCACCTCTTCTCCATATATCAGCTTGACAAACTTGATATTAAAGAGTATTCTCTGCCTGATGTCGACTTATTTGCAAAGCTTGATAAATATATAAAAAATATATAAACTTGAGTAACAATTATTTAATATTTTTAAATAATTAAAAAATGGTGTGGTAAATATTATTTATAATATTATAAATATATAAAATAAATTCATTCTTAACTTGAAATAAAGGCTTTGTAAATATATGTATGTTCCTAATTTTTTTTATATAGATGAAATAATAATGCTAAGTTTAGGAAAATGTCATAAGCCAGACGAATTGTTGAACTGGTTGAAGGCAGGGCTTAGACGAGTGAGAAAAGAAAGAAAAATTAATGAAAATTTTAAACTTGCCTCCTCCGCGATCCCCGCGATCTGTCAAATCAATCTAATACTTTTGCTGACTACCTTTCTTGTGCTGTCGAGGCTAGATCTGCTTTTCGTAGATTTGTTAGTGCGTATAAAGAATTAATGCACAAAATGATTTAATTTTCTGTTTGTTGACATTTGTAATTTATTGATTTATTTCCCGCAACCATTAAATTAAGAATTCGGCTTCACTTGGTGCTTCCTTCCGAATCATATTACTCTGATCTCTTTGTATCTAAAACCGTTTACTCGCAATGCTCATAACTTTCGCTTGATGGTCAGGCTTGTAGTGATTTTCTGGTGGGCTGCCATTTACGTTGAGCTCAGGAATGTCAATATTAATTCCGTAGCAGCTGTAAAAAGGGACAAATTTGTATCTCATTTCAGTTGGTTTAATTTCTCTAACTATAATTATAATTTTTGAAATCTAAATCTAATTTTCGAGTTCTAATTAATTCAAATTCGAACAGCACCAGTGTTGTCAGCTTTTGTCGAGAAAAAATGCTGTTTTTGACGGGATGGAATAAATAATAATAAAAACTATTCTCTTTTTTCAGTTTTATTTGTCGAAAAATTCAGGTTTTGTTTCCTTACCATCCCGTCAAGAACAGCTTTTACTAGGTTAACTCGTCTATTTTTGACGAATGGAATCCACTTTGCATTGATCAATCGGTTTCAACAATTCCGATTTTTCCCAAAGCTGATCTAGTAACCGTAGATGTGCTTGTCACCTTCCATTTGATATTGATAAATTGAAATTCAACATGCCAATGTTTAGACGAAAACCAACTCTGAATTCGGAATATAATTATAACACAGGCAACAAAATTAGACTTTTTTTCTCCAGTATATTGAAGGGAAATCACAACCGAATTCTAGATGATTTTCAGAAATCTTCAACGAATCTTTTTTCAGAAATGGTCCATCACATCGAGATTTTTAGTAATTTCAGCTTAAAGTTGTAAAAAATGCCTATTTTGACCATTTTCAGACGCGTTTTGGGGAGAACATATTCTTTTGTTTTGACTTTCTTTGATATTATCGGAAAGAATTACTCCCTAACTTTGAAATAAACGATCCCAAACAATTCTACGATTTTTTCCACTGAAGATATTCCATTTTATACCCTTGCAAAGGGTATTATATTTTTGCCCAGAAGTTTGCAACGCATAGAAATATGAATTTCCGACCCCATAAACTATATAGCCGAAAACAGCGATTCATTTTATGCAGTTAACTTATCTTATGTTTATATAGGTTCCTGAATCAAAACTATTATGTGTTTTAGGATTGCGCAAAAAGATACGTATATAAATTTTTGAAAATCATCACAAGAACAGTGTTAGAGAAAGGCTTGTCACGTAACGTATGTCAAAAAATTTTATTTCTGACCGAATCAGCTATTAATATATAGTTACAACATTGCGGATCATATTAAAGTTAGTTGCATTAAAAAACTCGAACGCATTTCGCAGAGATTTGCTTTTTTGTAAAAGCAGACCAAACGCACTTCCATATTCTGTCACGTTGCGTATGGCTTTTTCTCTGCCTCTATCTTGGGACCTTACTGTCTACAACTCTCAGCTTTTACACTAAATGGTACTCAACTGCTATCCAAAAATCAATATGCGGAAATTTATGGAAAAATTTTTCTTTGTTTTTCTTTATAATATAGGCAAAAAATTCGTACGATTGTCACGTTCGTAAGCGTTCTCAAACTCGGTCATTATTAATATTATATGCTTTCAAACAGATTTGCAAATTTTGGTCAAAATCGGATGACAATAGCTGCCATAGGAGCGATCGGTCGGAAAATGGGTCTTAGTGAAAAAAACTTTTGTTGTTTTCAAGAAAATCATCCTTACTGTCGGTGATTGTTAATATTAATCGCTTTCAAACTAATTTGAAAAAGTTGATCCACATCGGGTGACTATATCTTATGGTTGCCATAGGACCAATCGATCAGAAAATGAGTCTTAGTGAGAAAAATTTTTTGTTTTAATTTTATCGTTCTTAAACTCGACGATTGTTGATTTAATATGTTTTCAAAAAGATTCGCGAAATTTGGTCGAAATCAGATGTTCATATGTCGGAAAATGGGTTTTAGCTAGAAAAATTTTTGATTTTTATACCCGTTACTCGTAGAGTAAAAGGGTATACTAAAGTCGTGCAAATGTATGTAACAGGCAGAAGGAATCATTTCCGACCATATAAAGTATATATATTCTTGATCAGCATCAACATCCGAGTCGATATAGCCATGTCCGTCTGTCCGTCTGACCGTCTGTCCGTCTGTCTGTATGAACACCTAGATCTCAGAGACTAGAAGAGCTAGAGCAACCAATTTTGAAATGTAGACTCCTATTGTCTGCACGCAGATCAAGTTTATTTCAAATTTTTTCCACGCCCACCCCCGCCCCCACAATAAAAAATGTTCAATAACTCCCACAATTTTTGAGGTATCGATCTCAAATTTAAAACTTACATTTATATTCGCAACATCTATAAGCCCTCCAATTTAGATCGGATGATAAATAGCCGAGATAAAAAAATGTTGCATACTTTCCGGCTGCCCCATCTCAGGCATACAGGAAGGCTATTAAACATTTGTTTTCATGAGTAACGGGTATATCGAAGTCGGTTAGAGCCGACTTTAACTTACGCTCTCGTTATGTAAGCGTTCTTAAACTCTGACATTTCAAAAACAGCATTTGCAAGGATATAAAAACTTCGGCACTGACGAAGTTAGCTTGACTTTCTCGTTAGTAATTGTATTCGAGTTCACAAAAACCCAATATAGTGTTGCTGCCCCAAAGTATGCAATGGGTTTTGTTGAAAATTTTCATTAAAATTCTAATACAAATTGTACTGTTTCTGCAAGGCATAATTTTTTGCTGTAGACAGTTTTGTTATTTTATTATTATCGAGACTTTGTATTGAAAATGGTATATCTTCGCTAGTTAGGGATAGTTTGTTTTAAAGTTAAGAAATATCAATATCAAAAAAAATCAAAACAAAAGTATAGGTTCCCCACAAAACGCGTATAAAAAGAGTCAAAATAGGCATTTTTGCAACTCTAAGATCAAATTACTAAAAATCTCGACGTGATGAACCATTTCTGAAAACAGAGTCGTGTTCAGCATACGAATATCATCTAGAATCACCACCAACCCTTTAATATACTGTACCTTGTTGCCTAGTGTAATTTATTTAGGACCGATTTCACATCTTCTACATAGCACTATCTGTCACATAGACTAACATATTCCAGAGCAAATTGTTAGTTTATCTTACATACAGCAACTATCTAGAAGATATAAAATCGGCCCTTAATATAATTTTTGTTTTTTATTTTTTGGCATTTTTGTCAAACTATCTGTAAACTTGGCTAGCACATAAAAATGAGTGTTTCTGAACGTAGGAGGTGGCAATTAGGGTCGATAAATAAGTGACAGAGGACAGACATACATCGATTTGCTTATAAGTTTTGCAAATTTCTACATAATAATAATAAAGCTGACAAAAACCGAATTCATTTAAAAAAAAAATCCAGAATTCCCGCTTTTCGCTGTTTGTAAATTTTTCCCGCAATACGGTTTTAAAAAAGATAGAAATGACGGTACAAAAGCTGATTTGGCAACACTGAACAGCACTGTTTGATAAGTTTTTTCATGGCTACTTACTTCACAGCTGTCTCCGTTAGCTGGTGAAGGTGTCAGGTGAAGCTTATTGGATGTTCCGAGGAGGGATCACATCCTACTATGCCTGGAAATAATCATCCCATGTTTGAGTAGTCCCATTTTAGCTCGTACAAATCAGCAAAAAACTAGAGTAAATAAAAGAAAGTAAATATATTAAAATAAAGTATTATTTGTAAATTAAATTTTGAAGTTCTAAAGTAGTTTTAATTCCTTTTAATTTATTTATTTCACTTTTAAACAGATTGGAAATCAGAGCGCTTTCGAATTCCAGTCATATTTAGGGCTTAAGTAATCATTTGTGTAAACTCATTTTAATTAGTCAGGATACGAGTAAAACTTTTTTAAAGATGGATGTAGTATAGTATGATTGTAAAGATGCAGGTTTTCTGGGAATTGAAAGGGAATATAAAAGAATCCAGACCTGGGGTGATGGAAGCTAGCCAGCTTGCCCTTGCTATATGCAGACATGCAACACAATTTAATGAACATCTTCTCAGTATTCCAACCAACTAGTCCCTAATCTAGTCAATCTATACGCTAGGATATGTTGATATTAGTTTATATTTGTATCCCAATCCCGAACAATTGGCAGCAAAACCGCCAGCTGAGTACGAAAATAATGTCCAAATGTTTCTTATTTTTCAACAAATCGCTAATAGAAATTATCTTTAAAGGTTATTGAATCTTCTTTTCATTATTCATATTATACTCCACTTTATTATTCAATGGTTGCCTTCGGCGATATTAAAGCTTATATTATATCGGAAACTTAGTTAAAAGTATATAAGTTAGAAGAATAAGACAAGAGTGTGTGTCTTGGAAAGACCGGTAGGAGAGAATCTCTTTACTTTATAATCAGTACCCGATAATCAGTACTCGATACTCAATACTTGGTACTCAGTATTCGGTACACAGTTACACAGGGTTGGTACTAAATACTTAGTACTGGATACTCAGTACTCGATACTCTATACTCGATCCTTTGTACTCGATATTTAGTACTCAATTCTCAATACTCGATTCTCAATAGTCGATTCTTAATAATCGATTCTTAATACTCGTTTCCCAATACTCGATTATCAATACTCGATTCTGAATAGTCGATTCTCAATACTCGATACTCGGTACTCGATACTTAGTACTACACACTCAGTACTTGATACTCAGTACATCCCTTCTGCAAAGATAAAAGCGTACCCAAAAGAATCTGTCTCAAAGACACAATTTTTTCAGTCAGCTGCCTGCAGCTGTTGAAAAATATAATTTAAGAGATATGTAATAAACGTTCAGGCAATGCTGCCCCTACCTTTTCGGAAAGCTGGCTACTCCCTTGGCTGCGGAGGAGCTTTCTTTAGAGTCTAGCAATTTTTAGCATGCTCAAGCATGTTTGCACATAACTTTAAAACTGGAACACACCACACAACAAAAAAGGCTGGTAGACTGTACAGCTGTTTCAGAAACCTCCCGGTCCTATCAGTAGCAGTCTTACTTTAGTGTAACCATATAATTTGCATATTGCTATCGATTCCAAGTACTTTTGTCGATACTTTGCATGTCGAAGCTGCGAAAGCCTGCAGCATGCGTTCACACCAAACCTGTTGCTTCATAAAACATATAAAATTGTAATAGTTGACAGCTGACGATGCGCCCCCAGTGTGTGAGTCTAGCACCATATTCACCACATCTCAGTAAGAGATTTAGTCGACAAATAAGTCAAGTCCATATCTCCAAATAATGTTCAAGAACCTAGAAGAATATATTAACTTCGGTAGACCAAAATTAACTATCCGCTATTATTTATTTTTTTTTTGTTAGCTATTACTAGCAGTTTTTTTTGTAAATCTGGCCATTTTTGGCTCTTAAATTCTGGCAACACTGCACAATCACACAAGCTTTACCTGCCGATTACCCTGCATAAGCTGCTCGCGTTGCTGGTGTCGCTGGTGTTGCAGGTGTAGCTGGTGTCGCTGGTGTAGCTGGTGTCGCCGGTGTTGCTGGTGTAGCTGGTGTCGCTGGTGTTGCTGGTGTGGCTTGTGTTGCGTACGGTGCTCTCTTTGCTCTAGCTGGTGTCGCGGCTGTTGCTGGTGTCGCGGCTGTTGCTTGCCTCTTTGCTCTAGCTGGTGTCGCGGCTGTTGCTGGTGTCGCGGCTGTTGCTGCAGTTGCTTGTCTCTTTGCTCTAGCTGGTGTCGCGGCTGTTGCTGGTGTCGCGGCTGTTGCTGCAGTTGCTTGTCTCTTTGCTCTAGCTGGTGTCGCGGCTGTTGCTGGTGTTGCGGCTGTTGCTGCAGTTGCTTGTCTCTTTGCTCTAGCTGGTGTCGCGGCTGTGGCTGCAGTTGCTTGTCTCTTTGCTCTAGCTGGTGTCGCGGCTGTTGCTGGTGTCGCGGCTGTTGCTGCAGTTGCTTGTCTCTTTGCTCTAGCTGGTGTCGCGGCTGTTGCTGGTGTTGCGGCTGTTGCTGCAGTTGCTTGTCTCTTTGCTCTAGCTGGTGTCGCGGCTGTTGCTGGTGTCGCGGCTGTTGCTGCAGTTGCTTGTCTCTTTGCTCTAGCTGGTGTCGCGGCTGTTGCTGGTGTCGCGGCTGTTGCCGCTCTCGCTTGTCTAACTGCAATCGCTTTAGTCTCTTCTATTGCTGCTGTCCCGCCCAATACTGCATGCTGAAAAGCAAGCAAATTCGTTTCGTCATATACCCGGTACATATACCCGTAAAAAGGTAATACCAAGTTTGTAAATATTTCATTCCCGCAACTTAATACCCATTTTTATGGGAACAGGGTGTAAGCAATTAGATCGTACACAAAAATTTGTTTCACTTTCGCAAAAATTTTGCGATTTTGAGTCCAAGCCAAAACCGGTTTGAAACCGTAAAAGTTTTGCGAAAGGGATTATGGGAGCATGGCTTTATATGTTTTCACGCTTTTCAGAATTTTAATTTTAATTCTTCTGCTGCCATGACTTGCACTCATGGGTAGCATTTGTGTTAATGTCACTTACGTTATTTTTTCGGCTACACAAAAGAAAGTCGCTCACCATCAATTTAAAATTCGTATTTCTCTGTAACTATAACGAATTTGGGGAAAACGGGTTTTTCAAGCGGTCGAGTTCTGGTCTTTCAAACGAATTTGCATGAAAAAGTTTTGAAATACTCAATCCACACACTTTTCTTACTCATCAAAAAAAATTGTTTTTTGTTAGCTATTTCTTGAAGACGTTTTCACACAAAATTTGTGGACTTTCGTACGCGAAGTAGGCTGACTTTAGAAATCTTTGTATATTTAGAAATCTTTGTATATATTTAGAAATATTGTATTTCTTAAGCTTTAAATTCAAACCTAGGTTGGCTTCATTTAACTTGTATATAGAACTTCGAGAAAAATTTAAAAATTATCTTGCAATATAGTTTTTACTAACCTTCCAAATCCTTATAAAATAATGGATTTCATAACGATCAGATGATAAATATTGAAGCTAATGACACGCAGGCATTAAACATTAAGTTGCATTAAGTTGTAGATATTTTTGTAAAATGAAACTTTTCTGTGTGTTAAACTTTTTAACATTTCATTGCAAAAAGTATAAAGTTTTTGGTTCAAGCCTTTTCTATCTGTTTATCACTGTTTCTAACTGCTTACAGCTTAGATCAAGGGTAAATCTTAATATTGAAAATATATTATAATGTAGTAGTACATCAAATAGAAAAATTATCTTATGAACTGACCTTTCCTAACCTAATAAACATTGTTTCCCATTGTTTAAACACGGTTTATTGGCTTAGGAAAGGTCAGTTCATTTGATAAATTATTGTGTGTTTGAATGATTTTTCTATTTAATGTACTAATATTCCATTTTTTTTAGTAAGGGATATCCCTGAGTTTATTCAAATATATTCTCAGATATATCAGTTTGAAGTGGAACTTTTAAAATCTTGGATTTCTAATTTAAATGAATAAACTCTAGATTTTAATTTCAAGTGTTTTGAAATCAAGCCAATTTTTAAGTATCAAGTACAGCTGTTAAATAAATATCTAATTTCCAAGTTGTTTCCTAGCAAAATGCACATGTAATCACACTTTGCTTAAGCAATTCAGTCAAGTGTTTTTCCGGGACCCTATTTGTTTTAAAAGCCATTGAAAAAGTCTTTGCACGCGATACTATTACTATTCACAAAAAAAATAGCCAGGCAAATAACATAGCTGAAAATGCAATTTTTATTTAAAAACAAACTCGCCATCTCAGCTTTAGTAATTCACCTGAATCATTTTGAAAATTTCCAAAAACTTACCGCTACTACAACGCTCAATATGATGAGCATATACTTGGTTCAACGCATTCCGGAATTTCGTTGAAAGTCCTGTTTGGTCATTTTGGGTTTCTGGGACTATTTTATAATCTGTATTGCCTGCAATTTGTAAATGTTAAAATATTTATACAGTGTTTTCTTGTCACTCCCACGGAGCCTCAGAAAGTCTTACTTCAACTTTAGCTAGTCACTCGTACACTGAATTGGCTTAAACTGGGCAACCGGTAATAGCAGCAGCAATTCTCTCACACTCTCAAACTCGGTCGGTATATAGGCGTGATTCGAGCTTATCAGATTTACAAATGTTCATTATTATTCGGTAGCCAGTTTTACAATTACAATAACAAACCACTTGACTTCATATTGTAACTCGCCATCAATTGCGTCGCAGAGCATCGGTACTAATAACGTACCAAGTTGCGCAGGCTTAAATTATTCGTTAGTAATTATATGTGCTCTAGCCAACTAGTTCAGCCACTTGTTTGTTTAAGTCTGCTGGATTTCCCAGTAATTACCATTTAACAATCACAATATCCCACAAAAACAATAAGATGTTTTCTATATGTTAATGATATTTAAATATAGAATTTGTTTTTTTTCGTCTGTATGAACACCGAGGGTGACACGTCTATATTTCTAGAACAACTCAATTCAACATCTATCTACTTCTACTCTATATATAAAACAGTGTGTGCTGACTGACTGACTGACTGAGTCACTGTCTGATTGGCAATCAACGCAGAGCGCAAACGGTAAGAGATAGAAGGCTGAAATTTAGACAGGAGTTTCCATTAGTGGTGAAAGTGTACGCACTAAGACGGGGTTTTGGAAAATTCCAACCGGAAAAGTCGGAAAAGCGTCGGAAAAGTTAGTATGGGAAAATTTTTTTTTGGGAAATTCATCCGATTGTCTTGAAACTTGGTTCGTAAGCATAGTACGCGAAATTATTTGACACGTGTTTTCCCGATTTTCTGCAATCCTGCATTCCCGAAATTCTGCATGCAAAAAACTATTTTTCATCCGATTGACTTGAAACTCGGTTTGTAAGGATAGAATACGAAATAATTTGAAATGTGAATTTGAACACAGGCGTAAAAATTCCTGGAAAATACTGTAGGCAAAAAATTATTTTTCATCCGATTTGTTTGAAACTCGGTTTGTAAGGATAGAATACGAAATAATTTTAAATGTGATTTTCCAATGTCGGAAAATCCGCCCCCCAGGCGTAAATATTTCCGGGTAAAATATTATTTTTCATCCGATTGACTTGAAACTCGGTTTATAAGGATAGAATAAGAAATAATTTGAAATGGGGCGATAACGATAACGATAACGTGAACGTGAACGTGAACGTGAACGACAACGAGATCGTTCCCAGCGATTAGCTCCAAACTTATTTTCATAATAAATTTTTTAAGTTTTTCACGAGAACGAGATCGTTCCCAGCGATTAGCTCCAAACTTATTTTCATAATCAATTTTTTAAGTTTTTTCATCCAATCGGCTCCAAATTTATTTTTAAAGCTTCACATTACAAAATAATACCAAAGTGATTTTCAAATTTTGGAAAATCTGGAAAATCGTGGTAAACTTTCAATTTTCGCTCAATTAGCTTCAAACTCATTTTCAAAGCTACACTTTCAAAAATATGGAATAAGTGACGTACAAAATTACGAAAATCTACATACACAAAGCCGCATGTATAATCTAGTACAGTGGTGCCCAAGCCTATTCCGCAAGCCACGCGTTTGTTGTTGCTTTGCGAAAAGTAATAGCTCGCGCGCATACCTTTCAGGCACCCATAAGATTACAAAAAGCAACAACAATTTCATATGCGTGCTCTCCTCTCTTTATTTCCGAGCGAAGGTCTGCATCAACAACATCATATGTGACTCTCTTCTCTCTCTCCTATGTCTCTGGCAATTTAAAAAGCAACAACAATGTTGCCTTTGCGAAGTCAGCGCTCGCCTCGAGCGCGTGTGCTTGTGACAGCAACGACCACACACACACACACAATTAAAAATCGGGTTTCTATTTCTACTTCTTGTAGTTGTTCTTGCTTGAGTTGTATTTTCTGCACTTGTAATGGTTTCCACGCGCCCGTAAGCTCATTCTGGGCAGTCCTGATCTAGTAAATTTCACTTTAAAATTTGACATATTTTTTCGCTTCAAGAAGTGTTTCATATCCATATCTGAGATATTATTTAAACTGAAACTGGTTCAAGAATGGTTCAAAACCAGTTTGAACCAGATCAAATGTGAATAAAACTTGATTATAAACTCTCTGAACCCGGTATACAAATTTGCTTACAACTTTGTGAAATAAATATATCAGCATAGTTCTCAGCACTTAAGCGACGCCTGGAATACTGATAGTACTCAAAAAAACAAACTTGAAAGTATCACAACAATATCAAACTTCACATCTTAAGAGCAGATGAGCAAGAAACACATGTGCCTGACCACGGTAAAGTAGGAGCTACAAACATTATGAAAGTCATAGAAGAGCAGGAGCTTATCCACAGACGAAAACACCAGCAACAAGAGAAGAATCATAGCTTGCACTAAGACTGGGTTTATTGTTATCTTTTGAATGTAAATAGCTTGTCAAATTCATAGTATAATCTTCATGAATTGCAGGCCTTCTAAACTATCATGTCTCATGTGTCGAACAGTCTGAACGCAGCCTTTCTCATGTGTCGAAAAGTGTAAACTCAGCCTAATGTATACGAATTTATTCAATAAGAAAAATAATCGGTTTTGTAAACCAGAATAAAACATGGATATGTGAAGGTACTTTTCGCTCAGCTCACAATTTTTTGTTTCCCTTATACACAATTCATGTGGAAGCCAGCCCCTTGTTTATATTTTAGCGAACACAAAAAAAAATCAAATATGAAACTAAACAACAAAATACTGAAGCAAATCGTGATCATTCCTGTCTAGGGAAAAGTATTGTATTCAGTTAGCAATACATATTCAGACACAAAGATTCAAGCTGTGAATTTCATTTTGGACAAAGTATGATCTATTAAGAATGAGACAAAATAAACCAGTGGCGTAGATAGGGGGCATTAAGGCGATCAATCCCCCCGCATAGAGATCAAAAATCGGAATTAAGAGCTCTAAAATTTCACCATTGCAAAAAGCTATATACGCCACTGCAACACTTGCAAAACTATTCTGGTATTATAGATATCGAGATAATATGGATAAGCGATTTTGTTCGATATCACAAGTTTTCAGCATTTTTGACATTTTATGAGAGTAACTGTGCACTGGATAGACTTGAACTTAAAGAGAAAACCACCATGTTTGGCCTGTTCTCAGAAATTTTTATGGCGCACTCCATATAAAAAAAACAGTGGCGAAAACTGTCCATGGCTGAAATTATTTTCTGTGCTTTGAGACACGCTAAATAAATACACAATTGGCATATCGATAGTGGACGTATCGATAGCGGTGTATGTCGTGTGTGGATTGATTGAACAGCTGATGTCCGATGCGAAAATTTGTGCAGCTTATTATTTTGACATCATAAATTGACCATGGAGGAAAAAAAACAGGAGCTCAGAAGAAAACGGACGGAAAGTTTCTGCCGAGGGGAAACTATTAGCTAAGGGCCACAAATTAGCCCAACAACTATGAAAACTAAATATATATTTTCCCACTTGAGAGCCCAAACCCATGATTTGCAGATACTCCGAACCGCCGTCCTGCAGACGATAGCAGCATTCCTGCAAAGAAATTAACAGTCTACCAACTTGGAATCAAGTGCTCAAAAGTGCTACTACCCACCCCTATCTTGTCGCATATCTGGGCATCTCAGGGCCGCCCGAAGCAATGTACTCCAGCATGTAAACAATTTACAGGACGGAATAACTTGGAAAGAGTGAACGAAATTGAATTTGTAATTTATAACTAATATGGCATTGACTTGAAGAAAATAAAATCTACATTAACTGACAAAGCAATCAACTTTCTAACGGCATTTAAGGAATTCAAGGGAAGTAAGTGTTGTCAATGCAGATTGACTCATCCGCGCTTCAAAAATTTCTGGTTGGTATGCATCGATTTTGAAAAACATCAACATTGCTTGTGACAAAAAGGCTATTATTCAAAACATTAAGACCAACGAAATATACATATGTCGAATCTAAAGAAAACTTCAATAATTAGGACTTCTACGACTTTGATTCGGACTCAGATAATATCAGCTGCTTAAAGGGGCTTGTCCGTTTCTTTAATGGATAAATTTTTATCTGAAATAGAGAAAGACATCGGTTTGATAGATAAATATGCCATCATAAAGAAGGAATTAAAAAAGTGTAGTACTCCTAGGCCATCGTCTAGACCGGTCGAAAAAATGTTTTCTTTCGCAACAGTGGCCAACACTTCAAGATCGAACTGGACATCCGATGAATTGCTTGAAAGACGAGTTGTAATGAAGGCCAATATGACACAAAGAAATAAACAAAATAACTTAAATTAGATAAATACCGATTATTTCCATTTACTTACTAGTAAAATATACTTTACAATAGTTGAATTTAGTCAAGTAAAATATTTAATCAAGTTGAATTAGTTCAAGTTGATATTTAGTCATGAATAAACTTCTACTTAACCGAAAACTAAATAGTTACATATTTAATCCTATCATTTTAAAAAGTTAAGTTGATCAACTATTAGTTTTAATCTTTCAATCAAGTTAAACAAAATCCCCACTCTGACCCGGACGCATAAAATTGGCATGAATAATATCATAGAATGATCTGGATGGAAAATAAACAAACTAGACACTTCTTTAGTTGACACTACACTAGTCGAGGTTTAGTATTGTAAAAATCATGGAAAGATGTTTCTAAAGAAACATAACGAACAGAAAATGCTGGAAAAATATTGAGACGGTAAAATAAGAACATTGTATCAGGTCATTCTCTGTAGTGCAGTACAAGCTTCTGAAAAATTCCAGGTGGGTAAACTACTTTGTAATATCTGATAATGAAAGTTGACTGCAGTTTTATGGCTGCTTGTTGGCTGCTTATTAAATATTTACCAATAGAGTTCGTGCGCCTTTTTGAAATGGCTACTGCTATTTATGTATTATTATGTCCGAATGAACATAGGTCGTATTTAAGATCATCCTCAATGATATATATAGGATCGGTTCAATTATTGGAGAAGATTGATATGATTATAGTCGTTTCGACAAAATTGGACAAATTTTAAATTAACAACACGAACATGTGTCCGGCTACGACACAAATAATGACATCATCAATTATCTATGGGATTTCGCACACAATGTCAAACTTTAATAATTAAATAAATTGAGGTATAATTGTGTAAAAATGTTATTTTATTATTAAATGATGCCATTAAATGTTAAATTTAAATCATAGTGTAAATAATGGTAGTATAAATATTTTGGGATTGTGTTGAAAGTCACAATTGTTTCAATTTTGAAACATGATTAAGAAACCTTTGTTATAAATACTCCATAGTTGTGTTGAGTATTTTGTGCTTAATTAGTTTAGCTTTCAGATGGCGTGAATTTAATTGATTTGTGGAAATTGTCTTGTGAAAATTAGACTTGGATCAATGGCAGTTATATGATAAAGGCTTTCGATTTGGATTTATAAAGGTTATATTTTGAAATATTTTGATTTGTTAAATGAACTATTTAATATTCTTGTAGCAATTGGAAGCACCAATAAATTGTATAAGGGCATTTCCGCCGAATGGTCAACCAGAGACGAAAAATAAAATGTTGATAATCATCGTATTTTTATACCCGTTACTAGTAGAGTAAAAGGGTATACTAAAGTCGTGCAAATGTATGTAACAGGCAGAAGGAATCATTTCCGACCATATAAAGTATATATATTCTTGATCAGTATCAACAGCCGAGTCGATATAGCCATGTCCGTCTGACCGTCTGTCCGTCTGTCTGTATGAACACCTAGATCTCAGAGACTAGAAGAGCTAGAGCAACCAATTTTTAAATGTAGACTCCTATTGTCTGCACGCAGATCAAGTTTATTTCAAATTTTTGCCACGCCCACCCCCGCCCCCACAATGAAAAATGTTGAATAACTCCCACAATTTTTGAGACATCGATCTCAAATTTTAAACGTACATTAATATTCGCAACATCTATAAGCCCTCCAATTTTCATCAAGATCGGATGATAAATAGCCGAGTTAAAAAAATGTTGCATACTTTTCGGATGTCCTGCCTCAGACACACAGGAAGGCTATTCAACGTTTCTTTCCGCGAGTAACGGGTATTTCGAAGTCGGTTAGAGCCGACTTTAACTTACGCTCTCGTTTTATGTATAATTATAAAAATATGTCTAAATTTTTATAATACAATGGTTTCATAGCATATCTCAGTTGTTTTCATGAGGAAATTGGCCTGAAAACTGGAATATTCTTTTTTCACTTTAAGCTTTTAAAGGCATTTTTAAATTTAATTATTTTACATGCAAAACATATGTTATGTTTGAACTCAAAATCTACAAAATCTCTGTATTGCAATCAATTAAGAAGAGAAAAATGCAGAGACCAAAAAAAGTTCAATTAAGGGTAATTTTTATTTTTCCTCTTATCTATGTTCTTATCGTACGTTAGCGAACGAAAACATAATTTTATTGTTATTGCTTCGCAATGAATTCAAGCAGGTGGCTAATACAACACGTTTTAAATAAGTTATGTGTCCCTAATTTAAATATAAAAAGACTTTGGGGTTACTATAAACCAAACTTTTACCTTTGATTTTCAAAGTTGAGTGCGTTCGCGACCGTATGTATAGTTTTTTTTTATAAGCAATGCCTTAACTTTTTTAACACGCAAATAAATAGAAATATGATATACCGAAAGTTTCAGGTATCAGAATAATACATGAAAATTTTTAATTAAGCGCAGCTCTAACGGCCTATTCATTAAAAAAATAAAATTATTTTAGTATTTCGTATTAAATAAAATTTGATTTTTCTTGTTATAAATAAATTTCTTGTTTCATATTAAATTAAATGTTCTATTTCTTGTTATAAATATTACTTAACACAATAAATTGAGTACTAAGTTGTTTTTTAAGGAAATATAAAGTGATTTATGGGAAAATTTGAGGTGATAATAGTAAAAAAACAAATGGAAAAATCGTACGTTCGAGACCCGTACGTTCGCGACCGGTATGTACTTAATTCAATTTGAAAAACCAATAGAGATAATTTATTGTGTAAATACTCGGTAGAATGCTACATTAAACCTCTAAACATTTCCATTTCGCAGATTTTTGCATTTTACTAGATCAAGCCAAAGTCGACTTCTATTTCGCGTACGTTCGTTATTGCTATCATAATGAAAACTAAAACTCGATGAACCCCATTATTTTCACCAAACATAGAGCTAACAAAGTACTATCGAATCGAAAAAAAAGGTGTTGAAAATTTTGGTTTTCTATCTTTTTTGTACGTAAAAAGCGTACGAACGTACGTTCGCTACCCGCGGAAATGCCCATATATAAGATACTAGCTGAAACCGCCGCAACTTCGTACGCGTTCAAGATTTTAAGAAATTGTGGAAATTTTGTTGTTGGCTATTAATATGATTGGCTTCATTTTATCTTGTAGACAGTTTCGAGTTCACAGCTGGTAAAAATAAATCAAAATTTTGCGTGGTAAATACAGTGGCCTGTACACATGTTAAATTTTATCCCATCTAGTCCTAAGGGACCCAACCAAATTTTCTAAGCGCCCGGAAACTTCGGAATTATATGTTAGTGCCTTCTCGCACGACTACATTGTAAACTTTGGGTCTAGCGATATAGTAAATATATGAGGATTGTGCATTTCACAGCTGCATCAGCACTGCTTGTCCATAATTGGTAACGTATAGCATCGTAAGTCTTTCCCGAAATTTAAAGAGACACTATTTTTATACCCGTTAGTCGTAGAGTAAGAGGGTATACTAAAGTCGTGCAAATGTATGTAACAGGCAGAATGAATCATTTCCGACCATATAGTCGATATAGCCATGTCCGTCTGTCCCTCCGGCTGTCTGTATGAACACCTAGATCTCAGAGACTAGAAGAGCTAGAGCAACCAAATTTGAAATGTAGAAATTTTTGCGACGACCCCCCCCGCCACCACAATAAAAAATGTTGAATAACTCCCACAATTTTTAATCTCAAATTTAAAACGATCATTTATATTCGCAATATCTATAAGCCCTGGATTTTCATCAAGGTCGGATGATAAATAGCCGAGTTAAAAATGTTGCATACTTTTCGGCGGTCCCACCTCAGGCCCTCATGAAGGTTATTACACATTTCTTTCCATGAGTAACGGGTATATCGAAGTCAGTTCGAGCCGACTTTAACTAACGCTCTCGTTTGATAAAATTTCGTAAGTCCCGTTTTTTTTTAAGGACATCCCTGCTCACGAGCAGAGAGTTCCTGCTCGCGAGCAGATAGCAGCGAGCAGCGTGCAAAGAGCAATTCCGAACCCTGGTTTTGCATAATAAAGTATTATGGACACTTTGTGTGAAGTAATATTTTAAATTCATATACAGGTTCGAGTACATGAACGTTGCAATTCCCAAATTTACGAACGGTAATTATTGAAGAAAATGGTTCAATCCACGGATTTGTTTGAACGAAATCCAAAGGACAACGGAATCGTTCAAATGTCAGATCTCTTGATAGAAGAATCTGCCTTCAGATTTGGTCCCAGCATGATGGAGCCATACCCCTTTCCGATTGAAGCATCAGAGGAGCAGATACGGTTTAATTTCCATCTCTTGAAGGCCAGACGTGTGGTGGAAAATGCTTTTGACCATTTGCAAGGAAGGTTTCGTCGTCTCGGCAAAGGACTTGACAAAACAATGGAAAACGAAAACTCCGTTATATTTTCATAGTGCTCATGATAGTAAGTTCACTAAATCATGGCACTTTGCCTTGCAGAACAACAACGAGAAAGAGCAACCAGTCAACTTCAAATTTTCTAGAAATGGACCAACTAGTTTTGCTGAGCAAATTCGGTCGGCGAATAAAAAATTAATTTAAATTCTTTTTAGATATTTTTTATTTATTTTTTACATTTGTTTTTTTCATTTTTCAAACGCTCCTTATTATTGGCAACGCGCTCTTGATTACGATATCTTGTAAAATCACTGTTTTCTGTTAGGACTCCTCGCCTATTATTCAAATCGAATTGCTGATCTCTTCCAATATCTGCACCTTGCGATCATCATCTGCCTTGCGATTGAACTTGCTTTTCTTAGGACCACCGTTCAGCGAGGAATTGGATACATTTGATTCGGCAGCGCTGCTCGACCAAGATCACTCATCCATAACTTCATCTAGACAAGGGATTGAGTCATTGTTATCACCTGGAAAAACTAAAATAGTGCATTTTGATTTGTTGCTGTCAGCCGCTTTCGTTTTCAGGACCAACTTTTTATCAAAAAACTTCACTATAGCCCAGCCGTTATCTAGGACGATATAGTACCGGAACAATTACCGGCAAACAAATTTCAAACAAAACTGTCACTTTTGTATGGCAAAGGCACACTTTATAGGCTGCTTAGAATTATCAAAAATTTCATTTCATAATTCATTTTCATAATGTACTTGTATTTAAGTACACACTCAAGTTAATCGGACAATTATTTTCGAAGTTACACGCTTATTCGTAAAGACATATCAGGTGAATTTACAGTGGTGTTGAATCTTTAAACGAGTTTTCTCAAAACTGTGTTTTGAAGGTCGGTGCCACGTCTCATTCAACAACCGCTCGATGGATTTGAATGAAATTTACAGAACGAGGTCGACCTCGAGCCAGCCTACTTCAATCTACAATTAGAAAGGTCGCCAAAACACAATTGTATAGACGACCTAGAGCCAGCCTATGTTTATACTTGAAAAGTGCATTATAATTTTGCCCAGGAGTTTGCAACGCATAGAAGGAATCAACTCCGACCACATAAAGTATACATATTCTTGATCAGCATGACGAGCTGAGTCTATTGAGCTTTGTCCGTCCGTCTGTTTCTACGCTAACTAGTCCCTCAGTTTTTAAGCTATCGAGCTGAAATTTTAGCTGCACGCTGCAACTATTAAAACTTCGGCACAGACGAAGTTAGCTTTCCTTTCTCGTTTTCGATATACTTTTACCAGAACACGAATCAATAATACTTTCAAAAATCTTTAGTGGAATTGGAAACAAGGCTGTATATGTATTTAGTTTACGAAATCCAAATTTAACAATAGCTTCCTGATTTCTGCCGGTATTTAAGTGTAAACTTATCTACCGGCAAATGAATAGAGGCAGCCTTTAGGCTTAGTGTGAATTGACTATTAGAGTATCTATTAAAACAAACAAATATTTTTCATTCTACTGAGATTTCAATTAGTCATTTTCCCCTTATTTGAAAGGTTCAATTGCATAGACTAGTTCCCTTTGTCTTTTCTGCATCCTGTGTTCCCTGGAATGATGATCATAGGAGACCATATCCTTAAATGATTGCGCACACCCCGCTTTGCCACATTTATACAAAGGCAACATACGCTTCTGCGGTGGTGCGCCAAAAGAGCTGTTTGGACTTTTGGCATTTGTATTATGCCACAGTACATGTTTCTGAAAGTCGGCCCTTCTCGTGAAGCATTCCGAACATTGGCTAAAAGGACAATCATATTTGTGACAATCATAATTGTGCCGTCGAGCATGAGTTACGGCATGCTTGAACGCGGAATTTAGATCCGTATAAAGGTGACCGCAACGCTGGCAACGATATTTCAAGGTATGAATACTTATGCTCTCGTGATTTTGTTGGCTCTGGTGGCGCGACAAGTGCGCAAAGCTAAAGAAGATCATGCCACATTGACGACATAGATACTCTGGGCGAGCTCGAGCCATACTGAAATGTTTACGAACTGGAGCCATTGAGGTGAATACGGCCTGGCAACAGGTGCACAGAATTTGCGGAGATTTGTAATCGTCCAATTTATCCCTGAATACTTTTGCTAGGACTTCATCGGATCGGGACATGACGAGGACGATGTAATTTCGCTGTGGCGGAACCCTATCATCTTCTAGCTTGTTTGTTGCTATTTGTATCATGCCGTTTTCTTCGTTATAGCTGGCAGCCTCCTGTTTAACAGCATCTGTATCCAAGGACCAATCGGTCTCTGATGAATGGGGGTTTTCTGCGAAGGATTCTCTGGCCGTTAAGGGCTCTATCTCCTCCTCTGCCAATTCGACATTGTATTCTGCTTTAAATTCCAGCACTTCCACCTCCGCAGCTGCCAGCTTTGACTGCTCTGCTTCCAGTTCCCACTGGGGTTCCTCCTTGATGTCTGTCATCAGAAACTCCTCACTTTCACTGACAACTGCATCAACCAAGTCAACGGGTTCCATATCCACGCATTCAGATTCGCTCCTGAGGTCTTTCTTATGTGCCTCCTGCCATCGTCTCAGCGCCTGGCCCATGTGACATACCTCAGAGAGACATTTCTCGCAAATTAAAACGCTCTCCCCCTGCTGGAACTCAACCTGAATACGCAAAAATAAACCCTGACCTGAGTCGGCTTCATACATACAAACTGTTTTGTTTGTGGCTCACCTTAATGCCATAGCCCGACCAGAGCGGCTGTAACAGCTCAAGGACTGATTGAAATTTCTCCTCTTTAAATTCTATTTCCAGAAAATTCCTGTCCAGGCATAAAGTGCATAATTTCTCCTCAACATCATTCTTAGCCTTTTGCTTCGGCATTTTATATTTGTCAACAAAGCGCTGGTGTAAAACAGAGCTGCCACACCGAGTTGACAGAGACCATTGTTGAACGGTGCACAATCTAGAAATAATGAACTAGTTCTTTTTTCCAAAATGAAACAAAAAACCCTCTGTTTATTTACAAAAATTAATTACCGGAACGGAAACTGTTTGAATTTTACTTTAATACTATCCGATCATAATGGCTGTGTGTTCAGCAGAACAACTTGCTCCCTGATAAAGAATAAATTTGCAAAAATCTTCCTACTAGACTCGAGTGATGCGGCATCACGATAGCCAATTTGAGGTATCATGATACAGGAGCATGTATCAAAGAAATAGTACGCTACTTTAAAGTGATACTGTGTTATGTGTTGAAAATAGAAATGGCAATTATTGAATTATATTTCGTGTTTGTTTATCTGTGGCTTAGAGATGAGAATCGTAAAGACCGCCAAATAGATCGACACACGAAATGCGAGCCAGGGCTGCGGCCTGGTGGTTCTGGAGCTAAACTAGTTCCGGAGTTAAGCGGGCTCAAGTCAGGATTTGAATTGTTCTCAATTTGGGGGTGAATGGTGACGTAGAAGAAGAGATGATTATTTTCCTGAAAGTCATCATAGCTAGTCCGGCCCCAGTGTAAGGGAAAGAATAACAAATGAAAAGCAAATTTATAAAGAATTGTGTGCCTGTATTTCGATCCGGTAAGGATATAAGTTTTAAGTGCAGTGCTAGATAAAATAGCAAATCGATCCTAGGGCCAATTTGGAGCAAACACTCCGGAGATCGGAAAAAGAGGCAAAATTGTGTTGGCACCCGCAGAGCGGCCACCAGAGCACCCAAATTTTCGCTGCAGGAAAATTGCCTACCCACCTCTCGTCTACTTGTATTATGTTAATATTAGTATCTGCTGAAATAATCCATTTATTTTTCAGTTGACGTTTAGTGATGTTTACATTGTCATATTGTTGTGCATTTGCAATAACTGCAGTAAACTCAAGAGGTATCAGATTCATTCTTGCTGAGCCAAGCCTTAAACTCCGGGTTCTGCAGCCAGACTTTACGACTTTTTTGTTTGAAAACTTTTCGCATTTCTGTCAAACGATCTGTAAACTTGGCTAGCACTTTGAGATAACTGTTTTCTGAACGTTAGAAGTGGCAATTAGGGTCGATAAATGACAGAGGTGACATCCTGCGGTTTTTGGTGGGGGGCGGTGGGGGCGGTCCGCACCGGGCGGTAAATTTTAGGGGCGGCAAAATCGTAAACAATATGTATTGATGATACTCTTGAAATAAAATTTATGTGAAATCTATTTTCTACATTAATATTCGTTAACTTAGGGAAAATGTTATGTTTAGACCTCTATTACAATACGGCTGATAGTTTATCACGCGAACCACTCAGGAAATTGCATTTAAAACAGACATTGTAACTGATTTTTCTTGCTCTGATTCTTAGACCTTAAGCAATATATCAATGAATATATCATTGAGCGCTCAGAAAATAGGAGCTTTGTAGACTACATTATTGGAAAAGAGAAAGTAATGAGCTGTTGATGCTCTTAGCTAGGCAACAGACATGTTTGAAGCCCTTGGCATCCATGGAACATCCAAGGGGAAAAATAAAAATTAATTTTTTTATCGGTGGCAAAAAAAACGTTAACGTTTGTCCCACGGAAGCGAACTAATGCGAAAACTTTTCCAGTCGATGAACAAAATCATTGGAGATTTTTAAGATAGGTTTTGGCAGTTGATGTACATAAGGTATTGGTGAAGAAAATCTATGGATAATTACTTAATATTTTCTTCGTTGATGTGAGGACGAATTTGCCGCCCAAGTCGGGTTAGTTACACCATTTATAACTCAAAACGGCTGAGCCGATTGATCTCTGATTTGTTGGATTTGTCTCCACCCGAATAGCAGAATACCCTTTAAAATATATTTAAATGTTCTAATAGGCTGCCAAATTTGCAATTTTTTAGAAAAAAGAAAAAGATATAAAATAAAAAGAATTGATGGCGATTGTAGACGGACAAATTGGATATGAAGGTCAATCGGTACAAAAAAATAGCGAAAATTTTATAAATTTTATTTTTTTAATGATTTTAGATTATCGTGAAGATTTAATAGTTGGAAATTGAAGAAAGGTAAATAGGTCAAATGGTTAAAAACAACTCTAAATTTTATATATGAACCTCTGAACCGGAACCGTATACCGAAAAGAACCGATTAAAACTCAGAACCAGAACCGGAACTGGAACCCATATTTTTAATTTTTTGTATACCGGTATTCGAGAACCGTTATTCTTGGTACCGAAAAGACCGAAAAGAACCTTAACATTGTACCGGTACAGTTTCGGTTCTGAGCTGACTGAGCAGAAAGTTATCTTGGCATTTTATCGGACCCACATTATAATTCCACAAAATTACCTGGGTAACTATTTTGGCGGATATTTATTTAAGAATTTTATCCATGTCTGTTCAAGTCCAACTTAGTGTGGAAATTAGCTCTGACACTTTATCTGAAAGTGGAAACGAAGTCGAGTCATATTTCTCGCACTTGCAGCAGCATTATCATACCTCAAAATAATCGATTTTGTATTCTCTATGGAAAATACATCTTTTTGGTTATATTGAATCCAATTCGAAAATATAACGTCTGAACAGTAAGCCGAAGGATCTGTAACGATATCGTCTGTAGGACAACTCAGATATGTCGCTCTTGTTGGATCATGAAAATGAACCTGTTAAATGAAATAACATATTTTCAGAGAATAAATTATATCAATATGAAAATTGTACTATATGGTGGTGAACACAATATGGCGAATATTTCTGCATCATTAACTCAAAAGTCGTGAAAGTCTTAAAGTAACTGTTCAATATCTTCACAAATCAGTTTAGTGGCATTAAACATGGTTTTCTGAGCTTAAATCGATAACAAAGATAAAAGTCGACAAAGTTTTCGGAATTGTAGGAGCTATCAAAATATCTTCCTGCTGTTCCAACTACCAAAGTAAGCGTAAGCTCCGCTGGAAAATCTGGATGGACGCTAAAACAATAGCCCATACAAAAAAAATACAATTTTAATCATGTAATAAATACAAACTTGAAAATATTTTATGAATGCAATTGAAAATTTATGTAAATCGAATACATCCGTATCTGTGTGTGTCTAGATTAACGGTTTATACCGGTACGTACCGGTATACCAAAAACGAGAGCGTAAGTTAAAGTCGGCTCTAACCGAATTCGATATACCCGTTACTCATGGAAACAAATGTTTAAAATAGCCTTCCTGTGTGCCTGAGGTGGGTCAGCCGAAAAGTATGCAACAATTTTTTTACTCGGCTTTTTATCATCCGATCTTGATGAACATTTCAGGGCTTATAGATGTTGCGAATAAATAAATACAAACTTGAAAATATTTTATGAATGCAATTGAAAATTTATGTAAATCGAATACATCCGTATCTGTGTGTGTCTAGATTAACGGTTTATACCGGTACGTACCGGTATACCAAAAACGAGAGCGTAAGTTAAAGTCGGCTCTAACCGAATTCGATATACCCGTTACTCATGGAAACAAATGTTTAAAATAGCCTTCCTGTGTGCCTGAGGTGGGTCAGCCGAAAAGTATGCAACAATTTTTTTACTCGGCTTTTTATCATCCGATCTTGATGAACATTTCAGGGCTTATAGATGTTGCGAATCTAAGTTTTAAATTTGAGATCGATATCTCAAAAATTGTGGGAGCTATTCAACATTTTTTATTGTGGGGGCGTGGGTGGGCGTGGCAAAAATTTGAAATAAACTTGATCCGCGTGCAGACAATAGGAGTCTACATTTCAAAATTGGTTGCTCTAGCTCTTCTAGTCTCTGAGATCTAGGTGTTCATACAGGCAGACGGACGGACGGACAGACGGACATGGCTATATCGACTCGGCTGTTGATGCTGATCAAGAATATATATACCTTATATGGTCAGAAATGATTCCTTCTGCCCGTTACATACATTTGCACGACTTTAGTATACCCTTTTACTCTACGAGTAACGGGTATAAAAACCTAGGTACCAATACGGAACCGAATACCGAAATAATGTTAGAACCAAAACAGAACCTTTTACCAGAACCGGAACCGGAACCGAAAAACGATTCGGTTTGATTCCCTGGCTTAGATTATTATGAGACTGGTAAATAGACGAATGGTTAAGATCAAAAGTTCTAAAAAATTTGTCTGTCCGTCTGTCTGTTTCTACGCGGACTAGTCCCTCGATTTTAAAGCTATCGAGCTGAAATATTGCCCAGAGTCTTCTTTTGGCTGCACGCTGCTAATATGTCGGAACCGCCCTGATCGGATGACTACTTCTTGCCATAGAGATGATCGTCACTATTTTTAAGTGTAGTTTGGATTGGTGATCTCAAAAATCAACTACAAAAATTTTTTCATGGCAACGTTTTTTAAATATGAATTTTTTTCATTTTTTCGGTAGGAGCACTTACATTTTATGCCATATCTCAATTTATAATCGTCAGATGGTGTCAGACAAGATTTGAATCTAAAGGTCATTAAATTAATACGATAATAACGTAGAACATTGTTTTCAAATCGGTTTTGAAGTTTGAATACAATGACAAAAATTTTTCAAAAAAATCGATTTTTTGCTTGAAAATTTTGCAAGAAATTTCATTTTTAATCGCCTAGGAAAAATATAAAAAAATAAAAAAAAAATTATTTTTATTCTTTTGACTTAAGAATCGCACTTCTACAAAGATAATAAGGTACTGTTGAAGAAAATATATGAATAAATATTAAAGGTGGATCAATTTAAGTGAAGGAACTAACAGTAAAATTTGAGTATTTTAAGTGATAAGAAAATTTTTTTTTCTATTTTCTTCGTCTTTTGGTCAATATTAGAAGTGGGCGAATATCCAGATCAGAAAAAAAATTCCAGAACAGAACAAAAGTCGAAGCAAATAAAAATTTATTTTTAAAAATCTCAAAAACACCACTTTTTTCAGCATTCAATTGCTCACAGCTCCTGTATTTATTCATAGATTTTGTTCATCGATATCTTATTTTCTTCGAAGAAGTGCGGTTCTTAAGTGGAAAAAATAAAAATAGTTTTTTTGAGTTTTTGAATATTATTCACAGGCGTTTGGAAACGAAATTAATTGCGTTTTCGTGCAAAAAATTTATTTTTTTGAAATATTTTTTATTATTGTACTCAAACTACTTAACTGATTTGAAAATAGTGTTCTGTGCGATTATTGACCATTCAATTACCTTTCGATTCATATCTTGCTTGACACCATCTGACGATTATGAATTGAGATATGGCATAGAATGTAAGTGCACCTACCGGAAAAATGAAAAAAATGCATGTTAAAAAAATTTTGCCATGAAAAAATTTTTGAAATCGATTTTTGAGATCACCAATCCAAAATACACTTAAAAATAGTTTCAGTAGAAATGGGTCTTTTTGGCTGTAAACTAGTGTAGTTGGACCCAGGAACGAAGGTCGGAACATAACAACTGCTCCCACCAACAGCAGAAACTATTCGATGCATAATTTTTTCCTGATACCTGCTGGAAATCGATTTTTGAGATCACCAATCCAAACTACACTTAAAAATAGTTTCAGTAGAAATGGGTCTTTTTGGCTGTAAACTAGTGTAGTTGGACACAGGAACGAAGGTCGGAACATAACAACTGCGCCCACCAACAGCAGAAACTATTCGATGCATAATTTTTCCCTGATACCTGCTCAGGGATCAATTATTCTGCTGAACACGCCCAATGATAGCATTTTTACCTATATACAAAAATAAAAACAATCACTCATTTCTGGAAGAATTTTTATTAAGGCACATAATTTGGAATGTTGTTCTTGAAAATCAAAAAAATTCTTATGTGTAACGGGATTGGCAAGCCAGCAACGGCCTCCTCCTGCTACGATGCAATGGAGGCGATGGTGGGGTGGATGCCAAACCCGGAGGCCAACGTCATTTGTTTTGAAGAGCTGTATGTTAATAATAAGAACTCAAGAACTGTAACACTAAATATGATAATGGCGGTAGACATTCTCTGTCCGAGGGCAGTGCTGGTACGCTCTGGTCAAGGAAGGGAGGATGCTTTCGAACTGGAGATTCTGTTGACTCTGCTGATCAGTATGCTTCTGTGCAAAGGGAGGAGGATTTTGGGGTTGATGTCGGACCGCCATCGCTCTAATTTGAGGGTAAGATAATGTTAACAGTTTTAATTTACTGTAATTAATGAGATTAATTTACGGCCTTCTCGCTAGCACTTACCACAGCCGCTGTAGCTTGAGTCTTGCATCGTCCTTTGAATGGAGCCTGCCTGTTTCTAACCGGAGGTTTACCCGTCAATCACTTATCAACGGACGAGTTATTTCTGAAGATAGTTCTTAGCAAGCCTGCAAACCGGTCCGGAACCGAACTCCTGAGAACCGGCTCGGTTCGGGTTTTTTGGGGTTCGCGAACCGGACCTTAAACCAGGCGCTCTATATTTTTGACTCCTCGTTCCTGAACCCGAACCGGACCACTTAATTGAAAAAAGAGGTTTAATTATTATTATATATTAATATTTTTTGATGTAAAGTGACAAGATAAAGTATGATGATGATGATAGACTATACGGAAAGAAACCGTTTGACCATATGATGAATCAACTTGGCTTTGAACGGATATATTACTATTTAAGTGCCCCGACAAACATTCTTCTACTATGAGTTCAGTAACAGTATTGGTTGCAGTATTCTCAGATCCGAGATTATGAAAGCTTACAAATAATAAACAATATCAAATATTAAAGCTGTGAATGGTGTTATAGATTTCTTTGGAAATTGTCAAAGAGCACATACATTACATACATCGACAAATATTTTAAAATTTTGGAAAGGTCATAAAAACGTCTTTACTATACTACTCAGGTATCAGTTAAACGGGCTTTTTCAACACTTAAGTTTGTTCTTTCTGATTTAAGAGCTAGTATAGATGAACAGCTCCTGGAAGATATAATGCTTAAACTAAGCAGTTCCTAAAAATTGTTGATGTCAGCTAATGGATTTGATAATTACAATAACTAAAGTATTGAATATTATGATTAAGTATATGAATAGAGAGGTATATAAATTTCAATATCGATGTAGAATTAATAAATCGAAAGTCAAACTATTCTTTTTTGCTCAAGCGAACCAAGGTTCGAACTAAAACCTTGGGTTGAGGGGTTCCATGAATCGGTCCGCGAACCGAACCTTGGACTTTACAATGGGTTCGAAGTTTAAGGTAAAGCGCTCATCTTGGGAACAGATCTGATCTTGGGAATTAGGCCACAATTTTTGTAAATAGGCCAAATTAGCTAACTTTTCAGCCACATTTGATCAAATTATTTGCCTATAGAACCACAGTTGTAATTTAAAGATCTGCTACATCTTCATCTATGGAGGTCCTTACATAGTCGATAACCTAGGTATCAGATCTTTCCCAGTTACTGGCTAATTTTCCTTTTAAAGCAGCCTGTCTGTTGGCAATAATTGAACTAAATGTTTTTCTGGGTTTCATAAAATTCATTAGTCAGTAAAAATATTCCTTTTATCATGGCGGCAGCAATTTGAGCTGGAATAGAAGAAATATAAGTTTCTTGCTATTTTCATGATTTTTGGTAATTTTACCAAAAATTTTGGTATTTTTTAACTGTCCCAATCTGGTCATACTAGCATTGGTAGCAGGAGTTAAAGTTAAGGTCACTTTAACTCTAACTTAAGTTTTTTAGAAGAATTTACTAAATCAACAACAGCAAAATCAAAAGGCAAAAGGCCAAAATACCAAACAAGAGAGCTTCGCCCATTCCCTTTCCTTTATGATATTGTGGAATTGTTATTCAACAACAAGTCTTGGCGAATTTCAAATAACACCGGGTATCACGGCCACCTAAAACCTTAAATATGGTTTCACGGTTCGATCAACAGAAGACCAAACATCAGCTTTTCCACGTGTCCCTCTCGCTGGCCACCATACTGATATGCATGACGTATATGCAATATCGGCGCAACTGGGCTCACCTGGGCAGCTTCTGGGACTCGCTAATTGTGCCGATTGTCTTTATTGGCGAGATTCTTAAGGTTGTTCTGGCCCGGTTCTACGGGCGAATCGAGGATGGTGTACTCACGGCCAAACAAAGACAGAAGAAGGCTGCGTACTTCACGCCACGCGAACTCCTGGGAGGATTGACACTGCAATTTCTGTGCACGTTGCTGTATGCCTTCATTTGCATAATACTGGGTGCTCCCGTGCTGGCCAACTATGAGCAGACGTTTGTGTTGTCGCTGCTAATGACATTGCTGACGGTGTCGCCCACGGTTTTCCTGCTTGGCGGCGGTGGTGCGCTGCAAGTGTGCTTTTGCGAAAAGCCGGACTTTGTGACCAAATGCGAAGACACGGCCTTGAATCTGTTCAAATACAATGCTCTGGGCGGTATACTGGGTGCCTGGGCGGGCAGTGTGGTGGCTCCGCTGGATTGGGGCCGCGACTGGCAGGTCTATCCCATACCAAACGTGATTGGAGCTTTGCTGGGCAGTGCTTTGGGCAATATCTATGCCTGCACGCACGTGCTGTTTGCCACAGCCAAAATGTACATGAACAGGAAACGGGCTTAAGCGGCGCACGAGAAGGAGAAGTAACTAAAGCTATTAATCCTGCCGCTCAGTTGAATACCGTAAACTGCCACCAGCAACAGCCACTCCATCTAGTCAGCAGCTTAAGAACTACCAAACAAGCAATTAACAATACTTTAAATGTTAAAAATTTAAGCATTTTTTATTAGCCATGTAATAATTAACTAATTAATCGATTCGTTTAATTTAAATTAACTAATTGAATAATCCATTTCCAAATCAGAAGCTAAAAAGACACCAGAAGAGACAAAAATAAACGATATTCCGCAAATTTAATGGTTATCAGATTAACTATATTATGAAGAAACATGTACACATAAATATACGACATTTTTTCCATGCCCCCCTCTGGTTCAACCCTTGGCAGTCAGCACAAAACTCTCATCCTCGAGCAGGCAGCGTTGTCCCACATAATTCTCATTGGGCTCCCAATAGTCCTCTTCATCGTCCTCGGCCAATGGCTCACTGGCCCGTTCGTTGTCGGGCCTTTGTTCAGGCAATTGAAACTCTCGTTTGCTATCCTCTCCAGCCACTACTTTCCTTCTTAGCAGCATTGTTTCGCCCTGTCCTTTAGCCGGACAACTGCCCGTCTCATAGAGCTGATACAATTTGATGAAGTGCAATCCACTGGCCACACGTTGACCATCTTCCCGTTGAACCAAAGCACTCCAGTTCAGGGCCAGCGTGGAATGTGGCACATAGGTGGCCACAATGGCATTGAACTCCTCGCTGCTGATGTGAATGGGAAAGAATATGGTTTCCTCATTGGCTAGAAAAGAGTGCGGCTCTTCTAGCAGTTGCTCCGAAACATGTTGGCCAGGCATAATCTTTAGATGCGATATCCGCAAGGAGAGTAGCTCTTTAAGAGAGGGTAGCGAGCCGTCGCGGAACTGCTCTTTGCGTTCTTTCTCCAGCAGACGACACTGAAAACTGCAGGATTTGGAAGACTTCAGGCAATGCTGTCCGGCTTGTCCCTCGCTAAGTTCCAGACTGCTCATTACTGAAGGTTAAGATACATGTAGAAAGGCTACGGTGACAAATTTGTAAACTTACTATACAATTTCTGGGAATTCAGTTCATACTCCTTGGAGTAAAGGGACAAAGCGTTGATGTACACTTCGGTGTCTGATGCCAAATGTAAATTCTTCAGGTTGACATCCAAACCCAAATCCTGATTCACTGCATTGCTAACCACACAGGTGGCTTGGGTCTGAAGGCACTCCTCCACCTGCAGCTGCCACAGGTGACGCACCAAACGATATTTCAGTAATGAATTGGCTCCTCCCGGCAGGGAATAGTAAAAGAGCAGACGTAACTGAAAGGCACCGGCCTGGTAAGGAGCCTGCAGCCACATGGAAATAGTCTGCAGTTGTTGGGCTTCCAGACCACATAGCCGAAACACACGCTGTCCACGGATTTCCTTTTCCTTGACCAGCTTATCATTGGAGAGGTTACGGAGAGCTGCAAAAAGAGACGGTTTTGATGCAGGTTGGTCCGATAACCCAACTAAACTTACAGCTCATCATGGCCAAGGGCAAAGTCTGCTGAGGCTCCATAAGTCTCACCGCACGCGGATTATCGCAGGCCAAAAATATCTCTTCTATGGCAGCTATGCCCAGATTTCTTAGGCTAATGGTAACAGGTACAATCTCTCCGGCCAGCAGCCGACTGGGTACCACACTGAAGCTTACACTAAGCGCAGGCAACTGGGGTATCAGTTTCAGGCTCAGTCTGTTGTCCAAAAGCAAAGCCTGGGAGGAAGGCTTAACCGAACCGGAGGAGGGTTTAACTCGCTGCGTTTCAAATTGCAAAGAACCCAGCAAGCTCGCCGAGGGATCTGCCAAGGCAGCCACATGGCAGACTAAACCCAAAATCCCCAGGCGTCCGGTGAGTTTGGGTGTAATTTTGAAATACAAAGTCTGTTTGGCCTGTTCGTCCAGATTCAAGTTGGATGGGCCAATTGTCTTGATGGCTGCTGAGACAGCAGCACGACTCGCACTATCCGCAGACTCTTCATAGAGGCACTCATTGGAGAGTACCTCCTCATTGTCCAGTGTCAATTTCCAGAGCAGATCAATTTGGGAGAGACTAATGCCGCATCTTACACTATTGGAGAGTGTAACTGCCAGTTCGATGGGTTCTCCCTGGATGGCCAGGGGTGTGTCCAAAGCAGGCTGCTGTTTGGTATATAAATATCTGGAGGGTTTGAAGACAAACGGCTTATTAGAGGCAGCAGTAATGACCAGCATTTCCTCCATTTTGTGCCAGATGGCTTCATGCTCCACTTTCAAGATTGAGTTAATGTCCAGATCGGAGGCTTTAACCAGAGGCGATGAGTTTTGGGTTGCGGGTATTAAGGTCAAAACACGCACAGATGACTGCACCACCTGGGGCAGAGCATGAGGCAACAAACCCAGCTCAGGCTGCCGCTTGAGCAGCTCCTGGAATTGAATAAAAAATTTAAGTGAATCCGTAGACGTCATGCTCTTCCACGTCCACTCACATTTTGCGTTTGTATGTACTCCTTGAGAAAGCTGCTCTGTTGTTGTGCACTTTGCAGGCTGCCCGGTCGCAGCAGATGAGCAAATGATCTACTTGCCTCATCTAGCTGCTTCAGCTGATAGGCCTGCTTGGCCACTGTATACTGTATATGATCCTCAGCCAAACTCCATTCTCGTTTATGGAACACTTGATAGGCCTGACGATAGCAACGATAGGCATGTTTTCGCTGACCCGCCCGGGAAAAACGATTCCCAGCTAGAACTATATGAAAGGCATATTTCCTGTGCATGGGTGGTTGGGTGATCAGAAAGCAATACGCTGCCTGTTCCAACAGCAAGGCCGAACGCAAATCTGACTCCTCGCTGGTCATGCGTATCAATTGCTTGGCCACTTCACCAAATAAACGAGCTGTCTTCAGGCATTCCATGCTCAGGAGAGTGGCTCGCGTGGCAAACTGCTGAAGTCTAAGCAGCGAAACGATTAATCTGATTAGTTCCGAACAAAATGTCACACACTTACTTGCAGACAGTTAGATAGCACACAATGGCATCCTCCATGTAATCATACGTCTTTCGAAGTGCTGTGCCCAGCATAAAAGCCGATAGAGCAGCCATTTCCAAAGCTCCCGCATAATACTGCCAGGCGGAGTCGGCATTGAAATCGCGCTTGGCCTGATGAAAGGCCTGGAAGGCTAAATTGTAATGACCAAACATAAAATAAAGATCGCCCAGTTTGCGTGTCTGTAGCTCCGCCGATTCGTTGGTGTATCTGGAAAGACAGGTAGACAGACAGATAGAGGAAATAGCGCCTTCTTATTCTTTCATCTTCTACTCACATCACGGCATTCTGGTTGTTGGCCCCTGCACCTGGTTTGCTGGTGACAAACCATCTCTTGGTAGCACTCAGCAGGGATTTGCTTACACCCTTCTTATTGGTCACTCCCTCACTGAGTATGGCCACCAAATGTTCAATATAGGGTATCAATGCTCGAACTGCATAGTCTTGCACAAAATGACGCAAGTTTTCCACGTCCTTAGCACCCAAACAGCCGCCATGTGGAGCATCCGGCTCTAGTTCACTTGCCCAGACATTGGGATTGATGGGTGTCTGGCTGGCTAAGCTCTCGCTGCTGATGCTAAATTTGGTATGTATGGCCTCGGTGGCGCTCTCCTGCAGCGGACTTAAGGGATGCAGCATGCCCAAATCCTGATCCTGTGCTCCCTCTAGTTGAGACATTTGCATGCTTGGCATGCTTATGACCGAAACCGCTTCCTGAGGTGATTTTGGAGCACTCAAGTCTGAGGATGGGGCTCCCTCGTTGTTTGATTTGGGTTGCCTTTTGATGTAATCTTTCCACAAATCCTGCAGTTCCGAAGATCCTTCTTGCGAATTTATTGACAGCAAAAAACATTTGCTATCGCCGAAAGTGGACTTGAGCAGCTCATATCCCTGCTGAGCCTGTGACAAATCACCCTGACTGCCTTCATCATGGAGCAGTACATAGCTATTCAGCACTTCGCTAGGATGAAACCACTTGGGCAGCTTCTGGGGAGTAATGCTTTGCATCTGCTGCACTCGCTGCGTTAGCTTGTGGGCCGTTTCCACTATCTGGGGGTCCGAGCTGGAGAGAACTAGCAGGCTGCTCAGCAAATGTCGAGTAAACTCATGCTCGGCGGGAAATTGAACAGTAAGAAACGTTTCACGCCATTTCTCGAACCAGGGTTCCGAAGTGGGCAGCTCAAGATCCATGTCCGCTGAAGGAGAGAGGAATGAGGAGGCTGAGTAGGTGGCATGTCAGAGGGCTTACCTATAGTGGCCAGCTTGGTCTTGTCATTGTGGGCATTTGAGACCGACTCATTGAGCATTTTGCGGGCCAATACCGTCTGCGGTGGCCTCCAGTCCACATCACAGAAATTGAGACGTAGTCCTCGCACCGACACGCTGGTCCCTGAGACATCACGAAAGTGGGCTGTGTGCAAGAGATGAGGGGAATGACATCAGTTGAGGGCGTGTGATGTGGGAGTGGGAGTTGCAGATATTTACCATCATTGGACAACTTGGCAAAGGGCTGCAACAGCTCAACAAATGACAGATTATTGCGATGACATATCTCATCCGCTTGAGAGCTGCTCAGCACGCCTATAAGCGGTGAAAATATATTCTTGATTATATCGCGAGAATTATAGTTTTGACCCGTCAAATGCAGCATTACTAATGTTAAGTGGCCTATATTGTAATTGGCGGAATTAGCTCGTATATTCAATTTGGTCACACTGGTCATTGATATATCGATAGTTGGACCGACGCTTACTCTTTTGTCATCCCTAATTAATATTATATATATATAGCGACTGACTCCACTTTCCTGGCACAATGAGCGCAAAATTATCTTCCAAAGCTAGCGCAGCCAGCAGCATGCTCTACGGCTCCACCATCTCAGCGGAGTCCATGAAGGTAATAGCGGAAAGCATTGGCGTGGGCTCTCTCTCCGATGATGCGGCCAAGGAACTGGCCGAAGATGTCTCCATCAAGCTGAAACACATCGTTCAGGATGGAGCTAAGTTTATGAGTCATGCCAAACGCCAGAAACTCTATGCCAAGGACATCGATATGTCGCTAAAAGTGCGCAATGTGGAGCCGCAATACGGATTTGTGGCCAAAGATTTTGTGCCCTTTCGCTTTGCCTCCGGCGGTGGACGAGAATTGTATTTCACCGAGGACAAAGAGATCGATTTGAGCGAGATAACGTCGAACAGTTCGGTGAAGATACCCTTAGATTTGACTATGCGTTCGCATTGGTTTGTGGTGGAGGGCATACAGCCTACAGTGCCCGAGAATCCGCCGCCCTTGTCCAAGGACTCACAATTTTTGGATTCGGTGAATCCGGTAATTAAACTGGATCAGGGTTTAAATAAGGATGCAGCAGGCAAACCCACCACGGGCAAGATTCACAAACTAAAGAACGTAGAGACCATTCATGTCAAGCAACTAGCCACCCATGAGTTGTCGGTGGAACAGCAGTTGTACTATAAAGAGATCACCGAGGCTTGTGTGGGCTCCGATGAGCCCAGAAGGGGCGAGGCCTTGCAGTCTTTGGGCTCGGATCCGGGTCTGCATGAGATGCTGCCCCGCATGTGCACTTTTATAGCGGAAGGAGTAAAGGTCAATGTGGTGCAGAATAATCTAGCTCTGTTGATCTATCTCATGCGTATGGTGAGGGCTTTGCTGGATAATCCTTCACTGTTTCTGGAGAAATATGTAAGTCGGACGCTGGTTTCAATGGTTATCTGGGTATTTAAAAATATAATTATTTCTTTCGCTGCAGCTCCATGAACTAATTCCATCTGTAATGACCTGCATAGTGTCCAAGCAGCTGTGCATGCGTCCAGAGCTGGATAACCATTGGGCTTTGAGAGATTTTGCCTCCCGGCTAATGGCCCAGATCTGCAAGACCTTTAACACTTTGACCAACAATCTGCAAACCCGAGTGACCAGGTGAGTTGGCTCGTCTCTTCCAGCTATCTCCCTAATTTAACTTTCTTTGTTCTTTTAGAATCTTTAGCAAAGCCCTGCAGAACGACATGACCCATTTGTCATCTTTATACGGTTCCATAGCCGGACTCTCTGAGCTGGGTGGCGAAGTGATTAAAGTCTTCATCATTCCCCGCCTCAAATTCATTTCTGAACGCATCGAACCCCACTTGCTGGGCACTTCTATCAGTAATACAGACAAAACGGCCGCTGGGCACATACGAGCCATGCTCCAGAAATGCTGCCCGCCCATTCTGAAGCAAATGCGTAGTCCTCCAGACACGGCTGAGGAATATAAATCTGATTTTGGCTTTCTAGGACCTTCCCTCTGTCAGGCTGTGGTAAAAGTACGCAATTCGCCGGCCAGTAGTCTGGTTACGCTCTCCTCCAGCAGCATCAATACCGCTCCTATTACTAGTGCGGCCCAAACAGCCACCACCATAGGACGCGTGAACATGCCCAGCTCCCAGAGACAGGGGTAAGAGGCTGGCTTCCTTTTGGATGGACCACATAAACTTATTTTTTGTATTCTTCTTTTGCAGCAGTCCAGTGGTCTCTGCTTTGCCTCAAATACGCGCCATTCAGTCCCAGCAACCGGCACAAAAGTTTGTCATAGTCACACAACAGTCACCTCAGCCTTCAAAGATTGTGCGTCGTGGCAGCTCCCCGCATACCAATGGAGCCAATGCCTCCAGCTCAAATTCTGGAGGCAGTCTTTTAGCGGCAGCCGCCTCCTCCACCACCACCACTGCCACTACCACCTCCTCGTCCTCCTCCTCTTCCAGGAGCAACGATAATGTGTGTGTTACTGGCCCCCCCCTAAATGACCCTCCGAAGTGAAAATCTGAAGATTTTGTCTACTTTCAGAGCAATCTAGACGCCACATCTTTGATCATAGAAACCGAAATTGTCAGAGCTCCCCCCGAACTAGATGACCTCAGCCATTTGGAGTAGTATTTAGGTGAATAGATTTTTAGGCACTATTTTTAAGCATTAAAGTGAACCTACCCCAAAACATAGTGTTATCGCACGCATCTACATTACGCATGTGCCAGTTAGGGAGCTATCGATTTTTTTTCACACTTCACTTTGGGGGAGAGAGCTTGTGTACATACCCACTACCGAGGACAAAGGAATTTTGTGTCAACCAAATTCGAAAGTATTAAAGATTCCAAAATGCACGCCCGTTTCGCTGAACCCGAACCAGCCTCACCGGATGAAATTGTGTCCCAAACTCTGGAGTCACGAATAGAGGAATTCAAACGAAATCCTCAGAATATGGCCGCTCTCAATGCCATGCTCGATGAGGTGGTACAGCGAGCCGAATCGGAGGCCCAACGCAAGGTTCATGGGACACCAATGACTTCAGTCACTTCGCAACAGGTTAGTTTTCAGATTTATTACTAGGCCGGGGACGCAAATATAATATCATATGTTTTGCAGGGCAAGGAGAAGCGTCCGAGTAAGTACTTATAGTAGAACTCCTATGAGGATTATATCTGAATATTGGCTTATTTTTGCTATGGAAATTTAAAGTGTGCACGATCAAAGTCCGCTATGCATTTGGTTGTGTAGTAAACTTTCTCGCACGAGTCCTTGTAGGGTTTTTCTGTGGATGAGAGGAGAGAAGAATGGGTCGGTTGAAGATGAAGAAGTCACTTGATGGCCATGAAGAAAGTGGAAAGTGATATTTGTGCAGCTCGATCCCTGGATCGATATTAAAAATGTTAGATAAATTATATGGCCTACTTTTCGTAATCAATATTTATACGGGTGTGTTCCAGAAATTTCTGAGATCTTGGTATAAACGATTGCATTTCAAATTAAAACTGCTTGCCTTCATATATGATGTGCCATATAAAAGCCTGGCTACTAGATTAGATGACAAAAGTTGAGCGATTTTAAACTGACTGCTCAAGGCCAAGTAGATTTAATGCGATCGGTTTTACCGACCTCTGATTCAGTAGTCTTATCATTTCTCATATAAAGTACTCCTAGTTTAGTTCCAAATCAAATCGTTTGTACGAAAATCTCTAGAGATTCCTGGAACACAACCGATTGTGATAGCCTCAATTGCTATCACCAGCGGACTTTGCTATTGACTTTTAAATAATTAAATTGATATTTGTTCATTCTAAAAAGTTCCAAAAAGTATCCTTATCTTAAATTATTATAAATTATACATTATTAAATATGTAGAAAATTTTTGGCTGAACCTAAATAGAGGCGTTTGTGAAATTGACACGAACGTTGAACTTAACGATTGTTAATTTTTTAATTGAGGTAATTGTAGCTTAAATAGCCTGAGAGATAAAAACAAAATTTTACATTTCTGACTTAAAACTATAAAATGTGTATGTAACTGTACGATTTTTGGGGATCTCGGTACACCGGATCTGTTCGACTGATTCCTGAAAATCTGTTGATCGCTTTTCGTACACCTAGCTACCCAATTTGCTAAAACTTCGAGAAAGCCTCACGGTTTCCATTTCTTTAAGCTTATAGTCGGAGGTCATGTTAAAATGCGAATTATGGGGATTGTTGTAGGCGAATGCTTGCTAAATGAAACTTTGGCACTCGTTTCCCCCAAAACAGAAGTAACAGAAAATGAAAAGGTTGGAGAGTTGGACCAACTTGTGCATGGGATTTTGCAAAGTGAAGAAACCGTACAGAAAAATCAGGATACATTTTTCGATACCCAAGGCATGTACCGAAAAGAAACTGCACACATTTAAATAAATATTTCTACCAGTGTGATCTTTCGACCACGCCATGCAATGTGCCGTTAGAAAGATTGATCGATTTTAAAGCGAGCAAAAAATTTTGGACAGTAACAGTTTTGAAAATGCAATTTGGTACAGAAAATTAGCTTAACGCTGTTGAAGCTGGTGAAGGTGACCGGTTGTGTTAAAGTTTTTCTGCGCCAGCTGCGAGAAAATGAAAAAGCTTCTCAAACATTGCCGTTCGAATTTGACGTTAAACTGTAGCTCCCTTTTTCGTGTCTGAAAATTAGAAACACACAAGCCAAGAGGTTAAGAGGGTTTGTGTAATTGTATGTAAAAACAAGTAAGAGTGCTGCAGTCGAGTACCCCGACTGCGAAATACCCTGTTCTAAGTAATGTTGTTTTTGCTCGGATCTTATTGTGGTTTTCAGAATTCAAACTCAGAGTTCAAACTTAAAAATGACAGTTTTCCTCGGTTAAAAGGAGGAGGAAGAATTTTCCAAATCTGAAACAAACTTGATCTGGGTACGTTATACTGTATAAATTATACACCTATGTGCAGGCAAAAATTTGTGTCTATCTCTTATAGTTTCTGAGACCGACGCGTTCATACAGACAAACAGACAGTTTTTCGCAGTTAAAAGGTGGAGAAGAGGGAATTTTCTAAATCTAAAACAAACTCGATCTGGGTACGGTATACACCTACTTCTTCTTCTTTATTGGCCCGATGTTGCACACACAACATCACAACCGCTTGACGGTCTTGGCCTCTACTATGAATGCCCTCCACTCGCTTCTGAATTGTGCGAGCTGGCACCAGTTGTTCACACCAAGGTTGGAAATGTCTCTCCGCACTTGATCCCATCTTAGTGGTGGGCGACCCCTCCTGACTTGTCCTCCAAAATCAGCCGCCTTCGCGTTGTACGTCTTTTTTACTGGAGCCATCCAGCGCAGCCGCTGTTGCTTTATGCGCTTGACTAGACTGATGTCCTTATAGAGCTCATACAGTTCGTGATTCATTTCAATGCGGTATCCATCGCCAACTTTTAAAGGTCCATAGATCCTCCGAAGGATTTTTCGCTCGAACACGCCAATCGCCTCCTCATCCGCTGCTGTCATTGTCCAAGCTTCTGCGCCGTATTGCAGGACTGGGATGATGAGCGACTTGTATAGCGCTATTTTTGTTCTTCGAGAAAAGGCTTCGCTCTTGAACTCCCTACTGAGCCCGTAGTTGCATCGGTTTCCAAGAGTAATTCTTCTTCGGATCTCCAGGCTGATGTTGGTGTCGCCGGTAATCATCGTCCCGAGGTAGAGAAAATCCTCTACAACCTCAAAGTTGTACTCCCCCATAGTAACTTCTTGTCCGTGGATACTAGGTACTTTGTCTTGTCCTCGTTTACCGCTAAGCCCATCAGCTTAGACTGCTTCTCAATCTCTGAAAGGGCGTTTTCCCTTACCGCCCGTTCGTTTTTGCCGATAATGTCAATACCATCGGCTTATGCGAGTAGTATTAGATCTTTTTAAAGAAATGAGCCCGGTCTGTTGGCAGTTGGGCACTGGCGCAGTATATACTCCATCAGTAGATTAAAGAAGTCACACGATAGGGTATCACCCTGCCTAAAACCTCTCTTGGTATCAAATGGTATCAAAATAAACATATACGTTCACAGGCAAGCGGCAATCAAATCAATGCAGAGACACGCTATTAACTCCAAAAATGTTCTGGCAAGCAGGGAGGCAATAGATTCCCTCAGCATCTCTAGAAAGGTGCAAATCTATTGATTCCCTGCCACTTAGGCATTGTGGAAACGAAATGGCTGACAGTCTTGCAAAAGCCGGAACCGCACTAAGCCAAGAAGCAACACTTAACATACCTATCTCCGTACAGACACAGCAAGATGAAGGAGATAGGGGAGAAAGAAGTAGAGGAAAAGTGGAAGAACACAACGGGCTGCAGAATCTCAAAAATTATGTGGAAGACAAGAGACAAAAAAACTCACGCACTATATGCTACAGTTCCAAAGAAAAAGCTAGGCATCACGACAGCGGACACCTGCAGGAAATGTAAGGAACCTGGAGTCGTCGAAACTCTGTAACACCTCATCTGCAGCTGCCCAGCAATCGCACCAAAACTTCAAAGATCCTCTTGGATTTCTAATGGTACCCCGAAAATCCACCCGGCCTCACTAAGGACCGTAAGGTCTATGTGTGGCCCCTACAAAAGGCCAGCCGGAACTACCTACCTACCTATGGTCTCTGAGATCGACGCGTTCATACAGACAGACAAACGGACATGTCTAAATCGACTCGGCTGTTGATGCTGATCAAGAATATATATACTCCAAGTATATGTACAATGTACATATGTAAAACAATTTTAATACGTGAAGAACCAGCGCGTGCTATTGTATGTAGGACATATTTGGCTACCTATGTACATAAGTATACATTCATTCTTATGCGTAGTTTATATTATTTACATACACATAGACCACAGTACTTCCAATCAAAGATATTAATTTGTAATGTATTACAAATTCAATGTAAACACCTATGTACTCTGCACAAGGTATTGAACGTTTTATTTGTCATCTTATACATATACATATGCGCCAATCTAAGCAACTCTCTGCATGCTACTACAGAAACATGTCAGCCGTCTTGTCCAGCAACAAAAGTACATTCATTCATAAAAATTGCAATCAGAACGGGCTCAAAAAGTTAACAAACAATTTTTCAACTTTCCATGTCATTTTTTATCTCTCAATCCGATAACTTTTATCGCGTGCTGAGCTCGTAGGGTTGCTCCAAAAAACCAATTTTTTTTTTTGATCTATTTGTTGTAAGTAGATTCCATAAATTAAAACAATTTTGCACAACAGAAATGTGAAAAATTAGACTTTATGCCAAAAAAATCGAAAAAGTTCCTAATTTGCAATGGTAGAAATTTTCATTTAAATATGTTTTCGGTACATAGGTTTCAGTACCCAGGTAAAGATATACATAGTACGAAAAGCGATCAACAGATTTTCGGGAATCAGTCGAACAGTTCTGTGTACCGAGCTTTCCAAAAATCGTCCTTTTATAGTTTTAAGTCAGAAATGTACATTTTTAATTAAAAATTTCCTTTTCGTCCAACAAAGTGGAGCACAATTTCATTCCGGACTTCCAAATACATCAGGCGACGACCTGGACATGCAAGCTAGCATATCGGAAATTGAGGCGGCGATCACAAAAGCTAAAACGAATAAGGCACCGGGCGAATTACCTGCAGAATTCTTCAAACATGCAACACCAGAATTTGTGACAGAACTTGCGCGTACATTTGATAGCATTCTCACCTCCGGAGCAATACCTGATAGCTTCAAAAAGAGTAATGGAAATTATACAAAAAAGGAAACCCAACAGAGGCAAGCAACTACAGAGGTACAGCCTTTCTAAACTCGGCCATGATGCTGTTCTCTTCAATACTCTTATAGTCTTATAGACTTAATAGACTTTAAAGCGTCGTTTGACACAATAAACAGAAGAAGCTTAATCTACAAGCTCAGCAACATGGGTATTTCGTCAAAGTTTTTAAAAGCCCTTCACAAGATGTACGATGAAAATTTTGCAGCGGTTTGGGATGGTTCACAACTATCAGATTGGTTTGAAAAAAACGCAGGAGTAAAGCAGGGTTGCGTGATGAGTCCACTCCTGTTCTCGTTTTTTCTAAACGATGAAAACGAAGCGCTGCCTGGAGGAATTTATTATGGCAACAATCACATAAAGACCTTACTCTACGCTGATGACATGGTGGTTCTGGCTGACTCCGCAAGTATGCTGCAAAGCATGCTAAGTCACTTAAACGACTATTGCAATACTTGGAACCTGCAGATCAACATTGAAAAATCAAAAGCACTGGTCTTTAGGGATGGCAGAGGTCGCTCAAGATGAATCGTGGAGTTTAAACGGTGCAGAGATTGAGAGAGTTTCGTATTCCAAGTACCTTGGAGTTACACTTAGTGTAAACGGAAAATTTGAAACACATCTTAAACTAAAGCTGAGTGAATCTCTAATGGCGCTAAACAATACCTGGGGAAGTCTGATGAGTAAACAAAATGTGATACCGAGCGTAAAATACAAAATGTTTGAGGCAAAAGCTCGCTCTATTATGTGTTACGCATCACAGGTATGGGGATACTCTAGACATAATGAAGTAGAGAAGTTGCTACGGTTTTTCATCAAGAAATTGTTCGACTCGATTTTACAGCGTATTGCAGCGAATTCAAATGAAAAATTTATCGCAGAGGCCCAACAAAACACAAACAAACTTCTAAGCTTCTCATTGGGGGAAGGAAATTATTTCAAAGTGAATTCAATATCATAAATTTTCAGAGCTCGATGAGATCTTCTTGCGCTGAATTGCAGAACCTACAGATCCAATACCTCAATTGAAAACGAATGCTCGCTTTGCATCAGGCATACAAAGGACATACTTTCCACTTTTTGGCCGAATGCCCAATTCCTAAAAGAATTGTTTATTGGCAAAAGTCCACCCTATCCCAATCCGAAATCATAGACATTTTGAACGGGCGAAACTGGAACACGCTATCAGGCTACATACATGAAGCATTAAAATACAGAAATCAAATCATGATAAAAATATTTAAAAATAACTGAAGGGTAATACTAATAATTGCAATTAATAAGCATTTTCAAAAAAGAATTAATTGTATATATAAACTATTCTTAATAAGTAACTTTCATTATTGTGTAAATATGACTGACGGCAAAATGCCATTGTCAAACTAAATAATAAATTATACTACTATTACTATATTTTTACACACTTGAAAATTGTATATTAATTTTGCCCTGGAGTTTGCAACGTATAGAAATTATCATCAGTTTTTAAGCTATCGAGCTGAAATTTTGCACAGTCTTCTTTTGGCTGCACGCTGCTAATATGTGGGAACCGCCTGGATCTGTAGATCCATAGAGACGATCGTTCGAAAAATGGGTTTTTGTGAGAAAAACTTATTTGTTTTCAATGTTAGCGTTCTTAAACTCGGTCATTATTAAAATTAAATGTTCTCAAACTGATCTGCGAAGTTTGGTCGAAATCGCAAACCTTTGGAGCGAGCTTTTCAAGTGTATTAAAACTTCGGCACAGACGAAGTTAGATTTCCTTTCTCGTTATTTTTATTTCTCAGACTATTTAATACTGAATTTACACTGCGGTCGTACGACTTTTTCTGGGGCTACGACCTTTTAGGTGCTTACATTGAGCGAACAGTCTCAAATAGTCGCAAACGTCAATCAACTGTTTTTTGCTTACTTTAAAATAAATTGGAATTTCGGTGTTAAATTTTAAACATTTGCCTTCAAAATGGAAAATATAATTCTTAATGGGATTATAGAGATGCATATGGTTGTGGATATAATTGAAAACTGGGCTTGTGAGGATGAAATGTTTTTGGAAAATTTCCTTAATCGCTATTTAATGGGAACAATGGCAAACGCCATCTAATCAGAACCATAATGCGTGAATTCCATAGCCCCGTTGAGGAGGCTATCACTTTATATATACGGCTCTAGCTCTTGGATCGACTCCTCCTATAAGCCGGATGTGTTTAGTCGCTATGTGAATGAATCATGTGATATCTACGCCAGCTGTTGACGCCTTTGCAACTAATGCATGAGACCACCGAGTCGGATGAGGAGCATGAGCCGGTACTGGCGACAGCAAAATCCACGGAGACTAAGCCGAAGGCGGTGACAACGGCCACGGTCGGGGCGGCGAACCGAAATCTGGGACTGCATCACATTAGCCACCAGTTATGTGACTACCAATTAGCATATTATTAATCAGAGCCAACTCTAAGAGTTTTGTGGATGCATGTAACAACAATAATTCCCATTTTAATGAATTATTAGCTAATCTATTGTATTTTTCATTTGAAGTAAAGTTTCGGCTGTTTTTAGGTGGCTGACGTGCCCAAGGCAACTCCTGCCAAATTTAAAAAAAAATTTCGAATGCACGCGGGTGCATAATCCGATAGCTATACAAATGCGGTCTGGCAGCACTGATTTTTTCGGTCGTAGAGTCGAGTAGAGAGAGTTGAACGGCCGGACTGGTCGTCTCAGGCAAAAAATTCCAAAAAAGGTCGTACGACCGCAGTGGAAACAGCGTATAAGCTACAATTTCCTCTATTTGAATTAAAAACTATTTTAAAATTAACAATCGTTAAGTTCAACGTTCGTGTAATCTTCACAAACGCCTATATCTAGGTTCAGCCGGAAACTTTCTACTTATTTAATCAATTGCAAATTATTCTGAATTTTTATAAAAAAATAGTCTTGGGTATACTTTTTGGAACTTTTTGGAATGTACAAATATCAATTTGATTATTTAAAAGTCGATAGCAAAGTCCGCTGGGGATAGCACTTGGGGTCTGTAGGAGCCTGTCGATTGCCTATGAAATATGTTTGAGTTGATTTGTATATATCGTAGTATATCTCGTTACCAAATATATTTCCGAAAATTCCGCATAACTATTGTGATATTATTGTGCGTGCACGGGTTGTTACAGGGTTTTTAAATATAATTCGGTTTGTTGTGTAGAAAGTATAATGCTGTCATTTATAATCAGCTCTGAATAATAATCGCACTTTGACAACATGTAATGAGAGAGGCCGCAATTTTCGTTTTACTTTTCGTTGTGGCTGGCTCTGCCACATTATCGACACATCAGGCAAAAAGATATTTTTAAATCAAAGACTTAAATACTAATCAAATTACACTTACAAATTCTAAGTTGATGACAGTATCAAGGAATAATCACTTTATGTATGTACATCTACCTCAGTAAAATTGATATATGTGCAAAATGTTTTTTTGCTATTTCTTTTAATCCAATAAGGGTACATTGGTTTTACGTATACACTTTCTTTCTCATATTCTGTATGTCGCTTTGCCAAGTGTTCACTTCTTATTACCGCCTTATCTATGGTACCGTTTCCCAGCAAGCATTTTATGAAATTTCTTATCACACTCGAGTCTTTTTCGAGTCCTCAGTCTGAATAAAATAGTCATAAATGCGCTCGTTTTCTGATTATAAATTATACTTATGTCGGGAGAAAAAGGTACCTGATCAGTTTCGACTCATTTTCGATTCATTTAGGAGTCTTTTACCAGTCGTTTTTTAATGAATCACATTTTGAGCAAATGCATGAGTCATTTTCGAGTCTTCCTTAAATCGCACATGAAACTAATATCTTTTTAATTATCAAATAGGCTCAAAAAAGACTCACCAAGGTGAGAAATCACCTAATGATCTTCCATATGCTAGGTGGGTATATGAAACAAGCGAACCAGCCCATGCTTCTCATAGAAAATTGATATATGTGCAAATTGAGTTATTCCTCCTGCACTACAGTGATAAAATGTTGAAGAGGTGTGTGAGCAATAATTTAAATTTAACAATAAAGGGTATTTAAATTGAAAAAATTTTATTTTAGTTCAAAATGCTTCGTGCAAATGATCTATCCCATTAAGAGCAGATAAAAATCAAAACTATGCTTTTAGCTGGTATAGAAGTTGGTGTAATCGCAGGCTTAACAACCCGCCTTCGTAATAAAGTAACCACCATCTCTGAAAAGTATGCAAAAATATTGCCAAAATAATCGCAAGGGTGCAATACCCAAGGTGGATGAACGCACCAAGGGGCACTCTAACAGCAAATAAAATGGTGAGCTGCGCTCAAATTAATTCGGAGCTAAGACTACCAATATGTCGACAACGCAAACAACAAATTTGCCGAAAGGAGTTGCATCTTCATTATCAGTCCAAGGTGCCTAAACAACGGCTCAGGTAACATCAGAAAAATGCGCCCATGGCCTTTTATGAAAAGTACAAGTTTTGGGACGAAGAATTAAAATCCGTCATATTTAAAAAAAAGTTTAATCTAGACGGCCCAGATGGATATCATAAATGGTGGAGAGATATTCGACATCCCCGACAGACCTGCTATAAGCGCAACCATGATGATGGATCTCTTTTGGTATGGGATGCCTTTAGTTCTAAAGGCAAGTTGTCAATTCGTTTTGTGCCAGGCCGTATGAATGCGCAAATGTACGAAGAGTGGCTGAAAAGTAAGCTTATGACATTCTCGAAAGAGTTCCATGGCGCCAATTGGATTTTTCAAACGAAACTTTGAAGCAGCTTTAAAAAGCTATTGTGAAGGTGTGGGAAAATATTAATTTGAGTGTTGTTACAAAACTTGGCTAATTCAATGCCCCGGAGGTTGCAGTTACTGAAAACTTTAAAAGGCAACCCAATATCATATTAATGATATAACCAGACTACATTTAGAGTTAAGTTTCTATTTAAAATCAAAAAATATCACATTCTAAAATTTGCACATATAGCAATTTTCTATAAAAATATTTTTAATTATTTTTTTTTGTTAGTTAATTGTTGTAAATAAAATATGCATATGTATTTGTTTAATTTCAATATCCAATAGCTTCGTAAAAAAAAATAATGTCACAAATGAAAAATAATGGAAATGTAAATAAGTAAGCAAAGTATGTATGCACATATATCAATTTTACTGAGGTAGAAACTGTAGGAGCGCGTATTTTGGCAATTACTTTACATTCCACAATGATGATTATTTGTAAATAATAGGAAATGGTTGTATTAAGAGTGGTCGAGTTCATTCGAGATCGGAATGCAAACGTTCACGCTTCCTTGATAACCGGGTACACCAAACACGCCTTTTGATGTTTTTTATAAAATTTTGGGAACTTGGCTCTGTCCACCACAAATTGTTAAAAGAGTGAGATCTGATTTTTGATCAGTAATAATACCAAATCACATAAAAAAAACGACGTCTCTTTTCGGCACACGAGCCACAGATGTATTTTTCACTGGTATACATATTTACATATGGGCACAGAATGTCCCTCCGATTGTGTTAACTTAGTTGTGCACTGAGGCACATGGGCAAAAAAAAGTTGTGACATCTGATAGTTCACACACCAGGGCGTCGCTCACAATTCTAGTCCTGCAAACTTTCACAGTGGCCTCAGTACACAAGATTTTAGAAAGTCGGTCAAGCCAGACTGTAATAATATCTGTAACTAACTTATAACATTGCTGCTGTTCACTGGCAATCCCATGAAAGGCCGAAGGAGTGGCAGAAATGTAAGGTAGACTTTACCTGCCTGCATATTTATATAAAGAGTTTTCAATCTATGAAATCTGTTCAGTCTTAAGGACACCTGTTCACTAAACAGAAGAGTAAGTAGGCCATATAAATTACCTAAACGTATATCTTTGACCAAGGATCGAGACGTTCTGCTGAATGCACTTATTCGCTTCCTTTCTGGAGTAACTTACGCGCATCCTTGCAATTAGTTAGAGCTGATTTGGCGGGCTCTTGTAATTCGGGTGGCAAAATGATGGGCATCTGGGCAAATGCTTTGGACACACTGAATTCACCCTTTTTGGTCACCGTGCCAGCCAGTTGAGCAACGCATTTGGTATAGCACTAGCAGCAGAACAACCAACTCAAATAGATGTGAAGTTGCCAATTCCATTTTGTATTTATATTTACCAATAAATCCTGTGTGGGCTCCAAGTCGAAATCACCATCTCGTATGCGATCCAATATCTCCAAGGGCACTTTATATTTAGGTGCACAGCCATTGCGCATCATGTCCAAGGATTGCATAAACTGTTGCATATTCACACCAAGCGACATTCTGGGCAGGACGCACAACTGCAGCAGCAGCAATATGGACTGATGCTTCATCTTGAGCGAACAAACAAAATGCCTGATACTCGATCTTGGGTGCCTTTATAGGTTCGCATGGTGGTATCCGCCCATTCCCACGAGGGTAACAATTAAACAGAGTGTAAATTAAATTGTATATATTGCATGACTGGAAAATTATATTTTTGGATTTTAATTTTTCGTCTCGCCTCTCACAGATTTTTCCTTTTGATGTGTTTCCCTACTTTTTGTACATTTTAAATATGGCACCCACTAATCTCTCTAGGTTTCGCCATACCAGATTTTAAGAACGGCAAGGTGGTCAATCGTGCTCGAGGATTTGTGGTGCGCATCTTCGATGCCATTTGCAACTGTGCCAACAATAATGCGGCCGCAGCCACAACACGTTTTAAGCTGAGGAGCAGCAGTGCTGGAGGAGGAGGTGAAGCTGAACCGGAAACCCTGGCCCTGAGCAAGAAAAAATCATCGACGGAAGGCGGCAAAAAGAAATCCAAGGGTGTCACCATGGCCGATGATGTAGAGGCTGGTGTACGACTTGTGGACTAAGAGAAAGCAGTACCAAAACGAAGGCGGAATAATAATCAAAACAAAAATAATTTATACTTAGAGCTAAAGCTATGGGGAACATTTTTGTGAAAGAACTTCAGACTATAGACGTGTAGTATCTCCTAGACGATCCTAAGCTGTACATTTTTTTATGAAACATTCAAAAAGAGTTCGAAAACGTAACATAAGTTTAAAAAGTTTTATATATTTGTAAAAAATGTTCCAAAATGCTTGCAGTAAAACTTCTCACAGTAATTTTTAAAGAAATAATTTTAGTTTAGGTTAGTTTTTTTTTTGTTATCCATGAATCTTTGCTAAAAAAATCTAAGCTGGACACACAAAATCTAAAAAACCTCTGAATTTATTAATGAAATTTTAAGACAATTTTTAAGTTTTATGTTACTTATGGCTATATGACACTGGCCTATATTGGTGGCCAGTTTTGTGAAAGAAGAGTTGAGCTATAGATAACTTATCAAATTATAAAAGTAAAGCAAGCGAAAGGTGCATATGAGAAATTGGTCCAAAAACAGTTCTTGTATTGGCTGCTAATATTGTTCCTGACGAAAACAATATTGCCCGCCTACACGCTGTGCTGGTAAACGCTTCTTTTGATGTGAGTAGTTGAACACATCGCAGCGAAAGTTATGTGTGACGATTGCCAACACTAATTAATCTTTATGTCCCGATTTCGCAGATCTATTTTTTATTATTGGCCGATACTCTAGGGTACCCATATCGGCAAGTGTCATATAGCCATAATGTTTGTTCTATAATTTAAAAAATTAGTGGAATTTTGTCATTCTTCTGTCATGAACTGTCATTCTGTTATTGCGCCCAAAATGATACTCCGCTTGTATTATAGGTTGATAAAATGTAGTTTGTACAAGCAGCAAACTTTAAGTTATGGTTTAAAGCTCGATAGAACATTTACCTTGTTCTTCAAATTAATGGATAATATTTGTTGGTGAGAATTGACTGTCCCATAGTTCCTAATAGGTTCCAGGAAAAACGACATATAGGAAGACTAACATGCAAGTTCCTTAAAAATCATGTTTACTGAAATCTACTGAGGATAGAACAGGGATGTTCTTGAAATAGCTGTTTATTCTACCAGGCTCCTATGTGAGTGTGTCCTGTATTTGAAAGTTATGAATAATATAACTTGGAGCCGGCTAAATTAGCTTTGATTGATTTTCGAAAAGATCACAAAAACAGTCACAAAATTAAAAATCGAAATCTTCAAAATAGAGCCGAAATCTTTATTGCGATGGATAAAAATCAAATTGAATAGTTCCAAGACGAAGTTAAATCGCAGTTTGACCGACCATTTACATGGGGGAAGGTTTTTGCTTTGGCAGATTTTTTGACTAAACTTTGGATTTTATTTGTTTTCGACTAGTCCAGTTCCATCCGATTTTAACTTTATCTTCAATCTGCATTTACCTGTTAAACAAAAGCGAAAATGTCATCCAAAAGGTATGGACCGACTTACTAGAACCAATTTTTAATGGTCAAAAGTTGTACCCTTCCAGGGGTATCATAAAATGTATGTATAATCTAATATATCAATTCTTCTCTTACTTAGATGGTCTCCAGTTCAGGCTTGGATTCAGGTTCGAGAGATCATTAATTTAATGCGTTCAGTTCAAGTTTGCAGGCTTAGTTTCTAACCAAATTGCTAACTTTTTCTGAGATATTCAAATTAAAAACTAGAACTCTTTAACTAAAATGAGTTTATTGATTTAAAGAATATTTCGGTACAGTAACTTCAATCAATTTTTAAGAGAAAACTACAAGTTGTACGACACTTCAATTAAAATCGTGTGTTTTAAGTTTACACACTATTCAATTAAAGTTAATTAAAATCGCCAAGACCAAGACCCTTCCCCATTATCAACTTTCAATCTACTTAAACGCAATTTTAGAATATTCTTTCCGCAGATCTGTTAAAAGACTTGACCATTATTTTGCTCAAAATAATTTCGAAGCACAACAAATTTGAAGTCTTCCCTGAAAAGCACTCTATCTATATTAAATATAAATGTAACTATCAGAACATAGAAGTTTTAGCTGCTCATAATTAATGTGTATCAAAAAAAATTACTTTATAATTTGGTAAACCTAAATGTGATCCCAAACATGAAAAAAGCACAAGAACTTTTAGGCTAGAAAAACTAAATATCATCTCATAAACTACTCAATTCTCCACGCACAACACAATCAAACCCTTAAATTTTATCAAGGACTATAAAAACAACTCCACCTATCATAAATACTATAGGTATATATATATACCCCTTATATAAATGTATACCGTGTGTAGTGGTAGTTAAGAAAAAGTGAAACGTTTTCAAACAACAAACAAAACAAAAAAAAATTAACAAATGTTCATTATTATATATACATAAATGTGTACTGATTTTATATATAGCAAAAAAAATGTAAAAACTATATATATATATATATATATATATACAAACAAGTATATTATATATATAGACTTTTTGTTATTTACACACAACGTACAACTTTTTAATATGCCGCACAGGTTTCCACCAAAGCAAAGTAAACCAAACCACAAACGCTCTACGTATATACAGATGTATTTTTGTGAGGCCCTTTTTGAGAGATCTAAATGCTATCTACCCCAAATCCCAAATAACTTGATTTTTAATTAAAACTCTTATATTTTGTAAGCAATCTGAAAGGCAAATTCCTGTTTAAGTTTTTCTTTCTATGGGCTTGATGCTTACAAACGATTCAAGATTATGACAAATGAACTGTCGTATTTTAGTTTACAAAGAAATATCAGCAATAAAGTGTAATAATGTTTGAAATTGTCAAGGTGGTTTGCTCAATTGGAGTGGGTGTGATTCATGAGTAAAACTGGTAAGGCCCTAAAAGTTGGCAGGCAATCATACGCTGAGTGGATGCACACCGTTTTTCAGATCGGAGATCGGGGTTTGGTAGTTTAGTGACTTTTTAAATATCCTATGCGGTAATTAAAATGCAACACTGATCCTGTCAGCTGCCATTTGCTAATATATTAAGCAGGAAATCGTCGCTAAAATTAATGGAATGACATTGTACGATCGGAGAATGAAAATACGTGATGTGGCTGACGCTCACATCATCATCACATTTTATATGAACATCATTATAAACCTATCCGCGAGATGAGTGCAGCGAATGTTCAACCGATGTATTTCCAGCCTTGGTGTGTTACCCAATTTAAATAGAAAACCAATTCATTTGTTAAATATAATATTAGTACTCATAATTTCTTAAAATTTGGAAAACTTAAACTTGAGTCTATGAGGATTTAGAATGTTTAAAGGCTCAGGTAACATTACATCAGGAATATCTGAATCATCTTCTGAAAGTGATATTGAAGGCTTATTTCTGTAATTTAGCTTATACTAGAATATTTTATTTCAAGGATGGAAGCTGGTACTGTACTATACAAACTCCTAATAATTTCCCGCAAACCTTAATATTAAATAAAGTTTTAAAATTATGAATGATAGTGATAATAATATTTGTAAATTCTTACTTCAGCAGATAGTTTCTAGTTCGACATTTCGTTTCTGCATTATGGCTGGGAATCCGATTCAAAATCACTGTCTGTCCCACTGTCTTGTACTTGTGGATCGATAGTTCGGGTACTCTTTTATGATGGAAATTGTTTACTTTAAGGTAAGTAGCCCCGGAAATTCGGGAATTTTTTTTCCTCGATGGACCGCGAATAATGAAGAATTTACGTGCGGAAACTAATTGGCGGTCGACTATGGTTCTTTTTTAATTGAATTTCAAAGTTTAAATTTTTGCTCGATCACATATGCTTTTCGAATTGTGTTTGTTTTTGCAAATAAATAAATTGAAAATATTTATTAATTATAGCCTATTTCCACTGACACAAATATGTACGTAAGATTGGACCTCCTGAATATGAAATTTTTAAGGTCATGGTCTCACCCCACTATCTGATGCTTTTTGTTGTATAGAATGCGTAAAAATAATACAAAAGTAAATAGGTCGGGTCTTAAAGGGCGCGAATAGGCTCTAAAGTTTTTGTGAATAACTCATACGCAGTGTTGCTATTATTAGATTTGTTATACCCGTTACTCGTAGAGTAAAAATGGTCTACTAAAGTCGTGCAAATGTATGTAACAGGCAGAACGAATCATTTCCGACCATATAAACCATATATTCTTGATCAGCATCAACAGCCGAGTGGATATAGCCATATCCGTCTGTTCGTCCGTCTGTATGAACACCTACATCTCAGAGACTAGAAGAGCTAGAGCAACCAAATTGGAAATGTAGACTCCTATTGTCTGCAAGCAGATCAAGTTTATTTCAAATTTTTATCACGCCCTCTCCCGCCCACAATAAACGATGTTGAATAGCTGCCACAATTTTTAAGATATCGATCTCAAATTTAAACACTTACATTTATATTCGCAATATCTATAAGCCCTTAACCCTTTTAATAAAGATCGGATGATAAATAGCCGTTAAAAAAATGTTGCATACTTTTTCAACAAAACAATTGCATACATTGGCGCAGCAACAATATATTGGCCGTATTGTGAATGTTGATACAAGTACTAAATGGGGAATATCTTCATTGGAAAAAATCGTAGAACTGTTTGGGATAGTTTTTTTTCGAAGTTAAGGAGTAGTACCTTCCGATAATATCAAAGAAAGTCAAAACAAAAGTATAGGTTACCCACAAAACGCGTCTGGAAAGAGTCAAAGTAGGCATTTTTTGCAACTTTAAGCGGTAATAACTAAAAATCTCGACGTGATGGACCTTTTCTGAAAACAGATTCGTGTTCAGCACACGAAAATCATCTAGAACCACCACCAACGCTTCAATATACTGGACCTTGTTGCCTAGTGTTATACAACTAAAATTAGCTTTGGGAATGCCGAGACCTACTTTTTTCCATTTTGCCGTTTTGAGGTCCGATCTAATGTACATTTTCAAATTTGGTGATTCCACTAGAAATGTACATTCTCAACCGAAAAAATCATAGTACGTTTAGAGAAAATGCTTATAGTGTTTGGGGCAAAAGGCAAAATATTTTCAGAATGTAGAAATTTTGGGGGCTGGGTAAATGTATATAGGAGGCGTTGGAGGCATTTCGCCGAATGAACATACATATATGTGTCAGTGGAATCAGGCTATTATATATAAGGCGTACGTTTGTTTGAATTTGAGTGCCAAAATGAGGTAAAATTTACACCTACTGGAACTATTATGAACTCTTTTAGACATCCTCCTATAAATTAATATTTTATTTAATAACAATTTAATCAAAAATTTTGCCCGCCCACACTAGGGTTGTCAATATTTTATCGATATATCTTGGTATAAGGGTTATTCCGATAAAGGCGATTATCGATATTTTTATAAACGCGACCTTCTGAACCCGCTCCGTGAACCCGAACTCAAAAAGTTTCAAGGGTTCGAACCCAGGAGTGAACGCCTCTCGATTTTTAGGAAGTTTGCAACCCTGATTTCCTCCCTCAAAGCTATCGTGACCAAACTTTGCACGAAATCTTTATGTTTAAGTACGCTGCACATTTGTCCGGCCGGATCGGATGACTATAGCACATAGCTGTCATAGGCACAATCGGTTAAAAAACTAGTTTTAGTGTAAAACCTTTTTTGTTTTCAATGGAAACCTTCCCAAACCTCTTATTTATAAGTTTTCAATGCTTTTACGTAATTCCACCAAGTTTGATAAAAGTCGGACAACTATATAGTATAGCTACCATACAAAAGATAGATCTGAAAAAAAGTGTTAGTGAGAAAAACTTCTTTGTCTTCAATGCTTTTCAATGCCAAACTTGTTTCCGATTCAAATTTAATGCTTTCACACAATTCTGCCAAGTTTGATCAAAATCGGATGACAATAGCATATAGCAGCAGCCATTCATTAAAAATTCTAGATTCTCAATACAGTTCCGTAAATATCTTTACACGATTTTGGCAATGGTCTAACTTTGGCAACTGGACAACCTTTAGTTGAGCTAAATACCTGAATTGTGCAAAAGTTCATTTTAGTTTCATAAATTTATTAAATCGTAAAAACATTAAATTTAAGGAATAATATTAAAGGCATCTTTATCAAGAACTAATAAACTTGCAATCACTTTAAAAAAGCAAATCATCTTTCCCAAACCGGTTTGGGCACTACGAGAGATTTATTTTTTATTTTTGTATGCTTCTTTTGATAGGCAGCCGTCAAAAGGCAATTAAATACAGAATATATATGCCACACAACTATTTATATAGTCATTGTATTTGGTAAATGTTACTTCTATGAAATTAAAACCCACCGAACCGCATCATTAGCAATGCACATCACGCTCCCCCAAAGCTTAGCAACATTTGTGCAAAATTTATACAAGCCTGACGATAGCAGCATGTGGCTAGGCTGCTTTAGCAACATTTGAGATAAACTACGAAATTACAGTTTTAAAATTCGGGTTAAGCCCATAAACATTAAAAGGGACCAGCATTTTGCTAAGCAAAAAGATAAGAGAAATTATAAAAGTTATATAAAAAGCCGGCGAGTGCCTCGATAATCAAGGAAAATCCAAAAAAAATAAGTGTCGACGCCTCAAACCAGCTCGTACTCAACTCCAAGGTGAACTGTGTAAGCTGAGAGAGCTCAGTTTGCTGGGCTCACTATCGAAACAGTTGCTTGCCGGAGAAGTACAACGGAAGCGGCATGCGATAAATAAATACGAGAATATCAAATTTAGTCTACACAATGAAGTGTTTTTCTGTATTTTTGCTGTGGGCACTTTTAAGCCTGTCTGGAGGGCAGGTGCTGGCCAAAAGCTATTCCGAGGATTATATAGGTGAGTCGAGTGTATTACAATTGTATGGATTAAAGTGAACTTAAACACAAGCCAAAAGTGCGCTGAGAATCTTGGCTGTGCTCTTTGTGTTATTAAAACCATGTACATGGATTTCATTAAAAGATAATTTTATTACAGATCTGCTTGATCTCAGCGACAATGATGAGTTCCAATGGGGCGAATCGGAGAATAAGGAGTATCGAAATGTAAATCAGAGCGAACAAACTGAAGGAGTCTCCAATTTTCTAACACGTCATCATTTGAGCAAAAGACAAGCTTCAGTCTCGGCTGGTTCCCAATTGCTGGTAAGTGCTAGTGGAAAATGTTACAGAAGTTCTTTCGCTAATTGTCTATTGAGCGCAAGTACACACCTAAATTAATGGAAAAAATGGGGGAAAGTAACTTAGGCTTTGCCGAAGTATAGTATATAATCCCTTCCAGTTTTAAGATTGGATATTAATAGAGCTTTTTATTAGTTTGATTACAACAATTTTAATTGTGTTTAAACAATGCTAGTTGAGGGAGTTCCCAAGCTGACCAAAAGATGCCGCCTCCCATGTGACCATTTGGCCAAACCAGAATACGATTGTTATCTGGAATCTATTCGACATATTCATGCGATTTTGACTTAACTCAGAATAATTTTGCTTAACCGATAATATTATTAATTGACAAAAGAAAAAACTTTTTATGTGGGTTTCCAAACACTGATTGAATACTCATAAAGTAAAAAGAGTATACTAAAGTTGTGCAAATATTACGTACAGGCATAAAGAAACATTTTCGACCATATAAAGTACATATACGTCTGTCCGTAAGTCTGTATGACCACCTAGATCTCAGAGACTAGAAGAGCTAGAGCCACCAAATTTGAATTGTAGACTCCTATTGTCTGCACGCAAATCAATTTTGTTCCAAATTTTTTCCACGCCCACTCCCGTTTCGAAAAAGATCGGATAAAAAACAGACGAGTTAAAAAATGTTGCGTACTTTTCGGTATCCTAAAATTTTCAAGATATCGAGTGCATATTTTGTATGCTCAATATCAGAGAACTGCAAAATCACTTTTTTCTTTCTTACTCACATTTAGTCAATCAACAAAACTCAGCGTGGAATATATTCAGCTCATACCGGCAATCGCATCGAAAGTTTGAGCCAGAGTTTTTTGATCGTGCAAATTTACTCATCGAACAAAACTTAGCGTTGAATATAATCAGAGTCAAACCAGCAAATGAATCGAGCGGTTGAGCTAGAGTTTTTGATCGAACACTTATGTGTCTCTCTCGCTCTCTTTCTCTCTCTCTCTCTTTTTCCATATCTGTCAGCAGCGTTGTCTCAGCCTATGCGCCTTCGCAAGAGTTTATTCATACGAGGTGATTTTCGCTCACTCTAATCAATTGTCTTTGAGCCAAGCGAACAAAACACACGAACTGACTGGAATGAAGACGAACATGATTATAATCAGAGTGCCAACAATAGGATTGAATAACACTCATTGGCAAACATGTTGTGTATGCAAGTTCGATGCATATAGCGCAAAGCCAGTTTATTCGGATGTTGATTAATGTATGAGCGTTTTGCATTCGAACGAAGCCGTTCTCTGCTCCATACCTATAATCTGTGGAATTTTCAGAAAGTTCGGATAATTTATAGCTGAGGTATACAACATTAAATATATCTGCCATATATTTGTGGTCGGAATGCTCTGACTGCTAATATAAATATTAACAATAATGTTAATGCTTTGTTAATAGATATACATATATGGACGTTCCATGTCCACTCGGCCACCCCAATTTTTTTTCCAAAAAATTACACTACTTTACAGCCAAAAAGACCTGAAAAAAGACTGAAACTATTTTTAAGTGTAGTTTGGATTGGTGATCTCAAAAAACGATTTCAAAAATTTTTTCATGGCAACGTTTTTTAAATATGCATTTTTTTCATTTTTTCAGTAGGTGCACTTACATTCTATGCTATATCTCAATTCATAATGGTCAGATGGAGTCAAGCAAGATATGAATCGAAAGGTGATTGAATAGTCAATAATCGCACAGAACTCTATTTTTAAATCGGTTAAGTAGTTTGAATACAATTTTAAAAAAAATTTTCAAAAATATCTATTTTTTGCTCGAAAACGCAATAAATTTCGTTTTCAAACGATTAGGAAAAATATTTAAAAATTAAAAAAAAAACTATTTTTATTTTTTCTACTTGAGAACCGCACTTCTTCGAAGTAAATAAGATATCGATGAACAAAATCTATGAATAAAGACAGGAGCTGTGAGCAATTGAGTGCTGAAAAAAGTGGTGTTTTTAAGATTTTTTAAAAATAAATTTTCATTTGCTTCGACTTTTGTTCTGTTCTGAAACTTTTTTTCTGATCTGGCTATTCGCCCACTTCTAATATTGACCAAAAGACGAAGAAAATAGAAAAAAAATTTCGAAACACTTAAAATACTCAAATTTGACTGTTAGTTCATTCACTTAAATTGATCCAGCTACAATATTTAGTCATAGATTTTTTCATCAATACCTTATTATCTTTCTAGAAGTGCGATTCTTAAATCAAAAGAATAAAATTAATTTTTTTTTATTTTCTTATATATTTCCTAAGCGATTAAAAATGAAATTTTTTGCATTTTCGAGCAAAAAATAGATTGATCGACATTGCATTTAACCTTCTAAACCGATTTGAAAACAATCTTGTAAGTTATTATTGACAATTTAATAACCTTTCGATTTATATCTTGCTCGACACCATCTGACCATTATGAATAAAGATATGACATAAAATATAAATGCACCTACGTGCACCGAAAAAATGAAAAAAATTCATATTTAAAAAACGATGCCATGAAAAAGTTTTTGAAATCGATTTTTGAGATCACCAATCCAAACTACACTTAAAAATAAACACTTGAAATTTTTAAAAAGAACCTAACTTTTGAACGTTGTATCCGATTTCTCATCTTCTACATAGAGCTATATGTCAAATAAACTTACAAAAACAAGAAAGAAAGTCAGTCAAGCCCGACTATAACATACTCTGTACCCTTACACTCGCATTTGCTCAGGAGTCAAACGGCCAGTTAACACCCCGCGCACAACGCGGTGCGCTCTCTAAGTTTCTCTCTCTCTCTCTCTCTCGCACTAAGATTGCCTGTGTTGAACGGTTAGGGTATGTTGCTGTGGTTGTTGGTGGGGGGTGGGTGGTGTTAACTGGCCGTTTTTTGCCCATAACTTGAGTATGGTTCATCCGATAAATAATTTTGTTTACAAGGTATCTCTAGAAGGAACGAACGATCTATCTCCAAAACTGTAGGAGATATGAAGTTTTTTCCAAATTGCGGGAGCGGGAGGGGGCGTGGCAAAAATTGAAAATAAACTTGATCTGCCTGCAAGTATAAGAAATATATGTCCCATACATGTCAAACCTCTATCTCTTACCATCTCTGAGATCTCTTCGTTCATACGGACGGACGGACGGACGGACGGACATGGCTATATCGACTCGGCTGTTGATGCTGATCAAGAATATATATACTTTATAGGGTCGGAAACGATTCCTTCTCCCTGTTACATACTTTTGCTCAAACTTAATATACTCTATGTACCTTCGGTACAGAGTATAAAAAACATAGCAGCTAACTGGAAGAAGAGAAATAGCCCCTTAGTCGAATTAAAATTTTTTTTATTATTTCTACGTGAACTTTTCGCTAATAAAGAAGCATGAGACGACTCAAAGAGTTATTAGTAATAGTTTTTGAACAAAAATATTTTTTTTATTTTTCTTCGAGAGAGCCACTCTATATTTGATCCGAATATTTTTTTTCAGATAGAGCATATTTTTATGGGACTAATGTTTTTTTGTGTTTAAAATTTTGAGTTTTTGACTGTTTTTCAAATATTTTGTATCGAAATGTCTAAAAAAGTAAACAATTATTCAAAGTTTTGGTTCACCGCAATATTGTATAGATGGCCAATTGACATAAATATTTCTTGCAGTATGGAGGATTTTTTATCCCAAAACGAAAAAGCAAGTTAGCTTTTTCTGTGCCGAAGTTTTATTACACTTGAAAAATTCCGCTCCTATGGTTAGCTATTTCGACCAAACTTTGCAGATCAGTTTGAAAACATATTATTTTAATAATGACCAAGTTTAAGAACGCTTAAACTGAAAAAAAGTTTCTCTCACTAAAACCCATTTTCCGACAGATCGTTCATATGGCAGCTACAAAAAGTAGTCATCCCATGTAGCCAAAAGAAAACTTTGTGCCAACTTTCAGCTCGATAGCTTTAAAACTTAGGGCATAGTTCGCGTAGAAACAGACAGCTCGTCATGCTGATCAAGAATATATGTATATACTTTATATTGTCGGAAAAATTATAGTACACTTTTCAAGTGTATAAAAAATGTTGTTAATCATTTAAAAAACTTTGGAATCGAAGATCTCAATACGCTTTTTCAGTCCACAACTGATTGCCGGGACTGCATTCCAGAAACTGCATTTCTCCCCTCAATCAGAAAACATCCCACATAACAACTTTTATTTATTTAATATAATTTATATAATATATATAGTATTTATATTATATATAATATATATAATATATATAATATATATAATATATATAATATATATAATATATATAATATATATAATATATATAATATATATAATATATATAATATATATAATATATATAATATATATAATATATATAATATATAAATTGTAATTTACTGTTTGTAAACGACGTTTTTTTTGGATTTAAGGCTTTTATTTTTATATTCAGAAAGTAATTTACTGTTTGTAAACGACGGTTTTTTTGGGTTTTCGTGGTTTATACGGTTTGTTCTGTCTTGTCCATTTTATTTACAGCGTCTGTAGTCTATGAAAAATATTACCAAATGTGTTGTAAAGGCTGGAATGACACTTTACTTTTTTAAGGACAATAATTGTCGCAATTTTGTCGTTAATGGAAATGAGTCGCTTTTGTGTATCATCTCAGCCTCTTTAAAAACATTGTTCGGTGAATTCAAGCGAAAAATTGTTACTAAAATGATCCCTAACGAGAAGGCCAAGGTAACTTCGTCTGTGCCGAAGATCTTATACCTTTTGTAAATATTGGAACGGTTACCATGTAAATGTATGATTGTCGCTTTGTAATATTTAGTTTATTCACACGGTACAATATTTAACCTTGCAGGATCGCCATGTGAATAGTGGGTTGATTGCCAATGTAACTGGTGAGTTAATTTTTCACAGAGTTACCATATATAATACGTCAATCGTTTCGCGAATGTTTTGCAAAACATATTAAATTAACAATCGCCGAGTTTAAGAACGATAAAATTGAAAACAAAAAAGTTTTTCTCATTAAGAACCATTTTTCGAACGATGGTTTCTATGGCAGCTATAAGATATAGTAATCCGATTTTGACCAAATTTTGAAAATCTGTTTGAAAGCATGCAATATTAGTATTGGACGAGTTTGGGGACACTAAATTGAAAACAAAAAAGTTTTTCTAACTAAGACCCTTTTTCCGACCAATGCACAGTGTGTCGTTTAGAACAATCTAGAAAATGAAAATTATTTTATGATGTTTTTTTACTTATGAGGTCGAAACAAGAAAATAATTGTCCGAGAAGGGGGGTCGGACATGCACCGTTCGTTAGTTGGGGGCACTTAAAAATTAGAGATGGATTTTACATGTAATATTTTATTTATGAAAGTATTTATCATTTCTAAATCGTTTAGATAAGTTTAAGCAGGGCTTAATACCGGAACCGTTAACCGAAATAAACCGTTTCAAATCAAGTACCGGAACCGGAACCTATACCAATTTTTTTTTGAGAACCGAAAACCGTTTACCGTTATTAATGGAACCGATAGCACCGGAACGAAACCGAAACGTTGGTACCGGTACAGTTTCGGTTTTTTGACCTTTGCAGAGCGCATCGTAGATTTGGTCACGAGTTGGAGCTCAACCTACAGGGTGCTAAAGTATTTCCGGCGGAAGACATTTTCAACATTTGCTCCAGTTTTGCGGCTGCAGATAACGACTTTCTTCTGCACCGGAAAGTGTGGGACTCAGTTCGCGAAATTGTACGCATATTATAACCAGCGGAGGTGGCCACAACTAAACTTCAAGCAGAAAAGCTTGTTTTGTGTGATTTTAATTCCATTTGGATACACTGCAAATTGGAAATATAAAAAAATTTGTCGTTTCTAGCAAAACAGCTACTGGATTCCATTAAGACTTTTCTCGCACTTTAACGTGTTCGAAACCATGAAAACATTCTTAACTGGTGATCAGAATCCTCCACAAGGTTCCCAGAATTGTATGATGTATGTTTAAATGAGAAATGTAATTTTGTGTTGAATTTTGATTCGATTTATTACACAGGAATAAAACGATTAAAATTTATCTCAGAGTTTCATTTTTCCAATATTAAAAATAAGTAATACTTATACCGGTACGTACCGGCATACGGAAATAAAAATCCGGGTACCGTATCGAAACCGAAAACCGAAATTATTATAATTGAAAACCGAAATAGAACCTTTAACCGAAACATTCATTTCGGGACGTACCGGAAGCGAAATTCGTTTCGGAATTAAGCCCTGCGTAGAAGTATCGGTGAATTCCATTATTGTGTGTATCATAGCGTCAGACTCATTTGAGGCGAAGTTTTCAGAACACACATCGAACACCAACTTGTAATTAGGCTTACAGTCTATCGAAAAAAAAAACTACTTTGTGCAAATCCGTGCAAAACAAACATGCATTTTGAAAAGACCTTGAAACGGCCTTAAATTTCGCGTCAAGCACAAATCGAAACAAGCCGAAACTATACACTTTCTATCCCACTCTTACAAAGCAAAAAAAAAAAAACGTTAAAAAAGTGAAATTTTTAAAAGCTCTACAACTTTTTTAGTCAAATAGTTTTATGTCCACTTTTGATGCAAAATTATCTAAATAAATCAGCACATTAATTTAAAACAAAAACAATATAGCGAATATACGTTTTTATTTTGAGTTCAATCTATTAAAGTTGCACTTAATTTCCGAAATAGTCAGCTACATTCTCAAACAAAAACATTTCTTATCTTTAATGTCCCGTTACTTCTGAGTTCTCAATTCTTGGTCTCGTTTTTGTGCATTTTCGTAACAGTGAGACATTTGGGTATAACATATGGGCATTCCACAGCTACGAACGTGACAATCGTACGAATTTTTTAGCCTTTGATATGAAGAATAACAAAGCAAAATTGTACGAAAAATATCCGCATATTGGTGTTTGGATAGCACTTTGGCTGCACTATATTTAATGAAAAAGCTGAGAGTTGTAGACAGTAAGTTCCCAAGATACAGGCAGACAAAAAGGCATACGCAACGTGACATAATACGGAAGTGCGTTTTGTCTGCTTTCACAAAAGAGCAAAACTCTTTTTTTTTCCTTTTCATCGTCTAGTTTGCTGAAACGACACACAGTGCAATGTGGCAGCCATAAGATATAGTCATCCGATTTGACCAAAATTTGCATTGCACATTGAAAACTCAGCTCGTCGCCCTGATCAAGAATATATATAGTTTATGGGGTTGGAAATGAATATTTCTATGCGTTGCGAACTTCTGGGCAAAATGATAATACCCTTTGTAAGTGTATAATAAAAAAATATTTTGAATCATTTAAAAAATTTTGGAATCGAAGATCTACAGAGGTTTTTATGGGTGACGACTGCAATATAAGAACTTCTGAATTTCTTTCAAAATTATTTATAAAATCTAGCCCTGGTCCTTTACATTGTGAAACCAAAAATTTCGTCTTTAGCCATTGATAAAAACTTTGAAATGGAAATTTCATAGCCTGCACAAGCCATAGTAACAATCACAAAAATAAACTCACAGAAGAACAAAATTATCTACATAAAAGTATATTCACGCCTTTTAATTTGATATATTTTCAAAAGCTTGTTAGATTGAAACATGTTTTTGGGATTAACATTATGAAATTCAATTAAAAAAGAACCATGACCGTTGTATTATATTTTCACGTAAATTAATTATAATTCGCGGTCCATCGAGGAAAATAGTTCCCTAATTTTTGGTGAGGAAGGGCTTAGCTATCTAATGTCTATACATTTACCCCTACTTACGATCTCGTGTTATGTAAATTCATGCAAGTTCGCGGTCCTTCGAAGATTTTTATTTTGTGAACTTCAGGGGAGGACACGCACATAATAGACAGTTACCATAATCTCAAATTTCTGGTTCACTTTCCAGGAGAACAAAGACTATGGTCCCTGCCGCACACCCTTGGGGGAATCTGGACGTTGTCGTCATATCATCTATTGTCGCATGCCGGAGCTGAAGGAAGATGTCTGGCGTCTGGTCTCGCAGCTGTGCATTATAGAAAAGAGGTTCACCCTTTTCCAAAATTAGCTGCCTTTCACTCATCACTGTCTTTCCAGCTCCATAGGTATTTGTTGCACAGAGCAGTCGAGTAGCTCTCGCTTTAGCCCTCAATTCGTCAGCAACTCCGCCGATGATCAAGCCCGTATAGTCAATATACGCCCAGAGCAACGGGGATGCGGCATTACCACACGTCAATTTCCACGAGTCACTGGCGGACGTCCAGCCGAGCCTGATGAGTGGCCTTGGATGGCTGCACTGCTACGAGAGGGTGAGCCTAGCATAGTCAAGCACCAATTTGGTTAACTTTCAGGTGAAATATAACAACACTTAAAAGCTTGACGTCTTCAAAGTTGTTCCCGGTTGCTGGATACAGTAGGGTTATGGACAATCGCTGACCTGCAAGGATACCTTCGCCCATAATAGTAGTCCATTTTTTAGGAGTAACTAAAACAATGAGTTGCTGGAAAGAGTGATCCAAAATTGGATCATTTACGGCGTAGTCGCGGTCAACATTTGAATGAAATTATCTTTAAAAAGTAAATGTCAGAGACAGGGCTGCATACCTCCTAAAATTCTGGAGGGGTTCACTCCGGGGTTCCAACCCACGAAACTTATTGGGTTCGGGTTCACGGAGCGGGTTCCGAAGGTACCTGAACCTAGGAACCTAAGTTTTCAAAGCGATACACTTTCCAAAAAGATAATTAGCGCGTTAACCATCTTCTTTGCTTTCCCCCCCTCTTCATGAAAACCCAATTCGAAATTCAACATTTTTTTATGAGATATCGCATCTGAGTATTCATGTTCTTTAGATTAAGTTAATAACACAGATTTAAAAATAAAGGCCAACTTTTGCAGGTCTACCCTATGTGTGGTGTGGTGGTGTACTTATCACAGATCGTCATGTCCTCACTGCCGCGCATTGCCTGCACAAGTTAAGCAACACCGAGATGTTTGTAAGACTGGGAGAGTATAACACACACCTTCTGAATGAGACGAGAGCCCGCGATTTCCGTATAGGGAATATGGTCACCCATGTGGATTATGATCCACTGACTTTCGAGCATGATATCGGACTGATCAGAGTTGATAGGCCTACCTTGTTTAATACATATATCTGGCCAATTTGTATGCCACCGTTAAATGAGGATTGGACGGGCAGAAGTGGCATTGTGACAGGTTGGGGCACTCAGAAGTTTGGCGGTCCCCACTCAAGCACACTGATGGAGGTGAGTAGCTGAGGATGTATCTTCATTTTATTTCCTTTTACCTGGTTCCTGTTCTATTAGGTGAATTTACCAGTATGGAAGCAAGCAGACTGCAAAGCCGCCATGGTTGAACGCATTCCGGACACTGTGATTTGTGCCGGTGAGCCGGAAGGAGGTCAGGACTCGTGTCAGGGCGACAGTGGTGGTCCGCTGCTCATTCAATTGCCGAATCAGCGCTGGGTCACTATTGGAATTGTGTCCTGGGGCGTTCGTTGTGGCGAACCCCGCCGTCCCGGCATGTACACACGTGTCGATCGCTACTTGGACTGGATTATATCTAATGCCGATATATAGACAGATAGTGGTCATTACATTTAAATTTAATACGCAACAAAATGCTTTGGTCTAAAATATATATACATATACACTAAAAAATATCTCCTCTCCCAACGTGGAAACCCATTAAAAAACCCCCCAAAAAATACGATTACTATTAAGGGGCGGCTGTGGCGGAAATTTTCTCTGGCGTTGTGTCTGCTGAGGCAATGTGGGGGGTCTCACTGAAGGCAATTTTATAGACATCCTCGTAAATGGTGGCGAAATGAACCTCCAGGCCTTCCGTTATGAAACTGGGCAACTCTTCGAAATCTTTCTTATTGTCAACTGGCAGGATGAGACAGGTGACGCCACTGCGACGAGCCTAGAAATGGAGTTGATATGTGTTAAGGGATCGAAATCAATTTGGATATAAATTTGATTTTAGCAAAGACACTATATATACTAGAGATGGTGCATCTCCACATAATTTATTGATAGCTAGACAGGAAGTAACGATTCTAACAGTTTTATATATGTTATTGAAACCCAAACTTTTCGTTATCATAGCCGATACAAAAATTTTTTTAAATTTCGGTTTATACTCAATTGCAATTACTCAACCATATTATTTTAAGTGTACAACAGGGATTAATATCAAGTCCGGAATCAAAATCGTTAGCCGAAAAAACCCGTTTAAAATAGCGTATTGGAATTGGAACCAGAAGCGATGTTATTGAAACCACTACCATACCGAATCGGTAGTTGCGGTACTATTTCGAATTCAGTTTTATTTTTCCAGTTTATTTTTGTGTCATAAAACAAAAAATACTTCCATCTCATTTTTAACCTACCTATTCTTTAATATACCTAATCTTTAATAAAAATGCATAAAGCTTCACTAGTAAAATTGAAATTCGAAGCAGTAGTATTCATCAAATCGCAAAATTATCCTGTTACAAAAAAAAACAAATTTTGAAAGAAACGGTTTGATTTAAATTTTGTTAAGATTCGGTTTGATAAAATTAAAAAGGAAGGAAAGCTAACTTCGGTCGGGCCGATATATATACCCTTGCAGCTTTAATAATTTATATAAATAAAGATTTTAAATGATTTTTATTTCAAATTTAATGTTAGCGTTGAACCGTATTAGCTGAGTTATTTTCCAAACTCAGATATAGATGGCGACACTACTTTGACCATGTGGCGGTTCCAGTTCATCCAGCTCCAATCACAGAGCCAATTAAGTTTTAACTGGTTCGCACAACACTGACAGCTCTTTTATTGTACATATCTCACATACAAACATACACACACACCCAACTCTTAGCATTCCGTTAAACTCATTCTCCGCGGCTAGACACCAAGCAATAAACCAAACCTTAATCTAAATTGAGTTTAACATTAAATAATCAAAGTGGCTTAAAAGCCACACCCATTTGCTTACCAGTTTGTTATATGACATTTTTTCGATATATTTTTCCGAGATTGTTCAAGCTCCCCAAAATTGTGTGGTAACCAATAAGCTATATGCCGTAGTCATCCGATTTGGACAAATCTTGGCAGAATTGTGTGGAAGTTCTCAAACTTTGCCGTTCGGACTCGGCGTTAAACTGTAGCTCCCTTTCTCTTGTGCGAAAAAATTATAAGCACACACGGCAAGAGATGAGAGATTGGGGCTGTTAAGCCAATTTTACATTACATTTACATCTATACTACAGGGTGGTCCATCTAGTGTTTAGAATTTGAACTATTCATAATTTGACTTTAAAACGTCAAATGTCATTCCAAAAGCGACTAATATTTAGTAAAAACTGACATTTACGAAATAGGTCGCTATGCGCTTGAAGAAAGTTGGGAAATATTCAAAACATATTTCCAAAGTGGTGAGTCCTCGACTCAAAGGCATAGCGGCATAATTCCGACGACATAATTTCGCCCAGTACATTTGGAATCGAAATTATGTCGTTTTTGATCGAAATTATGTAGTTTTGAAACGACATTAGTCCGACAAAACAAAACGACATTATTTCGCTCGAAATTATGTCGTTTAAAACGACATTGTTCCGACAAAACAAAACGACCTTATTTCGCTCGAAAGTATGTCGTTTTAAAACGACATTATTCCGACAAAACAAAACGACATTAATTCGCTTGAAATTGTGTCGTTTTTCTCTGTCGAAATTATGTCGTCACCCCGACTCAAAATGTGTGAAATTTGAAAAAAAAACATTTAACAAAAAAAAATGTTCCGAAAACTCAATTTGTGGATCAATTCATGAAGCGAGTTCGAGAAACTGGAATGTTGGTGGATAAACCAACCCGTGTATGTACTCGTCCTGTGCGCTCGACCGAAAACATTGCTGCGGTTGCTGAAAATGTGCGTGAACAACCATCGACGTCAACTCGCCATCGAACTCAACAACTTGACATTTCGCGCACTTCTTTGATGCGAATTTAGCATAAAGACCTTGCCATGAAGCCATACAAAGTTCAATTGGTGCAGCAGCTAAAGCCAATTGACCATCCGAATCATCTACAGTTCGCAAATTGGGCGAAAGATCGTTTGGCCGAAGATGTTGAATTTGACAGAAAAAATCATTTTTTCGGATGAAGCACATTTCCACCTCGGTGGTTATGTTAATAAACAAAATTGTCGCATCTGGGGCACAGAAAATCCGCATATCGTCGTCGAGAAGCCAATGCACCCACCACGTGTCTCAGTTTGGTGCGGATTTTGGTCTCGAGGCATCATTGGTCCATTTTTCTTTGAAAATGAAGAAGGACCCACCGTGACCGTGAATGGTGAGCGCTACCGCGCAACGTTAAGTGATTGGTTCTTCGAGGAAATTGAAGCGGAAGACTTGGACGATATTTGGTTTCAACAAGACGGCGCTACGTGCCACACAGCGCACGCTACAATCGATCTTCTGCGCCCTATCTTCGAAAATCGAATAATCAGCAAATATGGAGATGTGAATTGGCCGCCAAGAAGCTGTGATTTGACACCGTTAGACTATTATCTTTGGGGAGCGGTCAAGGACAAATGTTATGCAAGCAATCCTGAAACAATTGATGAGTTGAAGAACGAGATTCGAGTTGCTATTGCTGACATACGTGCCGAACAATTGAAAATGTTGTCAAAAATTGGGTGGATCGAATGGGCTACTGCCAAGTCAGCCGTGGTGGTCATTTGACCGAAATTGTTTTTCATAAATAAATGACATGAACCAACCTTTCCAATAAATGTTCAACCAATTTTTAAATGGACCACCCTGTATACAGTTGTCCGATTTTCATCAAACTTGGTAAAATTATGTAAAAGCATAGAAAACTTATAAATACGAGGTTTGGGGAGGTTATTTGTATCTAAAGACTTCGTGTGAAAGTTTGGTCACGATAGCTTTAAAACTGAGGGAGGAGATAGCATAGAAACATACGGACGGTCAGACGAACATAGCTATATCAACTCAGCCCGTCATGTTAAATAAGAATATATATACTTTATGTGTGCGTTACAAACATCTGGACAAACGTGTTTTCATACAATATGTGTATGTGTTTAAATACAATGTTACATACAATTATTTCGCGCGAAGAGGTCTATTTTCTCAGATCTAAGTGTATATATTTCGATAAGTAGAAATGTGGACTAGAATAATGATGTTATTTATGTGTTTTTAATTACTGCTGGTCCATTAGATCTGATATTATTTTAAGTTATATGGATATATACAAGGAAAACTATTTACTAAAATAAAACCCTTAACCGAAATACTCATTACGGGTGGTACCGGAACCGGATCTAAATTCGGAATTAATACCTTATACAAGTTAGAAATTGAAGTCAACACCGATAACCTTCCCTCCGTTATTAACCGAAGAGTTATGCTTGGCGTAATCTTTATACATAGACTAATTAATGGTGAAATCGACTCATCTGAGTTGGCTTGCCCAATTAACCTCAACGTTCCTGTTGGACCGACTCGTAATTTTATCCCCCTATCACTGAGTCGTTGTACTACTAACTATGCCTTCGTGTCCTCTGTGCTGATTACAATAAACTCTACCGAATAATCAACTCGTAGGCTTCTCTTCCTGCTTTGAAAACTACTAATTTAACTTATTTAGCCCGTAGTTAACATTAGTTTATGTGTTTTGTAAAGGTGACTGGACCGCAGAAGATAGCAAGCATTGTTTATGTATTTTTGAGTGCTGAATTCAAATCAGTTGTCCGTTTTTCCCCAGACATTAAGTTAAGCTGTATTTACACCTACTGACGTCTTTATCAAATTTGTCCTTATGTTGCGGCTTCGGTTTCGATTTGAGTCTATTGAAGTACACTAATCTTGCGTTTTTATTCCCTAAACTTGACGCACAGATGATTGCGTCAAATATTCAAAACCATTTTTTATAGAAATAAATCATCTAGTATTTGCAGTGTATTTGGTGCTACTCACAGCTATGGTCTTTTCCTTGATTCCGCCTACAGGCAAAACCTTGCCCTTAAGCGATACCTCACCAGTCATGGCCACATCCTGACGCACAGGCTTTCCCGTTGCCAGGGAAACTAAGGCGGTAATGATGGTAACTCCCGCACTGGGGCCATCCTTAGGTGTGGCTCCCTCTGGCACATGCAGATGAATGTGTCTGAAAAAGTTGAAATACAAATTATAAATATTTAACAACGTCTTTCCCTCTGTAGTCTGGACTTACTCCTGTTCAAGGAAATTATTCTGTGGCTCCAGTATGTGCAAGAAGTTACGAGCCACTGTCAGAGCAATTTGTGCCGATTCCTTCATCACATCACCCAGATTACCAGTGATATGCAAAGTGCCTGCTCCACCAGCGTCCTCTTTTTTCTCCGCCTTACGTATATGCCGGCGCGATGTCTCAATATACAGCGAGGAACCACCCATGGCGGTCCAGGCCAAGCCCATGACTACACCAGCCGGAGTGGTGGCATACATGCGATCCGAGCTAAAGACTTGCTTGCCCAGGAATGTGGTCAGATTATCGGCACTGACGGGAAAATATTCACCCTCCTTTTTGACCAGCCGAAAGGCCACCTTGCGTATGACCTTCTCGATTTGCTTCTGGAGATTACGCACACCCGACTCCCGGCAATAGCTGCGGATGAGCATATTCAAGGCATCTTCGGTCATGTTGATCTGTTGATCATTTAGGCCACAATCACTCATAGCCTGTGGTATAAGGTATTGACGTGCAATGGCCACTTTTTCCTCTGCCACATAACCGGACATTTCGATCAGTTCCATGCGATCGCGTAGAGGTTCCGGTATGGTGTCTATGACATTGGCCGTGCAAATGAAAAGCACACGTGAGAGATCAACTGGCACATCCAAATAATGATCCAGGAAATTGGCATTCTGTTCGGGATCGAGAAGTTCCAGTAGGGCAGAGCTTGGATCACCCTGGTATCCTCTGCAAAACGAAAAAGTAAATAGGGTAGACGTAGATAACGATTTATTTACTTATCCCACTCACTTGCCAATTTTATCCACTTCATCAATGAGAACCAGTGGATTTTCAGTCTTGGTTTTCTTTAAACATTGAATCAACTTTCCCGGCATGGCACCCACATAGGTGCGACGGTGTCCCTTAATCTCTGCCACATCTGTCATGCCTCCCACACTGAACCTAAAGTATTCACGATTCAGTGCCCGAGCAATGGATCTGGCTATGCTGGTCTTGCCCACACCGGGTGGTCCGTGGAAGCAGAGAATTTTGCCTTGAGTGGTGCCTTTCAGCGAACTAACTGCGATGAATTCCAGTATACGCTTCTTGATGTCCTCCATGCCGTAGTGATCATTATCCAAAATTTCTGTGGCCTTTTCCAGGCACAAATTCTCCGGGCTAATGACGCCCCAGGGCAGAGAGGTCAACCAGTCGAGGTAGTTGCGGGTCACACTAATAGAAGCGTTTAATACGAAATCTTTCGTGTGGGAGGTGATACCTTGCCAAAAACTTACTTAAACTCGGAGCTGTGACTTTCCAGGAAGTTGAGCTTGGTCAACTCTTCATCTATGACAGTCATTATGCTTTCGGGAACCGTTTTATCTTTGAGTTTCTCACGATATTTCTCTCCAATGGCATCCTTATCATCCTTTTCGATACCCAACTCTTTTTTGATAACTTTCAGCTGTTCCTGGAGTATGTATTTGCGATGCTGTTGCTTAACCTTCTCCTCAACCTCACGACCGATCTTCTGCTGAAGGCGAGAGAGCTCTAGTTCCTTTTTAAGCAAGGTCAAGGAAAGTTGAAGTCGTTGAGGTATCTGTTTGGGGAGCGATAAATGTATTTGAAAAATGTATTGATAGACGAAGGAAATACTCACATCAGTTTCCTCTAAAATTTTCTGCAGTTCACCAGGTTCGCCAGCTGAAAGCGAAGCGCCCAAGTCGCATAAATAAATCGGGTTGTCCACAACGCGTTGGTTTTGATGCAACATCTGCTGCAGGCTCTCTCTGAAAGCAGATCACAAGGGTTTTAGTAAAAAATAGGTCCCGAATTAGGCATAGCAGGACCTCCCTCACCTATACAAAGGATTCATGGTAATAATATCCCTCAAAGTCTTGATAATCTCCTGAGTCAAAGCTTTGACCTCTTCGGTCTGCTTATAGGCGGGCTGCTTGACATTCTCCACCTCGACAATGAGCACAGGCGTGGGTGCAGTCGTAGTTGAGGTATCCGTTTGTTCACCCGATGCTGCCTGCTCTCCCTGCGTGGGCTGGGATGCACTTGTGCTCTCCACTTTGCCCGTCTTGAGAGGTGGTTCAAGAGTCTGTTGCTGTACCAGTTCCTCTGCTTCCTGTAATTGGTTAACCGAACGACGGGTAGCACGTGCGCGTGCCTTGTTGATGCGGGAGGGACGTCCTTGACTTGTAGTTGTCCTCTCAGTGGCGGAATTTGACGTGTCCGTGGACTGATCTTCAGCTGGGATGCGTAATTTTATATTAAATAGTGGATAATGCAAAGTTGTCATTTTCACTAAGATTCAAGAGACAAAGTTGGTGTCAAGTTGTGTCCATGGGGGGTCGTATCAAGGCTGCTTACCTGGCTTAGGTGGCGGCACATCCTCTACCACCTGCCCAGTAATGCGTATACGTCGATGAGCCACCACTACCATGCGCAGTTTATCACCCAAATCCTGCAGTTCCTGTATCTGGGCAAATGTACCAAGGCCATAAACTTCATCCAAGTTGTGGACTAGCTCTTCTTCGCCATCGTTCTTTTTAAGAAACACACCCACATAAGGCTGGTTTAGCTTGACCTTGCGCCGAATCAAATCCATGATAATGGGATTGGTGACCTAAATATTAGAAAATATTTAGTTATAGCTTTGACCGCATATCAGTGTCATTTTCTTTAGCACCTCTACAATCTTCATAAAACGTGGAAACAGTGGATTTCGACGCATGGCCAACAACGGTAAATGTGGCCACACATCCGGCACCGCCACAGTGGCCGGCAATTGCGCATCCCGATCGGCCAATTCCGGGGACTGTTCCGACATTAAATCTTCATCGGACTCATCGCGTTTGCGACTGTAATAGCGTGGAGCAGCCATGATTGAGCAGGCACCACCCAACCGCTCGGGCTTCAGCCCCCACCACTGCATAGAGCTGGGGACCGGCGGCCGATTACGGGTCCACACAGTCGCAGTGGCCAGGCCTCGCATTCGCATCAGGGGACGCACTCGTAGCGCACGTGCTAGCATCTTTTTAGGATCTTGTAATTGCCAAAACTTGGGATTTAATTGATAAAACAAATTTCTCGTCTCTCGTGAGATGTAGATTATGTGATGTGACAGCGGCTGATGAAATTTAAACTTAGCCGTTTTATGGCTAAAACACAGCTGTATGTTTAAAATCTGGTCACTTCAAACACAAACTAACCTGCACTTGGAACTGGAAGTTACTCAAATCAAGTACAAAAAAAAAACAATAAGAATATTCATGTCTCAGTCCCAGAACCTTAGTGAATATTTCGCCAACGATCCGCCCAGTTTTTTTGATGACCTACTAACCAACACAAAAAAACAAAAGCCGAAAGAGCAGGATTCACATTCACCTGCTGTCATGCTGGAGAGCACCTTTACGGGCAGTTTCCAACCTCCCGAATATGTGGAGAGTGCAGAGGTAGAGGAGGAGCACTTCAAAGTTAGTGATGAAGTAAGGAATCTATGGGAAAACAAAGATTCTGATAAACTTATAATGCCCGGCATACACATACAAAGCGACTTGGTAGGTGGCACTCTAACATAAAATATGTTCCTTTTCTAATCAACTTTCACTTCTGTCCAGCCCGATCCCATAGGCATTGCGGTTCTCCAGCACCTGGGCGAAGCTGAACTGCAGCAACGTAAAATTCTGGGCGTCGAGGAGGTTACACAGGATGAACGTGGTTTACGAAGGCTTATTCAGGCGGGATGCTATCGTGCTGCGGTAAACTTGACGGGACGACTGCTAACGATTTATGGTCAGGGGTATGGACGCTCGGGTCAACCAGCCAAGCATTCGCCTCACTCGCTACAGTTGTGGTTTACTCGTCTGGCCTTGCTGGCCAAACTGGGACAGTTTGAGCTCCTGCAGACTGAGGCCGAAGCGTTCGAGTTATTGCAAGGTCCAGACGTCTACTATGAATTCTATCCGGAGATGTATAATGGGAAGACCGGTTCAATAGCCAGTTTTTCTTTCCGATTGCTTCTTGCTGAGTTGCCCATATATTTGGGAAAGCCTCACAAAGCTTTGGAACTTCTGTCGGAACTTCTTGTCACCTGCAAAGAGATTAGGGAGCACTATGTGAAGCATAAGAGCAAACAGGCAGAGGAGTTCTGGCAAAGACGTGGTGACAGAGTTTTGCATGCCATCATCAATTGCGCCCTAATGGTGAGAGTTTATATAATAATATCAATATACGAATCGTACTTATTCTACTGGGTTCCTTTTGAAATAGATGAAAAAGTTTAGCATGATCGATGATATCATGGGGGGCATGCTGTTAACCCGCTCGAGTCTTGGCAAAGACGAGCAGCGTGCGCTTTATTCCGCCTGGGGACGTATCTATCTGCAGATTGGAGACATCTTCGGAGCCGAGCAAAAATTTGCTATTTCCCGCAGGCTTAGAGAAATGTAAGTTCTTTGTAATTTTGCTAACCAAAAAATGTTAATCTATTGTTGATTTTGTTAGGAACACCACCCCAGATCTGCGTGACCTAGTGGATAAAGGGCTCATCGCAGTGGCCAAGAATGATTTCCCCGAGGCTTATTTAATTTTTCAAAAGGCTCTGCACTTGGACTCGGGGAATACCATGATTTTAAACAATATGGGCGTTTGTCTCCTCTATGCAGGCAAGCTTAAAGATGCAATTAATCTGTATGAGCGAGCCATTAATTTGAATCCCCAGAAATCGTTGAATGAGAGCTTATTAGTTAATTTGTCGACCTTATATGAGCTGGAATCGAACAATTCTAAGGCAAAGAAGTTAAATTTGTTGCGTTTAATTAATAGGTTTAAGCCCGATCTAAATATAAGCATAGAAATCTGCCTTAAATTGCAGGCAGCCAGCTAAAATGGTAAAGCATTCCACTAAAAAATTCAATTGCAATAAAAATATATATAACTGTAGTCATTCAAATTGAAATCTATGCTTAATAATAATAATATGCTTAATTTACGTTCATACTTACGTTTACCTTAGCAAAGAAAATGCTCTAGGAGCTCCGTTGTGTAAATAAGTTTTTATTCAAAATTGAAGTGTTCTTGGAAATGCTGATTCGAAGTTTGGTTCCTTCTGTTGTCTTTAGTTAAGCGTATCCTTAAGCTTTGGTTAAAATTTTAAAATCTATTATGGATGGGTTAATTCTGTTGTTTTGATATATGCTGATATCATTTTTAATGGGTAAATCTTTTTTTTTTTACTTTTATCACCGCGAGGATGACGTTTTGGTTGGTCACAGTTTAACAACCGTATGGACCAGGTACAAGGTGCTGTCTTGGCATGGCACTCGGCTCTTCCAAGGCATGTGAGATCGACATTTGATCTGATTTTAGTTTTGTAAAATTTTATTTAATAATGGGTAAATCTTGCGTTCAGATTTTTATTATGTTAAGCGTTCGTGACGTGAAAGAAAATTCGATCACGCGCGCACCTCTAGTTACTGGCTCTTGACCTATCAAAACAGCTAGACCTGGTGGGAAAATAGCTAAATTTGCAACACTGCACACATATATATCAAAAGCAACAGGTTCTAGTGTTGTAAAATTCTTCATAGCAGCTTGTCACACATTCCGTTCTGATCTTTTTTTTCTTTTTTCATTTGTTTAATGCCAAACATTAAAGACAAGAAATAAAATAGTAACATTGGTTGCACCTAAAATAAATCAGTTTTCAGACACGCATAACCATGGACAAGTTACGGCGAGTGCTTAGTGGCGATGAGCCCACCCCGGAGGAGGAAAGCAGCATCATAACACAGGTGAAACTACTATAAAAATTGCAATTACAATATTAATATGATTTAATATGATTATTGGATAACTGGTTTACGCCCCTCTACCACCGCATCTAGCGACCAATCCATATGTTAAATGACTCAGTACCCGCCTTATCAATTGTTTATTTTTTTAATAACTTTATGTATTTCATTAATAGATGAATGACATGTCCACATTAAGCTGGTCCACACGCATCAAAGCCTTCTGCATCTGCTTTGTCTTGGGAATTTTGTTATCGCTGTTGGGTTCGATCGCCCTTTTTTTGCATAGGGGAATTGTAGTCTTTGCGGTTTTCTACACGATTGGCAATCTGGTCTCCATGGCAAGGTAAGCGGCGGTGGGAAGGGTGATTAGCAGATCTATGTGAACTATTGTTTGGTTTCTTTTTTCCAATTTGTAGTACTTGCTTCCTGATGGGTCCATTTAAGCAGATCAAGAAAATGTTTGCCGAGACCCGCCTGATTGCCACCAGCATAGTCATTGTGGCCATAGTCATGACGTTTGTCTCAGCTATTGTGGTATGTTAGAACAAACTTCATCATCACTTTTTAAGTTGGTTTTTATTTTGTTGTTTCTTTTTTTTTTTAGTTAAAAAAAGCTGGCCTCACGCTTATATTCATAATCATACAATCCCTGGCCATGACCTGGTATTCCCTCTCCTATATACCCTATGCCCGAGACGCTGTCAAGAAGACAGTTTCCGCTTGCCTTGAGGTCTAGAGAATAATTAATGAGAATTACAAATTTGAAAAATTGTATTAATTTAGCTTAAGTTCTGCTTTTCTCACTTAATAACAATGTGTAATGAAAATTATTGTAACTCGTTTGTTTTTCCATTTCTGCTATCGCTTTTATACATACATATTATACATCTTATAGAGTTTTTTAATATAATCAGTACATTTTGCATAAATTGTGTATGTACAAAATTTTCTTTGATTTGCCCGTTTTCGTTTCATTTTAATTTCTTCTCGTTTTGCGGGGACCATCGACCTAGAAAAATGGCAGAATGGGTAGATAGATCATAAGTTAAATAATTTTAATTTTAATATCGTAATGTGAGGCAGATGTGCTGCTAGGGTCTTCCAAGGATTTACTTTTGCTGGCAACTTGAATCCAAATAGAAGCAGCAGAGAGAAATGCAAGGGGAATATTCATGAATCAATCGACAAGATAATTTGCAGTACACAGCAGTTCAGACAAAGACAAATGAGTGCCAATTTAAAATCAGAAAGAGACTGGAAAGGATCGGATTGATACACTACACCAAAAAAAACGTTTATTATACAAATGCAGGCAACATTGGGTATGACAACGAAATCAATTAATCAAAATCAATCAAAATGAAAATGCTATAATATGGCTTCAAGCAAAAAGATAAAATTATATTCATGCTTCAATTGAAATAGCTGGTTTATAAGACATTTTTAGTTGTTGGGGTTTTAGCTACATTAGAGGCTCGCCCAGCTAGCGCAACACTTTGACAATCTACTAATTCACAGTGTACCAACATATCGGCACTGAATAATGAAAAAGGATGTGCGAAAAGTTACTTTTACGCATTTGGCGGATTAAACAATTACGGTAGCAGACCTGGAGCCAGGTCTTAATCATTGTTCCATATACGTAGTCAGTATACGCAATGAGTCAAGCACCAATTTGGTTAATTTTTAGTTGAAATAAAACAACACTTAAGACAACACTGAAGTCTTTAAAGCTGTTCTGGATGCTGGATACAGTAGGTTTATGGACAATCGTTGAACTGTAAGGATACCTTCGCCCACAATAGTAGTGCATTTTTTATTTTAGGAGTAACCAAAACATTGAGTTGCTGGAAAGAGTGATCCAAAATAGGACCATCCGAATGGACCATTTACGGCGTAGTCAACCTTTGAATGAATTTATCTTTAAAGTAAATGTCAGAGACATGGCTTCAAACCTCCTAAAAATTTAGAGGGATTCACTCCGGGGTTCGAACCCTCGAATTTGATTGGGTTAGGGTTCACGGAGCGTACCTGTTCCGAAGGTACCTGAACCTAGGTTCAGGTTCGAACCAGGGTTCAAGAATTATTTTTTATTTCGCTAATTCAGAAAGGATGTATGTAAATTGAAACAAACTTAAACATTATATTCATATTTGGAAGCTTAGAGCTTAGTTTAAACAAAGAATATCAGCACCTAGAAGCGACATCACATAAAAACCATTTTTTGTCCCGCTAGCTGGACCCGCAATTCAATAGAAAACACAACAAAAAAACTGTACGAGACGTTTCAAAGCGATACACTTTCCAAAAAGATCATCAGCGCGTTAACCATCTTCTTTGAAGTGAGCTGAGACCACATAATTCTGATGCTCAGTTGAAATATTAAAATGGAACTTAAAATATTAAAGTTAATAATCAGTATAACTTCCAGTAAACGTTCCAGCGCCAGTATTGATGGCACTTTGGTTGAAATAAAAAAAAAATTAAGAGTAGAAAATGCGCGTTCGACTGATAGTTGTGTTCCAGGAACAGCAAATACAACAAATGAAACATTTTTAAGTTCTTTACACTGATGTTTTCCTAAAACTTTAAAACATGAAAAATCTTTAAATTCCGTCAAATAGAGTAATGAAGTCGTTCACCGAAACATTATTCGTCACTTTTTCATTGTTTTGCAACAGAGAAGTTAGCAATCGTTCCTTATGAATTTTTGGCCGATGAACTCAAATCAATTATCAGTTCCCCCCCATTTTTCGTCATGCTTACGAAATATTTGCATAAACGTGTGTTGAGCGAGGTTTGCTTACATTTGTAGGTCCTGTGGCCACATAAAGTAACCTTTTCCAACCAAATTTGTTTTAAAATAAGCTGAATTGAATGTCGTTACAGAAAAACCAAACGCGAAGTCTTGATTTTGTTCATAAGATACAAATTGTTGGATTTTAAAATGGAAATTATGGTAATTTATTGAAAATCTCGGTTTTTTTCCAAGTTTTAATTATTCTGAAAAATGTTCTGATAATAAAAAAAAAATCTATAAAAATTTTCGATTTTTTTTGCATAATATTTACCATTAAAATTTCTTGGGGTATGAAAATAACAAAGTAGCTATTGTAAAACAAAAGAAGTCTCCTCTAATTTATTACGTTTTCAGTTTTTCGATATCACCGCGCTTTTAAAAGTTATATCCCAAAATCTATAAAAATTTTCGATTTTTTTTGCATAATATATACCATTAAAATTTCATGTGGTATGAAAATAACAAAGTAGCTATTGTGAAACAAAAGAACAGGCATTAAAAAGTTATTTTAAATTGATTTTGGTTGATTTAAATACATTTTAGAGGTTAATATTATTTAAAATATGTAATAAATAAATTTGTGTAGTTTTTGGTCTATAACTTTTAAATGAGAGATGATATCGAAAAACTGAACATGTGGTAAATTAGAGGAGACAAAGGAGTACAAACTGATTTAATCAGATTTTTAAAATACATAAAAATTATGAGATACATTTCTTTAGAATTATTTAAACTTGGCAAAAAAAAGGTTTTATCAAAAGATATCCATATTTTCCATATTAAAATCAATAAATTGGTATTGGTATAACATATCCAAAACTTCGTGTTTGGTTTTTCTGTAACGTTGTTCAATTCAGCTACTTACTTTAAAAATAATTTGGTATGAAAAGCTTACTTAATGTAGCCCCAGGACCTACAAATGTAAACAAACCTCGCTCAACACACGTTTATGCAAATATCTCGTAAGCCTCACGTTCTGGGAGAAAACGGACAATTGATTTGAGTTCAGCGACAAAAAATACATAAGGAACGATTGCTAACTTCTCTGTTGCGAAAGTTGCCCAGTTGAAACCATGAAACCGTGTACTACAGTTTGCTTTTCGAGATCAACAAAAAAAAACCGATAGCTTAAGTTGAAGTCGGTTCAGCCCGACTTCGATATACCCGTTACTCATGGATAGAAATGTTAAATACCATTACAGCAATTCTGAGGGAAACAGGCGAGAAGTGTGCAACATTTTTTAACTCGGCTATTTATTATCCGATCCTTAGGGGATTGTAGATCTTGCGAGTAAGTTTTAAATTTGAGATCGATATCTTATAGAGGGGGCGTGCCAAAAAAATTTAAACAAACTTGATTTGCGTGCAGACATACGAGTCTAGATATCAAATTTGGTTGCTCTCGATCTTCTAGTCTTTGAAATCTTAGTGTTCATACAGACGAACAGAATATACTTATATACTTTATATCAGGGCTTAATCCCGAAACGAATTTCGGATCCGGTACTTACCGAAATGAATGTTTCGGTTGAAGGTTATATTTCGGTTTTCAATTAATTTCGGTTTTCGGTTTCGATACGGTACCCGGATTTTTATTTCGGTATACCGGTACGAACAGGTATAAGTTTTACTTATTTTTAATATTGGAAAAACTAAATTCTGAAATAAATCTAAATCATTTTATTCCTGTGTAATACAATGACTCCAAATTCAACACAAAGTGAATTGTTTGAAACCATTGGTTTGGCATTGAAAGTAAAATTATATCATATTTTTTTACGTAGTTAACATGTAAGAACGCATGATTTCGTTATATACTCATATATATATTATATTATTAGTTTTCGAATTTCACTTCGAATTTTTAAAGTCCACTAACTATATGGCATTCTTGTAACTGCATTCAATGTGGTTGAGTCCATACAACTTCATATCATATTCATTATAAATTTTACGCCAGAGAAAAGGTTCCACGCTAACCTGCGTAGCTGGAACAGAAGGCACTACTTTTAAAATCTCACAATTCTGGGAACTTTGTGGAAGATTCTGACCACCACTTAAGAATGTTTTCATAGTTACGAACACGTTTAAGAGCGAGAAAAGTCTTAATGGAATTCAGTCGCTTATTTGTTGACACAATTGATGTGTTTTTATCACCAAGTTTCTTTTCCTGCAATATCATCTGCGTTCTGCAAAGGAAAAAAAAACCGAAACTGTACCGGTACCAACGATTCGGTTTCGTTCCGGTGCTATCGGTTCCAATAATAACGGTGAGCTGTATTCGGTTCTCAGAATAAAATTGGTATCGGTTCCGGTACTTGATTTGAAACGGTTTATTTCGGTTAACGGTTCCGGTATTAAGCCCCGCTTTATATGGTCGGAAATATTTCCTTATGCCTGTTACATAAATTTGCACGACTTTAGCATACCCTTTTTAAAATAAATTAATGAATAATAAAATTTTGATATAACAGTTAATTTGAATTTTTTTATTTTTATAGCCTGTACCCGGGTATAAACACTACCGTGTATTATTGATCAGCCTCAACAGCCGAGTCAATTTAGCCATGTCCGTCAGTCCGTCCGTCCGTCTGTATGAGCGCGTCGATCTCAGAGACTATAATAGATCGAGCCACAATTTTTGCATGTATGTAGATGTATACCATAAATACCGTATTAATTTTGTTTCAGATCTGGAAAAATCCACTCCTCCACCTTTTAACAGCAAAAACCGTCAGAGCAACAATTTTTAAGTTTGAACTTCGTGATTTAATATATATTAAGTTAGGCCCAATATCTATCTATTTTGAATATCACCATAAGATCCGAGCAAAAACACCGAATTTATGCAAAGGCGACGCCCTATTTATTTGAAATATATGTATATGGTGTTTAGTGACCTGTTTTAGATTTTAGTCAATGTTACAACTGGCTAGCTCAAGGTCTTTGGTTGAGTATAAATCTTTATAACCAACACAAATATATTTATATACAGTAAATTCAAAATTATGCGAAGCATATCAAGCCACTCGAAAAATATTCAGTCGAAGAAGTTAACTTAATATTAACTTGGGAAGTCAAAGCCATAGGAACAACACTACTTGGTACAGGGTATTTGGCAGTCGGGGTACTTGACTGCAGCACTCTTACTTGTTTTTTTCGTTTTCGTAGCAACTTACGAAATACTGGATCAATATTTTCCCAAGTTAAGTATAAAGCATAACTGTTATGACATTAAGTTTAAACCAAAAAAGTCACGGGGAAGGAATTAAGCGACGAATACGAAAAATGTACTATGCCATTAGGATATAAAGTGATATTCATGAGTAAAAGAAAAAGTAAAATTGGCTCAAACAGCACTTACAGGAGGGGCCAGGGCCAAGCTTCTCTCAATCTCTTGGCGTGTGTGCTTATAATTTTTCGCACAAGAGAAAGGGCCGAATCCGAACGGCAATAGTTTGAGAATTTTTGCTTTTTCATGGCTAGTTACTTCACAGCTGTCGCCAGTAGCTGGTGAAGGTGATGGTGTGTAAAAGCTTTTTTTCTACAGAAAGAACAAACTTTTTCTATTAGATGGTCCGAGGCGGGATCGAACCCACAAACCTCCTGCACCAGCAGCGACACATACAACTGGTACGCCACGTCCGAACATGAGTAATAAATTTTAAAATTTATTTTAGCTATTATTTTATAATTTTTATATAAAACTTTTTAAATAACACTTTTTTTTAAGTTTTACTCAAAAAATTTATATTAAGTGTTATTTGTCAACGTTTATTTTAAAAATTACAAATTAGTGTTTAACTTAAAACTTACTTTAAGTTTTAAAACTTAAAAATAAACGTTGACTCCCAAAATTTGCCGATTTATACAAGCCATCGACACCTCAATTGTGTGTGCACATACCTTGTTTTCTACTACCATCGTGCCAGCTTTGGTTCATGTCGGATGACTATTACATATATCTGTATTAAGAACAAATTGTTCCTTATACGCACATATATTCCAATCCAATGAGAGATAAACTATATAATTACGGACATGTGACGTAAGTACATAAGCTTACTTCGTCACAAATTTCATATAGAAATGAGATTTTCGCTCATGACAAAAAAAAGACTTGACCCATTGACTTAACCGAAAGCGCGGTTCCAAAACTAAGTTGTCAACCAAACCTGTGGTTAAAGATTTCTGTTAACCACTGAACTACCCTAGCGGTTTGAAGGAGACTGCATGGAGATCTGTTTTATATTGATATTTATGCTATCGACTATTGAGTGGGTGTTAAAGGTACGTGTGGAAGATGACATTTGATTCCGATCCTGTACTTGAATTTATTTTGTACCGCAGTTAACATTTCAAAGTTTTGTCCTATTCACGTTACGTCTTTCGTGCAATATTCTATTCAAGGTAGTGAAGAAGATGGAAAAAATCCAACTTTTTGAATATTTTGTGGGGTAAAAGTATTTACGCATCAGAACATTCAACCTTTGTTGCAGTCCATTTGCGAAGTAAGTAGTTGCAAATGCAAGTCGATATGCCATACAATGCTCCTCCTCTAAACCGCGAACTAATTGTTCATTCATAATTGTAATTTTTAGTCACCAAATTGATTTTTGCACTTTTGCCGATATTTTGTCTCAAAAACAAATATGGGAAAACAAAATTTTTTGAAATGGTTTGAGCCAATGTTGCCTGTTTTTTAAAATCTAGCATAAATCCTACCTTTGGAAGGTGTAGAAAGAGTTTTAGTAGCCAAGTCTTCCTCTAGTTTTTTTGCGGGAACAGAAGGCGATGTCTTTTGCAGTTGGCGTTGCTTAAAAAGAAAAACAAATCCCTTGAGTTATGTAAAGAGTGGACGGCGGAGACTCACCTGCCAGTAAACAGCCACATAGACAAATGACACAGAGATCATCACTTGAATGGTCAGCCAGAGCACAATGTTGATGGCTTGCGTGCGCTCAAACAACTCCTTGCCATTCTTAATGCAAAGAATGGCCTCGGAGACCATGATGGCGCCGTAAACCCAACATTGGGTGCCGACACGTTTGCAGCGAGTATCGGTGACATAGACATAGTATTGCCTGGAAAATTGGAAATGATTTAAAATGATTGCAATGAAGATGATGGTCTTACACTCACCTCACAGATGGCGCCACAAATAGGCCTATGAATATCAAACGGCCAATCACTATAAAATGATCGGGCGGCATTTCAAAAATATGCTTCAAGAAGAACGTATTCAGTTCGGTGACCTGCCAGAAGATTACCAGCTGTATGACCGCCGCGAAACGCATGGCAGTGGATTTGGGATCCAGCCAGCGTATGGCTGACCAACTTTCTGGTGTAAACTGAAGCATGGCTCGCTTAATCTTCCCCGTTGTTGTGGAAATGTCCTTAATGCTTGCCCATTTGTATTCACGCATTTCCAATATCTGGCAAATCTTCAGGCCCATCCAAATACCCAGACCATTGCAGATGATGACATCCAGGATGAGAGCGTCCCACCAGCATTCGATGAAATTGGGCAATAAATGTGCGAATGTAATCTCAGTGATTTCCCACATCACTGAAATGGCCCACAGAATACCCATGTGACGTATGAGTATGGCCTTAAAGGCCCAGCCCAGAAAGTGTCCCCAGGCAAAGACATCCAGATGTCCCTTGACGCGCTCCCAACTGATGTCCGAGCAATTTACGCCATATTCCTAGGGCAAAATTTGGGAAATTAGAGGAGTATAAAGATAATCTTCTCTTGCTTACCTTCTCCATATCGATGTGAAAATTCTTCAACTTTGGATCCAGCCAATAAAAGATATTCCTTATGGTGGTATAGTTTTGAAACATCAGAAATTGTAGCGTCAGCAAATATAAAACCGAACAACCAAACAATATCCTCCAAACGGCCGGATGTGGACGTGTGAATGGTCCATTGGGAAAAGCTATCACCGAAACTATGAGAAAAAAGAACACAATGCAAAGAAGGCCAGCCCAGAGATTATCATCCAAATTCGCTTCGTTTCTGTAATGAAATTTCATAGCCAAATGGATCAAGTTGTTGTTGTTGTGGTGGTTGTTGTAGTCCCCCTATCTCAGCTATTGACTTCGGGGTCAATGAGATGTGTATTTCCTTTTTTTGGTTTTGTTTTTGTTGAACCTTGAGCTGCAAGTGGTAGGCCTTTCAAAGTGTTGCGACACATTTGGCAGCGCGTGCTCATTCGAACACAACAACAACAACAAAAACAAAAGCAAAATGAGACAGATAACAAGGTTGAGGAGAAATCCAAATAGAGGAAAGATCGATATCTCTGCCAGGGTGGCGACAGACAGAAAATACGCATGATTCTCAAGCAAATTGAAACGAAATATACTATAGCAGCAGATGCGTTATCCGGAGGGAATAGCCCTTGGTAAGGTTAATGTGACAAGGGATTGAATGGGTTTTTTGCAGCTTATTTAGTTGCCCGCTTCACGGAATTGTCAATACGATTTTTTAAAACGTTTGTAAGTTAGCTTAGTTCAGAATTTTCAAGAATCTAATTGTGCACTGTTAAAGGGTCTAGACCGATAAGGGAAGGGGTGCGGCCTGAAGTAGGTAATTTAAAAATTTCCCTTATAATTGAATAGATTACTTCAAAACAAACTGATCTGGCCCAATGTTGGGTTATTTTCATGCCATGTCCTTGAGATATCGTCAAGAATCCTTTTTTATAAGCCTTTTATTTAATTGCAATATCTCTGGAATCAGAGTATCCAGAGACATGATATATATTGCCAATGATGGAGAATTGAACAAAGTTTTCGAAAATGTAAAAATTGGTGACATACACTGAACAAATTTTTTGGTATTAATAAAAGACAAACATAATGTGATGGTTTTGGTGGTTCGTGCTGTAGCGCCACCTTAAAACTCTTCCTGGAATTTCTTCCAACCATGCCAATTACCTGAAATTTTAAAAAAATCGAAGATACGGAAGATCGGAAGACTACTTCTTGTAGCTGCCAAAGAAACGATCGTTCGAAAAATGGGTTTTTGTGAGAAAAACTTTTTTGTTTTCAATGTTAGCGTTCTTAAACTCGGTCATTATTAAAATTAAATGTTTTCAAACTGATCTGCAAAGTTTGGTCGAAATCGCTAACCTTTGGAACGAGCTTTTTCAAGTGTATTAAAATTTCGGCACAGACGAAGTTAGCTTTCCTTTCTCGTTTAGTGTAGTTTGGAATGCTTTTTCGGTAGGTACACTTACATTTTAAGCCATATATCAATTCAGAAACGTTAAATGGAACTGCCTTCACACTGATATCATGTTCATTAGGTCGGACCTCAAAACGGCAAAATGAAAAATGTAGGTCTCAGCATTCCCAAAGCTAATATTTGTTGCATAGTTAATAATTGTGAAAATCAAAAAATTTTATTTTATTTTTAAATGGGCGCGACAGACCCTTAAAGTTTTAAAAAAAAAATTACTCATACGACACGTTCGTCAATACAAATTTCTACAACAAAAGTTCATTTAGTTCATTTCAATTGCTGTAATCTTTTGAAATAATATATAGTAGTAGTCCATTATTATTTTTCTTTAGTGAACTGTTCAGCACAGAGGCTAAACACAATCTGTGTAGGTTGTCTTAAGCACAATTTACTGTCTCTTATTCAATTAATACGTATTGTACTTTACATCGAATTAATTTTTTTTAAATTTTGATATACCCTTGTAGCTTGTATAATTTATATAAATTAAGGTTTTAAATGATTTTCGTCGAACATTTTTTTTTTCCAAACTCAGCAATAGATGATGCCACTACTTTGACCATTTGTTTGCCTGTTTGTTATATGGCAACTATTCGAAATATTCATCCGATTTTGTCCAAACTTCCCAAAATTGTGTTGAAACCGAAAATATTCATAGCTGGATAGCTTAAAGATGCTACCATTGAAAACAAACAAGTTTTTCTCACTAAAACTACTTTTTCGACCGATCGTTCCTATGGCAGCTATATGCTATAGTCATCCGACTTGGATCAAAGTTTGTGTGCTAGCATATAATATGGACCAGTAACAAGTTTGGGAGCGATAGCATTGAAAACGAAAAAGTTTTTCCTACTAAGACTTTTTTTCAGAACTATATTTTGTATGACAGCTATATGCTATAGTCCGGTCGGTTCCGATCGGTTGTGCAGCGTCTTTGTACTAAAAGACTTCGTCCAGAGTTTGGTTGAGATAGCTTTCAAACTGACGGAGGAGATAGCATAGAAACAGACGGACATGTCTATATCAACTCAGCTCGTCATGCTGATCAAGAATATATTATATATACTTTATGTGGTCGGAGATGCTTCCTTCTATGCGTTACAAACATCTGGACAATTTTAATATACCCTCTACAAGGGTATAACAACGCCTAAAATTTTTGATTGAAACATGAAAATAGGCAACACTGCGTATGAGCTATTTACAAAAACTTTAGAACCTAAGCGCGCCAGATAAAACTCGACTTCCCTCTACTAAGAGCTGAGCAGTGGCAAAGAAGATGTAGTAATGTCTCCCCCTCTTCCCCACACTTGCAGCTTCTACAGAAGTCGTTGTGAGCGATGCCCAAGCGCGCCAAACCTGCCGATGGGGCAATGACCCGTTAGGGCCCCAACCAGAAGTCATATGTTTTCTCTACTTTAGCGCCAAAGACTATTGGTTCGTTTTCAGGTTAAACGTGGGCACGTGACCCTAGCTACAGCGCAAACCAGAAGGGTATTCCCTCGTTGCCTTGCCAGGCTAAAGGCATATCTATCAAGCTCTTCTCCGGGAGGAGCTGAATGGTAGTACCCTGTCTTGCCAGTTTGTCGGCAGGCTCGTTACCCTCAAAGTTGCGGTGTCCAGGCACCCAGATGAGGTGGATACGGAGATGCTGAGCGATCGCATTTAAGGATATTCGGTATTCCGTGAGCGTCTTGGCGTTATTGGTGTACGAGTCAAGAGCCCTTAGAGCTACTTGATTATCGGAGCAAATGTATGTAAATGTAGGAAACATCCCTTCTTCGATCATGAGTGTGCCAAGGTATTTGGCGGTCTCCTGGATGGCCACTAATTCTGCTTGGTACACACTGCAATGATCAGGGAGCCGGAATGAGATTTCCATATTTTGGTCGTTGGAGAAAACTCCCCTTTTACTTTGCCATGGAGCTTAGATCCATCTGTGTAGATATTGATATCATTTGATCTACTGTGGGGCAAGTTATCCCAGTCGCGTCTACTAGGGATAGTGAATTCATAAAGTTGCTTGAATGACGTTGTGGGTATTAAATAGTCATTATTTTATGGTTTAATATAATTGTTCAGTTAATAAATCTTACTTTTCTCGTAACCGCAATAAGACGTTTATCAATTACGTATACGTGACAAAAGACTTCAACCCAGTTCTTTTTGTTTTCAGTCAAATGTCTTGACCTCTACGCCAGGGAACCAAACAAAGTGAGGAAAATAGTACTGCAAATTTCGCGATCCCGAACATTTGGCAGTCGTTTCATATTATGTTTAAGTATCCAGTACAATGCTTTCTTACTCAGAAGGGTCAAGGAAATATCTTTCTGGTGATGTCAAATCTCTCGAGTTTTGGGAAAGGATTTAGCTTAGCCCACAACCCCAACAATTTTTATAAGCAAAGCTTACATATCTTTGCGATGTTGACGCTCACAATAGTGTTTCTTCTAACCAAATAGCTCAGTTCCGTCTTAAGCCTAAGTTCAATACATTAATGGATAAAGCAGGATCGGCGTTTCGTTTTAAACCTGGGATGGTGTAAGTTCTCTGAAGGATTCAAGAGCCTTCGGGTTTTTTATACAAGCCCGTAACTTCAAAAACTTTTCTATTTGCAAACCTTAACTTAAGTAGCATTCCATGAAGTTAGAAATTCTGAATGGTTTTTTGTATAGTTAAAAATAAATTGGTTTTCTATTTATAATGTGTTAAACGTGAGCCCAAAAAATTTGTTAGCTTTGCAGCACTAGTTTTATTAAACGAAATCATTTATCTTTGTTGATTCGAATTTGCCACAAGCATGGAAGAGAAAAAAAAAGAAAAAATACGAAATAGTTACGACTTTTTGCTTTAATAGAGTGCAATAAAAATAAGACTCTAAAGCAGGGGTGCCCAGAACTAGCTTACGTCCGCGTGAAAACAAATACAAATGCACCAAATATATCTCATGCAATAACAACAACAAGAAATAGAAACCCGATTTTTGTTTGTGAGTGTGTGTGTGTGTGTGTCGCCGTGAATAGCGAAAAGCGTTCGGCCACTACGCATAAGCAATATTGTTGTTGCTTTTTAATTTGCCAGATACGTAGAAGAGAGAGAAGAACGTCACATATGATGTTATTGTTGCAGGTTTGCACGCGCCAACAAAGTCTTAGCTCGGAAAGAAAGAGAGGATAGTACGCATATGAAATTGTAGTTGCTTTATGTAGGCTTATGACGCGCGTAGATCGTATACGCGCGAGCTATTCCTTTGCGCAAAACAACACTAAGTGCGTGGCTTGCGGAATTGGCTTGGGCATCCCTGCTCTAAAGCTCCAACCTTAAACTTAAGAACTAATTAATGGAATAACCATTTAAGGAGAACCTGTTCACAAAGAGCAATTGAACAAAGCACTTAACGAACGAATGAAACAATATGAACTCAGGAGTAAAACGTCTCAAATAGCTGTTGAGTCTAGTTCCCCGCAAACATGGGACTCTTCAAAAGAAACACTTATTGGAAAAATGAACCATTAAAGGGCTAAGCGCAAGTAGTTAAGTTAGCATATCGGAACTAGTTCACTTAATAGTGTTCTGAAATATGGCATAATTAACAAGCACTTGCCACATACATATCCATCCCTGGTCCCCTCCCCCTGGTCGCTCACCTGACAAATGCAAAATACATCACAGCCAGCACAGAGACCGCTAGCAGAGTTATCGTATGTGGCTTGTAGAAAAAATCCAGGGATATATCATCTACAGGACGTTCATTGACTATCACAAAGGTGTGGGCAATCTCCTCCTTTCGTCTTTTTTGAGCCGCTCCAGCACCATCGGAAGGCGGTTTGGTTGGAGTGGCTGGAGCGCTAGCCGCTCCAGATTTGTAAGTCGGACGATCACTCTGAGCTGAGCCGCCACCTTCATTTCCCTCCCTGCCACCCTCTTGCCCAGGGGGTGTGCCTCGCGACCTGGAACGTTTTTTCATGGCTTTGTCTTTGGTTTTTGTTGAGTACAATTATCACTGGCTGGTTGGTGGTGCTAGGTGGCGTGAGATTGCTGCGGGGTCGGGTTGCGCAACATTCGTTGTCGTCGTTTTATATTTTTTTTGAGGAGAAGTTCAATTTGGTTGCCGAATTCTTTGTCCACTGTCTACTTTGGGCTATGCTCAAGACATAAATGGTTATTGATTTGTTTTTAATTAAACTTTTATTTTATGTTTTGCCAGCGCTAAGTTTTGTTATTAACATGCTGCGCGCGACGACTTGGACCAATGAGACAGCTTTGCCGGGGAAAGCACAACTGCCACCCTGTTGGAATTTTCGATTTGGTTGTGATAACACAGAGCTGCCAGACGGGTAAGTAAGGGCTGCTAAAACTGTAAAACCAACGTGCAATTGTTCTTCCAGAGAAACTGGCCAAATTAGATTTAATAATCCAATTCGACCGATTTAGCTGGAAAAAAGCTGTTTTGGCAACACTGATGTTTGGTTTTTGTTGCTACGGTCACACCATCATAGACAATAATGGTGTGACCGTATGCTCAGACACTGAGCATTTCATATTTAAACTAATTGCAAGATTTCAATAATTAAAGCTAAGTAATTGTAAATTCATACACAGGGCGGGGCTCAAAGGTCAGACCCTCAAGCACCCACCAGCCGAACAGCTGTTTCGAGTCTGGGTAAGTTTTCCCTTTTCCCCTGGCTGTGGTTTACGTGTCATTTGCTAAGCTTTTCTGCACTGCTGTTCCACAGTCAAACTGGCTCATTCCAACACCACCAATATGCGTCGCAGCAATTATCCCTATCAACCTTTGGGTCAACAGCCACCCGGTCCTGACTCCGGATCTCCAATACCAGCACATGATGCTCTTGAGGCGGAGAACGAACGGGCCGCCGAGGAGTTGAAACAGAAAATTGGAGCCCTCAAGTCTCTGACCATTGATATAGGGAATGAGGTGCGCTATCAGGATAAGTTGCTACGCGGCATCGATGATGATATGGATCGAACGGGTGGATTTCTGGGCAACACCATGACGCGAGTGGTGCGACTGGCAAAACAGGGCGGAGGCTCCAAGCAAATGTGTTACATGTTTTTGTTTGTACTGTTCGTATTTCTGCTGCTGTGGCTGACATTGAAATTTAAATAGTTAACGGGGCTAAAATTTTTGTTACATCTTAAAATACGCATTTTTAATAGTTAAGGAGAGGGGTCTTTGGACTTAAGTTCTAGCAGAGAACAAAAATACTCAGATGCGACATCTCAATCAAAAAATATTTGAGTTTCGTGTTGGTGTTTACGCCGCTTTTTAGAAGAGAATCATCTTTATCAAAAAATTGATTGTATGAGATGTTGCCTTTAGGTATTCATGTTCTTTGGTTCTATGCATGAAAGGTCTTCATCTTTTTATTGCGCCTGCTGAAATCTGGTGGACCCAAATCATCGTCATCCACATCCTCGCTGCCCACTTCCTCTTCACTCAAGTAATCAACATAGGGATCACCGTTCGATGAGGGACTTTCCAAGGCACGAACTGAAAAAAAGAAGTTAAAGTTATTTGGTTGTCCTTACTAACATTGTTGTCTTCTATTCTCACTTTGCTGATCAAGGATGCTATTTTGCTTTCTGATCTCTTCGATATCCTTTTGATTTTCGCTAATTTTCCGTCTCATCGTTTGTATGCATTCGGTGGTCTTCTTGAGTATCTGTGCGCGGCTGGCCTACAGAGGAACCGTACAAAATGTAGTTAAAGCTCCTGAATTCCGTCTCCAACTCACCTTCTCCCCCTTTAAAGTGGGCACCGCCTCACGCAAGTTGGTGAAACTCTCTTTGATATGGTCACGGCGACGTCGCTCCAAGGCATTGTGATGTGCACGCTTTTCGGCCTACGAAATTAGTGTAAACAAAACAAAAGATATTTAGTCCATGTGCTTTGTGTTGTTGTCTACCCCTCTCTTTCGCTCTCTCACTCTCATTGCTACTCCCCCGCCACCTGCGCTTAATACCTGCGTAAAGTTGGCTGTGCTGGTGTGACGAGAGGAGCCTAAGCCATTATCGGAGTCTGCATCATCCTGTTAAAGATTACATTTGCTTAAATCGATTTTGTTTATTAATTATATGTATTTCATATGTGCCAAATGCTTACGTCACTCTCGATGTCAATATCTCTGTCGTCATCGCTTTGCTCATGATGATTCATTTGGATGGGTTCCTGTGCAATTGCAGCGACAAGGCCGAATTCCTTTTCTTTAGAAGAATTGTAGGGCTGGGATATTATTTATTTATTTATTTTTTTTACCAAATTTGTAATTCGAGATGCGCAGAGAATGAACTCCGATAAACGATAGATGAAGTGTTGGAGATGCGCACGGACTGTGCTTGTACCGTGCTTGTTAGCACGCACGAACTAATTTTTGATGAACATTTTCAATTTCGGAACCAAAAATCTAATATGGGCATTTCCAAAAGATGTGCGAACGCAATCGAAAAAATGTTGAATAAATATATTTAAAAAATTCTCCTATTACCACCCCATGATACAATAACTACAAGGAGTCAATTTGTAAAGTTGTGGGAACGCAATCGAGAAAATATTGAATAAATAGGCCACATATTTACCTTTCAGAATATGTTAAGAAAATTCTCCTGTGACCACCCATAGCACCAATATCAGCACAAATGTTCGCATTCTTTGAAACAAATATTTTGTTGTTAAAAGAAATAATTTTCAAATGGCCATATAATAGTTTTAAACTAAGCAAAGGGGCTCCCTGCCCATACCATCCTTTTAGTTAACCAATTATGTACATGGTAAAACAAATTTAAAAACTCATTGGGCTTGTAACGTAACGATAAAAAGGTGTCATTTTAATTTCACGATACAAATCCAAGATTTTATTTGCAACCAATTTACTGTTTAAGGCCTATTTCCAGAACGCACGAAAATAAATTTTTATGTTGAACTTCATATAAAAAAAGCAGCTTCGAACAGCTGATGAGCCATTTATTTAGTCTCATTTATTTTGTTGATTTCCAGAAGAGAAACTAAATATTCATAGCGTTGCCACATCGATAGCTTGTGTGGATTGCAAGCACTGCTGATTTGCTGAACTAAATAGAAAATAAATAATTTGCAGCACCTTTTTCCAGACAACATCGAATCAATTGAAGACAAAAGTGAGATGCAACAAAAATGTACATAAAATAATAAATATATTAGCACATAGATTAGCACTCTTTTTCATTAGTTTTCCAGATTTTTTAATTTAAAGTGCCTCAAGACTTTCTCTACCAAGGATCACGAAGTCGCGCACACTTGTGGTAGTACACCATATGACTTTGAAAGCTGTGAGGTGATTTTAAAATTGTTTGAACTTTAATTTGATAAAACATAACATGAGCACGCCTGACTGGGAGGTAACAAAACTTTAAGACCCCACCTTTCGAATGAGACCACGCCCAGCCCTACAGGTTATTGTTGAGCGGAATGACGCTCATTTCAGACACGGAAATTATGTTGCCCCACCCTGTATAAGCCAAGGAACTTTGCGGGCTATCCCGTCAGGTAACTTTGAACTTACTAATCGCCGTCGGACAGCTCGTGTTTTGCAATCGCTTATGAGGATTTAAAAGGGCCAGGAAAAGTCAATTACACAATACTATTATCGGTTGCTAATTATGTTTTCTTGCATCTTCTGCGCCTTTCAAGGTTTTTTTTATTTTAGAACACTTGTAACGAAGTTCTAAAACCGTCCAACTGATGTGGC